>BDMB01000021.1:1453225-2043679 GCA_016859785.1 Macrotyloma uniflorum
GATATATTGTCCTATTTATATTCTTGTTATGACTTATATTTTTTAGGGTTTTTCCATATGTTATTATCAGATATTCTATTTCTCCTTCCCTTGTTTCTTCTCTTTATATTCTTATGTTATCAACTAACACATTTAATTATTAATTAAGAGCTTTTAAAAGCTAAAAAACGAAAAAAAAAATCAATAAAAAATACATATCAACATACATAGAAATCATTATGTGTTATATAACGTGGAATTCTAATTTATATTTAAATTTTGATAAAATTTTCAATATTTTATTTCTATAAGAGATGTTCAGTATTTTTACCTAGATATAGTTGTTACATTAATCTTAATTAATATTTTCAGATACAGTAATATTAAAAATCCATTATAATATATATATATATATATATATAATTATTTAATATGTTCAAATTTGATGTTATTTTTAATGGTGATAAATATTGAACATATTATTTCATATCAAAATTTTTTTAACTTAAAAGATAAATCCAATAATCTGATAGAACTAATTTCATATTAAAAGTGAATTTAAATATTCTGGTATATCCAATATACTTTTTTTAATATGTTTTAATTTAATTTAATTTTTATATATAATATAAATTTTCAACATAATTGTTTATATATATATATATATATTTTTTTTTTTAACTTACTATAATATTGTTTCAATATACCAATTATATATGAGAAATGGAGTATGTGAAATGTTCCAAAGGATTGTATGATTAGGGAATATAATTATTTATTATGGAGTTTTTTAAGTGCTATATAGTTAGTTCCATTTGTTTGAAGAAAAATTACAGAGGGAATAGGAAAATAAACATAACGTTGTTATTTTTTTTTTCTTCTATAATTATCCTATATGGTACTTAACTTAAATAAAACATAAAATCTAAATATTTATGTGCATAGGAAAATAAGCATAACGTTTATTTTTTATTTCCTTGTATAATAATCTACATGTTAGTTAACATAAATAAAACATAAAATCTAAATATATAAATAATATCTTTCACAACTGAAAATTTCTTCAAAATATAAAATATTTACATAAAATTTTTTATAAGAAAATTATAAATATTTCTATTTAAACAAAAATATATTTATAAATATATATTTATTCACATAATTTTTTTTCCTAAAAACATTTATCTATAATATTATTTGTTTTTATGTAAAAGCAAACACAATTATTATAATTTTAAAAATAAAAGTTTATATTTTAAATTATAATAAAATTATTAAAATTATTATACTCAATTAATATTCATCCATCACAATTACTTTATCTAAGGATAATTAAATCTACCAAGTTAAATAAACTTAGACTTTAAGAAGAGTATATTAAATTTAAATATTTAATATTAACACCTCATATATATGTATACTTTGATTATATATGGATTAGTTAATTTTTTTAAAACTTTCAAACTATTTCCATGCAATCTAATCTAACTCAAGAAAGGACCATGGAGCACCAGAAGAAGACAAGAAGCTCCTTTCTGTATACCTTTTCCCTCATTTCTGATGTTCTTATCCTTCGATTAAGTAATCACAATTTAATTCTTAATTTGGTAATTGTGAATTACGTTAGAGTGCACAATGTTAACCCCCTCCTAAATGGAAAAAGTTGCAGACAGAAGGAAACATGGACCACCACCTGGAACATTTAGAGAAAAAAACTAGTCATAATGTATTCTTGTTCCATCCTAATTTTACAGGGACCATTTTTGAATGCCATTGCATGAGCTAGATGAAAGTGATGTTTCAATAATTTTCTATCTATGTCAGGTTATCACCAATTAATTCTAAAGCGAACTTGCTCTATGGTGTTGTATTGGGATTCTCGGTACATAAAGGTCTAACTGCATTGGCTTTAACACAAAATTTACGTACAAAAATAATGAAGGAGATGCACACTTATAGGAAGAAGGACAACTTCCATATATATACTTTTTTATTCAACACATCAACTACACTTTTATTAGATCCACTATGCAGATTATATCCAATTTTTCTCTCTCATATATATATATATATATCATGTAAACCAATAATTTGATTATATTAATTAAGAGTATATCATTTTAATAATTTATTTTCTCATATTAATTAAAGATAAGATGTAATTATAATATATAAATAGAATATAAATTTTACTTTTTAATCCGATTTTATAAGATGAATTAGGTATTATATCCACTTTTTATATAATATAAGAATTTAAAATAATAAAATTTGTGAGGATTCTAATTATAGTGATGATCTTTATTTCTTTAGAGAATCTGTAAAGTACATTTTTAGAGAATCTGTAAAGTATATCGATTTAATATATAAGTGGAGTATAAATTTAACATTTTAAATCGATTTTATAAAGTAAGTTAGATTTTATATTCATTTTCTACTTTTTACATATAAGCATAATATACTATTAAATGTATTACTTTTTTAGATGCTTTCTCAAAATACACATTGATTTACTTAATTCATTTTAAATCTAAAGTTTTAACTATATTCTTGTATTTTAAATCTTTGTTGAGAATCAAATTGATATGGAACTTGAGTCGTCCAAACTAAAAATGTAAAAGAATTTATTAAGTTAACTTCCATGTTAACAACATATGTCATAGACTCATATGTCTATACATACAAGCAAAATTTTTCTAAAAGAAAACATCATAATGTCATTGATACTGACCTTACCCTTCTTGTCAATGACTCTCTTCTCCTAAAGTATTAGAGTGAAGCCTATGTGGTTGCTACAACTATCGTCAATACTTTTTCCATTCCCATTCTTAAAAGTCGTAGTCTTTTGAAAGTTTTGTTTAACAAGAAACTTGATTACCAAGTTTTGAGAATGTTTAGTTTTGCTTATTATCCTTTTTCATACACCTTTATAACAAGCAAAAAAGTGATTTCAAGTCTTGTACTTACCTCTTTTTGGGTTATAACTCTAAACATAAAGGTTATACATGTCTTTCTCTATCGAGTAAGACCTACATCTTTTAACATATAATTTTTAACAAAATATTCCTTCCTTACATTATGACTAATAATCCTTTCGAACCACATGATACTACCAAAACTCTCACTCAGCCAAAGCCTTCCTATTTTAATGTTCTACATTTAAGTAATTCTATTAGCAGTTAACAACTCATATCTCCCACCATTTCTCATAGTAATGGTGACATATCATATAATCATGTTATTGTTAGATCTTCTACTTTTATTATATGAAAACATTAAACCAACTCCTACTAGACCAACCAATGATTACCCTATGATTACAAGGGTAAAAGATGAAGTATTCAAACTAAAGAACCTTGTTACTATAGCTCATCACAATAATATTCCTTGCAATATCGAACCAACTATAATGAAAGAAGCCATCATTAAACTAGAATGGTTGAAAGTAATGTAAAATAAGTACAATGTTCATGTTCACAATACAATTTGGTCTCTCATTGACCTTCCTGCATGTGCTTGAGTTGCACATGATTTACAAAACCTAATATAAGTTAATGGTAGTTTCCAACAACACAAAGTTAGACTTGTTGTAAAAGACTTCCATAAAAAAAAAAGAAGGTTCTTAGAAACCTTTAGTCCAATCATCAAACCTACTACTACCATATGTGTTGTTATAACCAAAATTATTTCATTCAAGTGGCTTGCACATAAAATTGACATCAATAATATCTTTTTACATGGAGACTTAAAAGAGACTATTTATATATAACGACTTTCAAGGTGAGATATGTAAGTTACATAAAGTTATTTATGAGCTAAAACAAATTCAAATATTGTGATTCCAATAAACATACATTTTTTTCCATCTAAATTTGACCAAAGATTTAAAGTGCAAAAAAGAGAACATTATAAAATTATTATAATGTTTGAAATTCTAAATCTAAGAATTAAATGTGGAGATTTTAAGATTTTTCTTTAATAATAAAATAAAAAATTAAATTTTACATGAAGGCAATGCAATGATTTCCTAATTTTCATCTTTCATCTTTAAATATTATTGATTTTTAACTATAAATTAAAACCTCAAATTCAGATATATTAATTTGCTAAATATTTAACATTCAATAAGTAAATATAATTGAATAACACTATACAAATTTATTTAAAAAAACATAATTCAATAATAAAAAAACAATTATATAAATTTAAAATTAATTTATAATATAATTGATGAAATTCAAGTAAATAATTTAAAATATTGAATTATAAATATTTAGATGATTAAATAAATAAATTTCAATTAATAATTTAAGAAATTAATTAGAAAGTCATTCCTAAAATTTAGAAAATTATAAAAGAATAAATAAAAATAATAAAAAATTGAATTATAAATTGAATTAAAATTATGAATTAAAAAAAGAAATAAAGAGTATAATTATGTTTGAACCTAACAAACGAAATAATATAAAAAGTTGTTAAATATCTATAAAAATCTAGAAAGATATAGAGAACTTAAATCTCAAAACTACTAATTAATATATATATATATATATATATATAGAGAGAGAGAGAGAGAGAAATTGTGTCTAATAATCTATATTAAATATTATATATAATATATAATTGGTAATTAAGGCACATAAATAATAATAGATAAAAATTTAAATACCTTAACAATTCTTTATAAAAACAAAATTTTTAACATGTATCAAATTCATTGCGTAGAAACTTATCTCATCGAACATATCAGTGATTTTTTCTGAGATTATCAAAATAAATTTTTTGGGTTCAAATATTAACGTGGAATCCGCATTGGTTGCAGAGATATTAGCCACTATTTATGGTTTGGATAATGCGGATTGTTTGGGATGAAATCATGGCTGGAACTCGATTCACATAACTTGCTCTAATTTCTTTTTGATAAAAATATTATGACTTCACAACTCGGGTGCAAGATGGAAAAATGTTTAACTTACATATATATGATCTTTCACTAAGAATTATTCATATTTTTTTTTTATAAATTTTTTTAAAAAAAAACTAATCTTTTTATAATTTTTTACATAAATTTTGCAAAATTTATAAAAATTTGTATTAAAAATTCTGGTGTAAAAAGTAATTATGGGTATAACTCGATAAGTTTATATCTCTCACTTATATATAATATATTATAATTTGGTTTCATTTTTAATTAATGTAAAATTTTCTTAATACCTTTCTCTCATGTCGAAAAAACTTTCTTAACTCAAATATGATTTGTTAACATGTGACTCAGTTTAGGTCCTACAACTTTCCTAACAATTAAGGCTTTATATAATGGTCTATTAACAACTTTATTAACCATCAGAATTCTTCATGTAAAGGACTCCTCAAACCATGTAGAAGAAATTATAATCTATTAACAGGTGACCTAATCTAAACTCAACAACGTGTTATCCAGGGTTCAGTATGATAACAAGTGGCTCAATTTACGTCCAACAATCTTATTAATATAACTATAATATTATATAAAAATTCAGGAGATAAAATATACATATTACTTATATATATTATAATTCAACTTTTTATTAATGTGAAATTCTCAACATACAAAATAAGTTTTTTTTACAGTGATACATATATTATAAATGAACTAATTTTGATATTGTTAACGGATAAGATTTGTACGATAGGATTGCATCCTAACTTTAACTTTATAGGATGAGTTTCCTAAAAAAGGAAGGAAGTGAACCTTTTGATTGTAACTTGTTTTTTTAACTTTTTATTTCTTTCACACTATATTGAATGTGTTATCCAGAACAGAGTTTCATTATTTTGAGACATGTTTTTTTTAATGGACAATAATATATATATTAATAAAAATTAATACTAAAAGTAACAAAAACAATTACAAAATATAATTGAATAAAAATGTATAGGAAATTAAATAATTAACTAAATAATTATCTTTTTTTCTATTAAATATTGAATAGTTATCAAATACTTATCAAATAGATTATTTTGAAACATGTTAGTTCCTTTTATGTTGATTGATATCAATATTAATGGTTTTCAGTCTCTGTTGGAGTGATTCATAAATGTTTGGTCTTAATTACCAAGTCAACGTTGGATCTAATGTTACCTAAATTTGTTAGAGCTGTAGCATGGCAACATTAATCTCTTTGGTTGTCATATAGTTGGGAGGATAGCTATAAAAAGGAATAGGGTTTATCATAATATTATTTCACCTTATAAAACAATATACGAATTAATATTCTCAAGATAGTTAATATTTCATTCTCAGTTACATGGTTTCTAAATTATAAAACACTAATTAAGTATAAAAATCATGTTAAATAATTATTTAAATATTAAAAGTTCTTTAAATTGATCCTAAACTTTATTGAAAGTCCTTAATGATTCCATAAATTATTTGAATGTTAATATAAAGACCAAAGTGACTCAGTATTTTACAAATTACCAAAGTATTTTTTATTTTAAAATCACTCACAATATAAAGTAAAAGTTGAAGGACGAAATTATTTAATACAATGAAAAATTTTAAAGTACAAGCTACAAAAGGACCTGGGTTTTCATAGGTACGAATGTTTATACTTATTATGATATCATCGATGTCATTGTACCATTTCTATATAGTTTAAAATATTATAAGTTGAAAAGTATTTATAGGAAAAGTCAATATTATTGTTGTATTTTCTTTTAGATTTAGTGGGGTTTCACAATAGTACATCATTTTTTTAGAACAAAAAAATGAACAATAAAAGTGCACAATATATGATTATTAGATTATAAAAAAATTAGTAAAAACAAAAACGAAAAAATAAACCACCTTATACTATACAAAAACTATATTACTCTTATATTATAAAAATAAAATAAAAAATATTCCATAAAATATCAACAAAACTCTATAGTATAATAAAAAAATAAGTGATACATTTTAATTGTTTATAATACTACTAGACAATTGTCTAATAAAAATAAAGAACAAATAGTATAATAAAACTTCACCTACAATTTAACACTCTTAGATGGTCTTATTATTGAATCATCACTCTTAACTTCCTATATATATATATAAAATTTAAATAATCCTAAAATTGTTTTATTTTATCTTTTTACCTCCACGATCGTGAAATTTTTGTTTCAATTTACTTCAATATTATAATTAGATACCAAATTTTGGAAGTGTAACTCTCCTTTTTCTTAATTTTTTAATTACATATTTTCAATACTCTCTTTCGTGAATGTATATTTTAATTTCTATCTTGATATATATATATATATATATATATTTCTCCCTAAATAATTTGAAACTATAGTTTTTTCTTATCTTTATTTATTTACGTAATATAATTATCCATCACTTTCTATGCTACCATTTTTCTCTACCATTTTTCTCTACACTAATGAATTTTAACTATTATATATATATATATATATATATATATATATATAACATTGTAAAAAAAAATTTTATTACCTACGAAATATTTTCTACGGAATTTTTTTGTGAAAAAAAAATTAATTACCCACTAAATATTTTTCACGGATTTAATTTTTCATGGATTTGTTTGTGGAAAATTTCTCATGAATTTTTTGTGAGAAATTTTCTACTAACCTTTTACCTACAAATTTGTGGTGGTGAAAATTTGTGGAGAATTTGTGGGTAAAAAGCTAGTAGGAAATTTCTCACAAAAAATTCATGGGAAATTTCCCACAAACAAATTCATGGAAAACTTTTTCATAAACAAATTTAAAAAAATTTTTCACTATGAAAAATTTCAAAAAAAATTCCGTGAGAAATATTTCATGGATAATAATTTTTTTTTTAGTGTAATATTAAAAAACAATTCTTATACTGAAGTTTAATTTTACAAAATGAAAATTTATATGGAGCAATCCATACTTATTAACATAGTAGTTTTATTTTAGATTAAAAGAATTTATACTATTGTATTAATAAAAAAAACTATACTTTTAATAAAGTTCTTATACTAATATTTATAATTTAAAGTTTTTATAATTTAAGATTAAAACAGTATTTTAATCCTTGTAACGTAAAACTTTCAAAAAAATGATATAGCTAAAAGTTATTTTGAGATAAATATAAATGATGATGATTAAAATTAGGATAACATCTAAATATATATTCTAAAAGGTAAGAATTATAGATTTATTCTTAATTTTATTATTTATTTTTAATTATTAAAATAAATAAATAATAATAAAATTATAAGCATAAATATCTAATTTTTAATTCTTAAAATGAATATAAAAAGGTATCTATTTATTCTTAAAAATTAAAATTAAAATTAAAATTTTATTCTTGTTGCTGAGTGAAGTTAAGATGAACTAAAAAGTAATGTCAAATTTAATTTTTTTTAACAAAATTAAATAATGCCACTGTCAGCTTTACCGTTAAAAAATAAAAATACTGGTGAGTCCACAATAATATACTCTGAATAATAAGTTGATATTGACGAAACTAGAAATGAAGGTTTCTTGAAATGAATGGATAGTTAAGTCTCTTAAATGACAAAACTTATCACAGCAACTTGAAGATCCTACCTGGTTGGTAAAAAATAATGTAAAATATATAATATCTCAAGAACAGAAATAGAAAGAAAACATGTTTACAAAACAGAATCACTCCTCTCTCCCACTCTACTTTTCTCCATCTATATCTTCTTTTCTTCTCAAATGCATTATGTAACTTTCTCTCTCCCAAAGCAAATATTGCTCATCCACTGTACTCTGGTTAACTGTTGAATTGCTAGCTGCTGGTAGGAACAAGTACAAGCTCAGATTCAGGTTGCTATTATCAGATTGTCGTTTAGAAATGGGAAGGGCGCCATGCTGTGAGAAGGTAGGGTTGAAGAGAGGACCATGGACACCAGAAGAAGACAAGAAGCTCATTGCTTATGTAGAAAAGCATGGCCATCGAAACTGGCGTTTGGTTCCTGGAAAAGCGGGTAACAATACAACTTCTTTATACCTTTTTTTTTTCCTCAATCTAAGTTAAAATGTTCTTGATCCATCCAGGAATCAAAGTTTAAATCCTAAGTTTACTTATATAACTATGTTGCATACATGTATGATGCATATCTAGGTCTTGAAAGATGTGGAAAGAGTTGCAGATTGAGGTGGATTAACTACCTCAAACCTGATATAAAACGAGGAAACTTCAGCATGGAGGAAGACCACACCATTATTCGACTTCATGCTCTTCTTGGAAACAAGTGACCTTCACCTTTTTTTTTTACTGTTTTGAGCGGAGATTTTTCTGTTGTTTTTAGATCCAATAGTTAATCATATATTTCTCAGAAGCTCGTAATGTTTTTATATTGCACGCACAGATGGTCAATCATAGCAGCTCACCTGCCAAAGAGAACAGACAATGAGATCAAGAACTATTGGAACACCAACATCAAGAAAAGACTCATCAGAATGGGCTTAGATCCCATTACCCACAAACCTGTAAAACCCGACAGTTTTGGAGCCTATGGTGGTGATCATGACAAGTTCAGAAACCCCATCAATATGGGCCATGTGAATCAATGGGAGGGTGCTCGACTCGAAGATGAAGCAAGAGGATCTGTGTTCCAAGTTGGATCTGGCTCTGCACATTTCCCTAGGCTTATCTTAAGCAAAATCCCAACTCAAACTTGTTCTTCATCATTGGATTCACGATCGACCAAACATAAAGTCTATAACATGTATGCTCTCGTCCTAGCGACAAACCATGACCTTCCATCTCCGGTATCCCCTTTGAGCATCCCCAAGGTTTGTGCAGTTTCAACCAATATTGGGCAATTCAGCGAGACAGAAATCTCACATGGTGATGTCATAGAAGCTAGTAGTGAAATTCAAAAGAAAATGAAGACCTATGTGTCAAACTTGGATGATGATGACATTATGGTGGCTGTGGAAGCATTCAGAAATTCAAGATGTGAGAGTATTCAAGAATTGTTTAACGAATCTACTGCCATGGAAGGTCTAATATAATGAGGTTTTTCGGAAAGAGATGTGTTGATGAGACGGAAATGGAATATTGAGTTGGATATCTCATTCTGTGTTTCACGTTATGTCTTGACGTTTTTGGCTTCAGGGTGTCTTGAACTCTATCAAAGGTTGCTTCTTTTACCAGAAAAAAACGAACTTATATTGTAGTTTTCTCAGGTTTTGATGCTAGTCTTGAGCATTTCTTGGACTCAAGACCTAGTTTCTATTAATGAAATTTTTGAGTTATTCCCATGTAGTCGTTATTCCTGTGTCGTCCTTTTTGTCTTTCCTGAATTGCCTTGTGATGAAGAAGATGAATCTTACTTTTCAATGCATCATCTATATGTAGTGCCGTACATGCAGGAAGATGATTTAGATGCATTTTCAGAAAATGTTTGCTATCCTCAAACTCTGTTAACTTCTTTTTTTGTTTGAATGGATTAATAGAGGGGCTTAAGAAGCTTGCATATGAAAATTTTCGAGGTAACATGTCAGTAAATTGATATTTAGTAGGATACTCCTCTTTTATATCTAATTATACATTTAATCTTTTGTTTTTTATTCTTTCTAATTCAATTGCTTATGGAACAATTAGACCTGATAATTCATTCATTAAACATGGTAATTCATTCATTAAATCTGTTAATTCATTTATTAGACCTATTAATTTTTACAAACAACTATCCAAGAACATTTCAGTAGGATTTTGAATATATTATGACTAACACTTTGTCAATTTGGATAAATGATAAATTTGATCGAGACCATATCAATTCCCCTATGACAATTTGTAATAATTTATTCTTCATAGTAAATTATATCATGATAATTAAAATTTAAATCAAAATAATAATATAATAATTTAAATTTTAACTGTCATAATGAATATCTTATTATATAAGTTTTTTTTTAATTATTATAAAATTGATATAGAAAATTTTTCTTAGGTAATAAAAGCGAATTATTGTTTTTGTTTGTTTTTATTAGCACTTTTTTGTCTTTATCACCACTTTACTCAAAGTTCACTCCTTTAATTCGTGTTTGTGTTTATTTTCTCTATCACTTTATTTCGTTGGACAAGGTTAGTCTTATTGTTTATAGAAAAAAAATGCTTTGGTGATTGTTGGTTTAGTTAACAAATTTCTCCATCATTTTGATTTTGAAGAAAAAGATATTGTTTTCGAATAGATTTTTACTTCAAGAAATACCAAAAACTTATATGAATTCCATTTGCAGAAGGTGTTGGTGGAGACAGTATAGTTGTTGGATTTTATAGATATTCTGCGTTTCACACTGCATAATAGTGTTTGTATCAGAGAAATCTCAACAAGAATGTTGCGTAACTTCTATTGAGAAAATTAGTTTCTCTTATGGCAAAAACATGACCTAATCTATGGAGATTTTAGGACACACCTGAAATCAACTCTTTATATTGATTACATTTTCTTTTATTGATAAATATTAATTGTTAATGAGTCAGTGTAAGTGAAAATAATCAAACTCATTATAATTTTTTATTCGTTTTTTTATTGATAAAAGATAAATATATTAATAAAATTAGTATAAAAATAAAAAAACAATTATAAATATATAATATATAATTATAAAAAGAATAATTTAATTATTCCTCTCATTATTATTTAATAACTTAATTTATCCTATATAATATAAATTATTTATATACCATTAAGTAAAAATTTCAAAATTATTATTAATTTTATTAATGATCACGACCAAATTTTGATTTGAATATTTTGAAATAGTACATTATTTTTATGTAATTAAATAGATTATACCACTCTAATCTAAAATATATTTCATACACTTTTAATCTAAAATATATTTCATACACTTTTAAATTGTTTATTTTTAATCATGCAACAACATTGTAGTAAATATCTTTTTAAATTATTTGCTTTATAATTGTTTATTCCAAACTACTATTTTTTATTTTGTTAGAATTTATATATAAGTTAAAATTCATATTAAGTAGAAATAAAAAAATTGAATAACATAAAAATAAAAAAAAATTATACACTTTAAGATATTGAGTTGAAAATAATATTATTTCTCTTATATAATATTATTTCACAAATACATAACAATAGTATGAGAATAAGATTTATTTGATTAACAAATAATAGATGAAACATCCTAATGTACTAATATAAAAGATTTACAATTTGAAAATTAAAATTATAGAATAAAAATGAAAAAGTTAAACAACATAAATAAAAATATTTATAAATTTAAAATTTTATTATATTTTTTTTATATACTTGTATTTATATTTTATTGATGAATATTTTTTTGAATATCATCCCTTTATATATCTAACACTCTCCCATACATATCCTAAGTACACATTCTACAATCAAGTAGTTGCATTCTTATTTAAAATGGAGTGATGCTCCACCATTATGATCTATATACCCTACACTGATAAACATCAATACGTAAGGATATGCCTCACTATCTCATAAGAAACAATTCACAGCTAAAATTTGGGTGTGAGCATATGAAAACTAGCTAAATATGGAAATAGTATATCAACTATATGGCATATTTATTAGCTAACTGAATCACAATATAAGTGTAAATGTCCAAGGACAAGAGAATTAAGTAGTCATAAGCATAACATTAATAACAACACCTAGATCTAATATGCCATTTTCGGAATATATTGTTATTGTTCAAAATAGTAAAACTCCTTGAATCCTTGCATTTGTAGGGCATATAAAGTAGTGTAATTGTTGAAAAAATGTCTGCATATTTACCTTCTGGTTTCCTTTCAGTCTTCTTCCCATGCAATTAACTCTTCCTCTAAAATCATTAAAGTAAAACAATGACACTTACAATTGTTTTTATAGAGTTAACTACCTGTTCTGCAAGCAGTTTGTCACAACCCTGTGAGTTCTTCTCATTATGGGAAAGACTAGTTCTTCAACTTGAGTGTTTAATTTTTAAATAGTGGCTTTTGTATGATGGAATTTGATATTATTTATTCCCATATTCTTGCCATGATGTTCCAATGAAGACTTGGATTAATGACCTGCTACATTGGTTTAATACACCGGTATGTACGTTGCTCCTCTCTGCATGATGAACATTAAATGTTACACTGCTTGTGTAGGCGTGAAATGATGATATTAAGTGGACAGACCTTAAATATTGTATGGTAAGGTACCCTCTCTGTGAATTTTAGTAGGAAGCTTATGCAGAACAAAACTCAAGCATTATAGTTTTCTTTCTTTCTCTTCCTATCATGTAATATTCATATATTTTAGATATAATTCTATTAAAAATAAAACCAAATTAATATATATAAAATTAATGCAAATCTCACCTTCATGAACCAGTTTTATAAAGATGAGTTAAATTTAAAGTTTACTCCTATTATGGTATCAGAACCATGTTAACAAGTTTGTTAGGCTTATTGGACTATCTGTCATCGGACTATTATTAGACCACTTATATGCCTATATGTTGGTTCACGTTCGAGTTGAAACGTCTCAACATAAGATATGTGTTTTAAAGATCTAATATTTACTAAAAATAAGACCAAATTAATATATATATATATATAAATATAAAATGGATGTAAATCTCATCTTATTAAACTGATTTTATGAAAATGATAAGACTTAAATTTATATATATATATATATATATAAATAAAATGGATGCAAATATGATTTTATTAAATCAATTTTATGATTAAATCAATTTTATGATGATAAGTTTAGATTTAATTCACCATTATATTAAATTTAGAGTAAAAGATAGTACATGTATGTATAATTTGTCTGGAAAAAGTTTTATCTAATCAAGTGAGATCATTCAATACCCTTAGGTTGGGAAAGTGACCTGAGTTTGGAGAGGTTAGTTAGAAAAGAGTACATTAGTTATTTCTTAATTACAATTAAAAGAATCTTTAAAAAATTTAAAACTAGTTTGTTAAAGAATACTTGTACACTTAGTGTTACAGTGAAACTTGATTGTTGTGAAGAATTGATCATAAACTTCGAAGCATTCTAATTACTTTAATGAATTGTCATTGTGAATGTTTGGTTATGTATAGAGTTTTTCTCTTTTCATACCCAAGTTTTAGATTTTTATGGATTTTCTAGGGATTATGTATTATTAAAAAACTATAGAATTAATTAAATGGTTAGAAATGTGCCAAGAATTTTAGCACCTGCTTAAGCCTATTAAGAAATTACATTATTATAATTTAAATAAAAATTATTCTTTATTTATATATTATAATTTAAATTATTTTTTTATTTATATATTCTAATTTAGATTATTTTTAACTTATATATTATAATTTATATTATTTTATTTTTCATTTATATATTATAATATAATATAAAATATTTAATATACCTAACACATCTCTTCTCTAATATCATATAAAAATAATATGAATTTAACTTATTCTTTAACCAAACTTGTTTAAAGTTTTCAAATATTATAATATTCTCTACCAATAATCTTTCTTCAATAAACTTTTTCTTTGTGATGCTAAGTGAAGAATATTTATCTCACTGACAATAGGAAACTTTTTACATTTCCCTTTATTTTAAAATTTTATCAAACATTCAATATATCAGTAATTTTATATTATATCAGTACAGTAATTTTTATGAAATATTTTACATCGATTACAAATCAACGTAGACAATTAGATAAATTAATATTTATATATGTAACATTACATCAATTAATTTTATAATTGATATAAAATGTTATTGTATAGTATTTCGATTATTTAGTAAACTATATAGCATATACTACTGATAGTATTTTTAACGGGATTCTACACTGATAATAAAACTAATGTGTATTTGTCGATGTAGAAAATAAATATATTTTAAGTCAAATTTGTTAGAATCTATAATAATTCATTTTTTTATCACTAATTTATACATATAATATAAATAATTTAAACTAATATTATTCGAACTTTTTCCCATTTTCTTTCTATATATAACACCAATTTTAAATACTGTCTTTTTCTCTTTACTAGAATTTGTGTACAATTAAAAAAATTAAAAATGTTATTTAATTCAAATAAAAATAAATTAAAACTCTTTTTTAAAAGATTTTTTTTTTTTTTTCTAGTTGGCTCATTGAATCAATGTAGAAACACTTTATTTTTGTTAAGGTGTTCCTTTTTTCTTTTTCTAAGTTTCTTTTTCTTCTTCTACCATCATTCCCCAGACATTCAAATACAGTATTCTTCTCCCTCTCTCAGCTTATTTTCTGCATGTGTGGATGGTAGCTGCTTCATCAGTAAATTGCAATCCACTCACAACACTAAACAATATCCAGTAAATATAAATAAGATACAGTGAGTAGATGGCAAGATATGATATCTCTAAAAATATCAGTATAAATGAAACATTTTCCTTTTACTTTTGATTAGAGAAAACCTAAGATAATGATATCTACACGGGAGATACTGTCATATCTGATTTTTGGCTGACAAATGTCTATCCTTGCGGTCTGTGAAATTGCAGTCATGATGGTCTGTGTTGATTCATATTAATGAGCAATGATAAACTTATATTTGTCCTTCTTTTTAAGAAATGATATGATATATTATTAAAAACATTATTTTATGTTTATGTTTAACATATTTGAAAGACATGAAAAAATATTTAACAAAAAATTAAGTTTGAGGAAAGTTAACTTTTTGGTGAATAGATTATATATTTATATATAGTAATGTATTGAGCAAATATAATGCATGATAAGTGTATTCGGAATGTTTAAAAAATTGTCTTACATGGTCCAAGTTCCCAAGTGTTCTTATGTGTTGCCTAGTTTTGTGAAAGATGTGCAGTGGCAATTAATCGATTACTGTTGTATGGTTTTTGATGTAATGTTGGGGGGACAAAAACCTGTTCGGTTGTCATACAGTTGGGAAGCTCGGGTATAGTGCAATAGCCATCTGGAGAAGTAATTGTCATTATTTTTGGCTTGAAAAATGGTAAGAAGAAACATAAAAAACTATTACTTTCTGCATAATTATATATTTTGGATATCTCAAACATGAAATATGACTCAATAAATCTACTTCAAATATACTTTTTATAGATCATCTAAAATTTATAAATTCAATCTGATAAAATGAGATTGTACGCTATAATTTTTGCTTATATTTTGATCAAATATGGATTTAGTGAGATTTCTCTAACACTCATGTTCTTAAGAATAAATGAACATATATTAAGGATAGAGATTTTTTTTTAATGGTAATGGTGGTAGATATTTTAGAATATTGTGAATGTAGGTAAATTTTTTTTTAAAATAATTGAAATTGGAAATGACAGCATAAAAAAGAAATTATATTTTAAAATATAACTTTCATATTACTTGAAGTGATGTTTTTGAAATATGATTTTTAATTGTTTTAATCAAGTCATATTTTATAGTATAATTTCTTTAGGATATTTTTTTAGTATAAAACAGTATGAAGATTTTTTGCTGATGGTATAGTGGAAAAGTTTACTGAATAAATTATCGCTTTTGTGAAATTTAAAAGTTATAGATTGAGAGTTTGATGAAGAGGTTGTAAAAGGTGGGACGAGAAATATGGTAATTTTTTCAATTAATTTTACAAATATAATATATAGTTCGATTAATGTATCAATAGAAAATTGAAACATTCAAGAAATTATGTATGCTACATGAATTTCAATTAATAAAAAAATGACATAATATATTATTATATTCTCACTGTTTATATTTGATTTATAATAATATAATTTTCCTGAATGATATTTTTTGAGGAAGGCTTAAAGTAATGCATATTCTTATTTGAGCTCCTTAAAATTATACTCGTATAAGATTCAAAATAATTTAGGAGATAGATCTTGAAAGCTTACATCTTGTTTGTTATACATAATTCGACCACTTTGCAAAGATAACTACTAGGTAAAAATTTATGAAATTTTAACTATTTGTGATGTCAAACCTCTTTATCTGAAGATTGTTTATAGAATAAGAATGATAATAAGAATTATATATTTTGTAATTACAGTATATTTATTGTAAAATATAATGTATGTTATTTATAGACAAATGATATAAAAGGTGCATTGGAAATCTGATGATGTACATTTATTATATGTAATTAAAGAATTGATATTTATTATTTGTTTTCCTAAACTATATTGAATACTTATTATCGTATGAGAAAAGTGGTTTAAAAGTTGTTTTGTTTGAAAAATGTAAGACTGCAAAATAATGATAATGATAATGGTAGAACATTGTGCAATAAGCTAATTAAGTAATATTATTGTCAAAATTTGTTTAAGTTTTTATTTGTAATTGTCTTGTTAAATTTATTATATTGATTTAGAGTGTAGTTTGTTTAGGGTTGTAGTTTATGTAATTATATATTAGACACAAATTATGCAATTGAATAAAAAAAACATCCGTAAATATTTAAAAGAAAGTGAAAAGTATACATTTTTAAAAATTATACTTAAAGTTAGATACAAATGCACTAATGATGAGAGTTGGTGTCACAAGGTGGTCTCCTAACTTGTTTTCACAGTGGTCTCTGTGATTGTTCTGGTAGTGGTTCAACTGGCATATGACTATCACTATCATTGTTATTATCCTCGACTTCTACACTTTTAGTTTCAGACCTTTGTGTGTGCATAGTTGATGGATAAAACTACATAAATGATAATTAATTGTACATTGATGGTGGTGTCATTGAAGATATACTAAATAAATTTGTTTGCAAAAGGTAGATGTGAAATGCTGAAGCAACTTGTTGTCCTCGTAAATGTAAACCATGTAAGGATTACAACTGATCCATAAAACCATACGAAGGTGTTGGTTGAGCTGGTTGCGAAACACCCTTCTACCCAAATTTTTTTTAATTAATAATATAAAAAATAAAAAGTAAAAGAATTCACATGTATTCACTTCATAAATATAAACTTACAAAAATAAGGAAATAAGATTTTAAAATAAATATTTTATCCTCCATTTCCACAACAATGAAACTCTTATTATGAGTAATATTACCTTCTAGAACAACGATATATATCTAGTAACAATAATAACTCTTTTTAGATGTGAAAGATTAAATAAAATATTATTAGGTATTGAAATAGCCTTTATAAGTTCTTAATAATAAAATCATAATAAATTTCAAATCAACTTCTTCAAAATATAAATAATCTTTTTATGTCTCGATGTTATACTTAATTAGAGCATTCCATGAAATCAAGTCATAAAAAACCTATGCTTCATCAGCTAACTCTTCTTTGTCCTAATCATACATATGTTCACCTATAAAAGTGTTCAGCCCAAACAAAAATACCAAATACAAATAGAAGAGTGAGAAATATATTTCACATATGTTATAGATACGTCCAAGAAAATAGATAAAACTAAACACGTCCACATATTACCCGCATCAATACATACTCAATCACAAACTCGCTGCATTAACTCAAATGCATTAGTGTTCTTATATTCTTATCTTTAAATGCATGTGATACTATCACACGAATATACATATGAGTAGTCTTGGTGTACATGAATCAGATAAGAAAACCCTCACAATTCACTCTCACTATAACGAGTCTAACACGAGTCATTCGAGATAGTATAGTTGGTCATGGTGGTCCTTTATTTCAACTCTCAAATGAGAGATTCCCTACTCTAAAACTCCCGAAATCAAAGTAGAAGATGATAAAGACTCTCCATTGTTGATAAATATAGTTATTCTAAGAAAAATTCTTATTTATTTATATGTTTTGAGTTTTAATTAAATTGTATTTCTATTTTTTTAATTTCAATCAATTTATTTATTTTAATTTCACTTTAAATATATTTATCTTATATATTCATAAATCAAATAAACACTTATGAAACTAATTAAACCTTAAATCCTAAAAAGTAAAAAAAAATTAAAAAATTAATAAAATTATTGATTTAAAGTAACACTACATAACACAATTTTAATACATTATAAATAAATATGACTTCACAGAAAAAATAGAAATAGTGTTATAAAATACAATTTCATTAAAAAAATAAAAATTAAATATATTGTTGATTAATACGAAAGTTATACTTTGAAGTACGATGTTGTATTTGTTTTAAAGTACGATTTTTCTGATTTGATAATTTAATTTTTTTTTACTTACATCTATAATACTCTAAACAATCTACCACTAATACCTAAAAAAACTGAAAAAAATAAAAAATGTAAGCAAACATGACAAACTGCTAAATACAGTATTTTGACATTTTTTTTTTCTAAACCCAAGAGAAGAAAGGACATGGGCATAAGGAGTATAGGGGCCTAGCTACCACTCTGATCTTGAGCCCATTTTCTTAAAGATGACAGATAAATATAATAGGGTTATGGATTTCATGGGTACAATATTTATTACTACTCTACTGTTCCAACATATCCTTTTCTATGTATGTAACTCTGGAGGTGCTGCTGCGTAACAACAATCAAAAATACTGATTCCGGTTACCTTACAACAGTTTGTCATTAAAAATGGGAAGGATGCCATGCTGTGAGAAGGTAGGGTTGAAGAGAGGACCATGGACACCAGAAGAAGACAAGAAGCTCCTCGACTATGTTGGAAAGCATGGACCAGGAAACTGGCGTTCAGTGCCTGCCAAAGCGGGTAATCGTACAACTTCTGAATCCCTTTTTTTTTTTTTTCTCAAACAATGAGTATAAAATGTTCTTGATCCACTGAGGAATCAAAGTTTAAATGCAAATTTTATTTGTTACATGCATACATGATGCATATCTAGGTCTTGAAAGATGTGGAAAGAGTTGCAGATTGAGGTGGATTAACTACCTGAAGCCTGATATAAAACGAGGAAACTTCAGCGTGGAGGAAGACCACACCATAATTCAACTTCATGCTCTTCTTGGAAACAAGTGACCTTTAGTTTCTTTTGGTTTCGATATTTTTCTACTGTTAGATCGAATGGTTAATCACATATTTATCAGAAGGTAATCATGTTTCTCTATTGCACGCACAGATGGTCAATCATAGCAGCTCACCTGCCAAAGAGAACAGACAATGAGATCAAGAACTATTGGAACACCAACATCAAGAAAAGACTCATCAGAATGGGGATAGATCCCATTACCCACAAACCAGTAAAACCCAACAAGCTTGAAGCCAATGGTGGTGACCATGACCATGACCTGTCCAAGGAAACCACGAATATTTGCCATGTGGCTCAATGGGAGAGTGCTCGACTTGAAGCTGAAGCCAGAGGATCTATTTCTCAAGTTGGATCTGGATCTTCGTATCTCCCTAGGCTAATTTTAAGCAAAATTCCAACTCAATATTGCCTTTCATCAGATTCACAGTCAACCGAACACAAGACAGCGTATAACATGTATGCCCTCGTGCTTGCTACAAATCATGATTTTCAGTCATCTGTATCCACTTTGAGCAGTCCCGTGCTTCCTGAAGTTTCAAATATTCCACAAATCACGAACACAGAAAGTTTACTTTCATATAAGAGTGATGATAATAATGTCATCGGAACTAGTAGCCATATTCAAAAGGTAATGGAAGGTTGTGTGTCGAACTTAAAAGATGATGACATCATGGCCGCTGTGGAAGCATTTAGAACAGCAAGGTTTGAGAGTCTTCAAGAGCTCTTTGATGAATCCACTTCCTTAGAAGGTCTAATATAACGATTTCTTTTAAAATATGTGTTGTTCTAACAAAATGTGTGGTTTGAAACTTCTTCTGTTTGGAGGGATTTTCAGTTCCAGATTAGGTTTGGTGTCTTAGTACGTGATCAGTGATCACTCACGTTTTGCGTCTTATGTGATAGGTTCAGAAGGATGGTTATGTTATCAGGAAACAGATACTTATATTTTATTTTTTTCATGTTGCTACATAGTCTTGAGCATTCCTTGTGCTCAAGGTTTAGTTTCCTTTATTTTAATGAAATATTTATTAAGAACAAAAGGTTACAGTGAAGGCCAAGTTCGTGATGTTGCATATGCGTCAACTATCATCTGTTGTTCTTATATAGTCTTTAGCCACTTCCATGGAAAACCATACGATGAAAAAATGAATGTATCCACTGTTTTTAATAAATATTTTTATTTTGAGTATCATTGGCCATATACTCAATACTACATTGTGTTACTGTCATGGAAGACGCCATGTTTCAGTAATTTATGTATTTTTCTTCATCTCATTCGAAGTTCACTCTCTTTGATCTTCTGTTCCACATTTTACTTATGGTCAACCTTCCACTTGAATTATATTCATTCACTTTTACCAAAATTATGACAACAGTTTTGTAATATAGTATTCATTTTCTGTTAAACTTAGAAAGCACTAGAATTGATCAGTAATGTCATCTTCAAACTGAGTCGTGTAATAAAGAAAAAAACTGACCTTGACACAACCTCGTTCTCTTCTCTTTTTCTTTTTAAAATTATTATATCACTTATCACAGTAGTCTTTCTACTTTGTAATATAAGACATATTTTAGAATACATTAATAATACCTTTTATAAAGTACTTTATAATTTCTATGAAAGATTAAATTTCTGTACCTATTCTACTTCTATTAAATAATATTAATATATGTATTTCTAATAATAAATAATGAGAAAAGAATTTTGAACTCATTCATTTACATCATCAATTTGGTACGTTAAAGTTCAATAAAGTTACCTAAATTCGTTATTTTTATTAATCTATATAATTTTATTAAAAGTGTTTTAGATTAAAGATATTAGAGGTTATTTTTTATTATCTCTGTAAAGAATGTTTAATTCATCCCAAAATAAAAAACAACTATAAGAAACACATGATAGTACTGTATACATATACTGTATAGTTAATTTTCATTTCATAACCAAATAAACTATATTTTCTGTAAGTATTTCTTCTGCTACAATATTTACTCTACTGCTAAAAATTCTGTGTTATCCTAAAAAATCACAACAATAAAATGAGTGAAATAAGAAAGTAAAGTACTCTCTTTCATTAATGTCAAAATCATTTTTAACGGAAAAAAGAAAAGAAAAGAAGATATCATGTTATTAGTACTGAACTTTAATCACAAGAGTAAAAGCAACTTTAGTGGCATGCACTAACTCTCTATTATAGCGACTAGAACATTTCATATCCTTTTCCAAAGCATCTTCTGCATCTTCTGTCTGCATAATAATGATCTTTGCTTATAACATTTTGTGTTAGTTGTTCTCGTACACTGTTTACATTTACTTCTCCATATTATATTAGGAATCACGATGAAACTTTACTCATCTTATTTTTTATTCTATTTTAGTAACTAGTAACCATGCAACTAATGTGTTATTTTGATCAACTTGTTTTTTTTACCTTAAATTAACATTGTAAGTGTGTAGTGTCTGTCACAAAAACTGTTTCAACGGTGGACACTCATGTTTGCCCTATAGAAACATCCTCCTGAAATATATTTATAAGGCAACGAACAAACTACAGTAACACTCGTCCTTTATAAGTGAAAATGACTGAACAAAATAAATTTAGTAATGATGCCAACAATTACATCGCCAACTTCAAGGAAGTTTGTTATTCCTCACATCAAATTAGCTTAAGATCTTAAAAAAAACAACTTATTCAAAATGTTTTAATTTAAAATCTAATAATCATATTTAGATCTTTTTGGAAGAATATTTTAGCATTCATCGTGTTAGGTATGAAAGAGAATACAAAGATAACCCTTATATATGGAGAGATTAAGCCTTGGACATGATAGAGAATTAGAAGATAATCTCCCATACATCAAATATAACTAAGTTTTGGATATAGTAAAGAATAAGAGAATAATCCCTCATAAGAACCTAAACCCTAGGCATGGTAGGAAATGTTAAGATAATTTCCTATACACTAAAAGACTAAGCCCTCGAGATAGTAAATGTGAAGATATTCTCTTTGTATTCAAAACACCCAAGCATCAAGAAATCAAGGTAAAATGTTTAAATTGTCACCTACATTCATACATCAAAATCAAATTTCAATGTAGCATTGATTTTTTATATCTAAAATCATTATTTATCATTGAAATAATTGCTAAAATAATATACCGATTGTACTAAATCTAAATCATCATACATTAAGCTGATATAATTATTTTAATTAAAATTTTAAATTTAAGAATTTTCGTTCAGTTAATAAAACAAGCCTATTAAATAAATTGTTCATAAAAAAGAAAAATTACAATTACAAGTTCATTAAGTAAGATTAAGCATTATTCAAATGAAAGACAAAATAAAACGTCAAAATATGATCCTAAAATATTTATTTTTCATTTAAAATCTGGTCATTTATCACCATTTTGAAGGGTTTCATAGTGAATGGATTAGTGCTAGAAATTATCTCCCCAACTTGCTCAACAATATTAGCGAAACCATTCTTCCCATCTCATAGAAAGTGACCTTATCTTTCTCTAGACTTTCTATCTTTAGCATAGCATCATTATATTTTTTTTACTATTTTCCTACTTTTCTTCATTTATTCACAGCACAGGTCTTCAACTCGGTTATTAGTTTTGGTTCAACATCCTTAATTGTTGACTTTTTCTTGATTCTTGAGTTTTAACAAGATGATACTATTTAACGCCTTGTCATCTACCTTCATCAAATTATGATCCAAATTGTGAGCTAAATGAAGAAAAGTAGAATCCTAAAAGGATTTCTCTTTTCCATCAAAACGACTCTAATCAGTTGAGTTCTTGTTATCACCCATAATAGTTTTAGGGTCAATATTTCCTTGATTTCTATTTCTCTAACTTGTTAAGCTATTTCTTTGTTTAACACTACCATTGATTTTCTACGTAAACAAAATACATTGGTTAGAAAAATAATCAAGAACAATAGTTTCCATACCACTGAGTATATGATGTATCAATATATAATTTGAGATATATAATTTGAGATCTAGTGATTGATACTCAAATTTTAACAATTTTGTGTATGTCAAAAATAGTTTCTAACTCTTATAGTTTTTGACAATAAGTTACCTCGTGGATATCTAATTCCTCTATTTATTTACATAATTGAGAATGTGTTTCAAGAGTCCAGTACAAAAACTTTTAATAGTGAAGAATTATGTAGAGGAGCTTGAAGTTTTGGTAAACCCTAACTAATCAACCCTTTCACCTATGCCCAAGATGTCTTATTATTGGGATGAAGTTGAAAAAATCTACATAATAATTAATTCTTCATTTTTCTTTGTTGAAGTCATTCACATTTTAAAAAATCAAAGAAATGAAAATTGACGAAGGTAGGAGTTTTAATTAAATTTTGAATTTGATATATGTCCGAATGCAAACTTTTCAGCGCGATGACACAATTTCTTAATTATGTTAGAATCTCAACCATCTCTTCGTAATAAAAACGAAGTTCGTCTATTCAAAATTGTGTGGCAGATATAACTATATAATTGAACTGGAAACTGTATGTAGATTTTTTTACTGTCAAATATTAATATTACAAACAAGACTCAAAAACAATAAAATGAAGCCCCTGAAAAAACAAGACTCAGCCCCATTCCAGATAATTTATAAAAATGTTGAACGATATATACCACCCAACAGTCTGAAATCTATAACCAAATTGGCATTGCACCTAAACCATAACAAAATCATTACTCCATATTAAGACATTGTAAAAAAAGAAAAAAGTAAAAATAAAGGTAGGAATGGCCAAAGACAGGATTTGACGTGTTAGGTTTGGGATTGTGGGGTTTTTATAGTTATAACGTCTTCTTCTATGTACGACGTTATGTTGATGCCAAAACAAGAACTGTTTTGCAGAAGTACCAAAGTCAGCTGCATTTAAAAGATACAAAACCAAGAGAAAATAGAAAAGCAGCATGCCCGTACTATCAAAGAAATACTACCTTACAATTAAGACTATGATAAATGACACACCTTTTTCATTCAATACCGTCACCTATTATGGCAACATAGACAAATCCATGAATCAAGATTTTGGTCTTTAACAGAAAGAAAACATGCATACACACTACACTATAACACTATAAATATAGTATATAAATTTTATTAGGTATTCAGGAGGGGGTAATACCGAGAAGATTTTATTACCAATGGGGTAAATCAACAACTATATAAGTGAATACGACTTCACTTTTTACCCAAAACCTTAAGGTCAAGAGTTTGTGTGTCTTTCTCACTTATATGTTATTCAACCTTCCTATTTCTACCCATTGTGAGATTTCAACTCACCTTGAACTCCAATAATCTCCCCCTCAAGTGTGAGTTCCTTCCACATTGGCACACACTCCCCCTCCAGCGAAAGTATAACGAGTTTTCGAGTGGTGAACTTTCCCCTCACCTACTCCTCGTGGGTCGGACGAACCTCACCTTGAACTCCAACAAATTTAAGTTGCAAAATGTATTAGATGAAAAGAAAGAGTTTTAGTATACAGTATAAACTTATCTTTTAAATCAGTTTTTTTAGAGTAAATTAGATATTACAACTACTTTTTATACTTCTCTTCAACAAATACCATATACAATGTCCAGTAAACATAAAAAATAGCTCTCATATATCAAGAGCATATGCTTATATTGCAGTAGATTAAATATCAGCATAATGAACTTTATACAGCAACACACAGCCCCAAATTAATTCCCCCATATCCTCTTAGTCCTAAGCACAATGCAGGTTATAGAAACAAACAATCACTGCCAAAAATAAAGTCTGATCAACTCTTCCATTTCACTATCATTGCTTCTTTTGTTTTTGAGAACAGTAAAGGGTTTCTGGTCCACCTTATAGACTTCACTAATGAAAACTGCACAACTTGCCATCAGATTCGGTTACTATTAATCAAACACATAAATTGAAGGAAACGAGTTTGAATATGATTATGTTATGTTATAAAGAGAGAGAAACGTTGAACCATTGTGTGACTCAGTTACATGTTGCTTGTGTAGAGCCGGTCCCTTGAGTTCATTTGTATCCACACGGTGGAATTAAAGTTCGGGTTTTGTACGAAAAATGAATATTTTTATTTAAAAATTACTTGAAAGGGTTGAGTTGACCAATATTTACTATTTGGGGTCAAGTCGTACTTTGAAAGCACGATTTCATTATGTATAAGTCGTACTTCATAGCACGATTTTTAAATTTTTATTTTTATTTTCTTAAAATGCACTGAAGTCGTGTTTGATAACACGATTTCAAATTTTTTTTATTTTTTATTTTTTAAAACTGTCAAAGAAGTCGTGCTATCAAATACGATTTCACTTTTTTTCTTTTTCTTTTCTTAAAGATTAAAAAAGTCGTGCTATCAAGCACGACTTCACTTTTTTTTTTTCTAAAAAATAATGGTGAAAAAGGAACTGGTTTAGGCATTTTGTATTTTTATTATTCATACTTCTTATCTATGTCTCGTAAACATTTTGTATTATGTACAATTTTTTAAATATCCATGAATGTCTTCTTTATTGAAATACATGTTTTTTTTAATATATGAGATTTAATTAAATCATAAACACTAAACTCAAACAATAAACTCACTCTAATAAGGAATGTGACACATTAACACTGCTTACACACTAAATTTAGAACGTTCAAATTGTGTTTTATCACTTACTCAAAAAATAAAAAAATCAAGTACAACTTTTTCATTTTTTTTTTAAAAGGTGAAGTTGTGTTATAAAGTACGACTTCTTTAATTTAAAAAAAAAAAGTGAAGTTGTGCTTGATAGCACGACTTCTTTAACTTTTTTTTTTTAAATTTGAAGTCGTGCTAGCACGACTTTAGTGCATTTAAAAAAGAAAAATTTAAAAGTCGTGCTATGAAGTACGACTTCTACATGATGGAGTCATGCTTTCATAGTACGACTTGACCCTAAATAGTAAATATTAGTCAACTTAACCTTTTCAGGTAATTTTTAAATAAAA
Organism: Macrotyloma uniflorum; assembly: GCA_016859785.1. Taxonomy (NCBI): domain Eukaryota; kingdom Viridiplantae; phylum Streptophyta; class Magnoliopsida; order Fabales; family Fabaceae; genus Macrotyloma; species Macrotyloma uniflorum. The sequence continues at coordinate 1,480,173 of BDMB01000021.1, forward strand.
ATGTCTCATTCTCCGTAAAAAAGCCCTAAACTTCTTACGTAGGTGTAAACCAACCCTATATATTAATAACTAATAATTGGAACAACCTAATCATGTTTTCCCTTGATTAATGTCAAAATGTGTTCATTCTAATTTCTAGGAGAACGATATCGTACTTCACTTTATATATAGCACAGTTGTCGACATAAATTTGTGATAAGATAATCGACTTTACATATCTCTTTGTCCTGGCACTTTAATTCAAAGGGTTGAACTTCAAGAGGGTTGGGTGATACGTTTTGTTTCGATTTTGATTTCACGTATATGTGGCTGCTTGCTTTAACTATATATAGCTAACACTATGTGTGTAGTTCTCGCACAACTTGTGGGGGTAAGGTTTGCATTCTCTAAGTATGAAGTTCATTTTGGTTATCCAAAAAATGGTTATGTGGAACTTCATATGGCAGTTTTAGAATTACAAGTAAGCATGTTTTGTTCGGGCATGACATTCATGGTTCATGTTACAGTAGCGATTCTATTTTGGTGAGGTGTTCTGACTTACGAAACCCTTTCTAGATTTGAATTCCTCATACCTTCTGAAGAATGCATTCACCAAAGATGTCACAATGATTCATGGTACTTAACTTCTACAATCATATATGTGGTGGGTGGTTTTGGATATGAAGTTAAATATGAGGGATCCATCTTCACAGCCACATCTCAAATTCTGCAGCAACTTTTCAGAGCAATCCAAAGAGATAGACATTTAATGGAAAGAGAGTTGACGTAGGTTTGGTTCGTGAGCATTAGCACTAGCTATATCAGTTCTTGTGCTATGGTAGGTGGGCCATTCAATTCCCATGTTTTGATTCGATTATTTTATTTATAGATGATTTGGTGTGCATATATTTCTTGTATGATATCCATATAATAAATAATATAACAATTCAACATTTCTATTTCATAAATTAATTAGGTATGCAAAGACGGAGGTTAATCGGGAGATTTTTAATAATGGGGTAAACCAACAATTATATAAGTGAATACGACTTTATTTCTTACTCAAAAATCTAAAGGTTAAGAGTTTGTATGTCTTTCTCACTTATATGCTATTTAAGCTTCCCATTTCCAACCAATGTGGAATTTCAACTCACCTTGAACTCCAACAATAGCACACACTCAACCTTTAGCAGAAGCATCACGAGTTTTCGAGCAGTGAACTTTGTTTACTTTAACTTTCGATACACACTTACATGAAACCCATGTTAGGAAAATTTTCGATATAAGGATCCACCTTAACTTATGACTCCTTACCAACTCCTCATGGGCTAGATGAACCAGGCTCAATACCACTGTTAGGTATCTAAGGAGGAGGGTTAACTAAAAGATTTTTACCAACTCTCTCTTTCTATAAATTCAAGGAGAAAACAATAACACCCTCTCTTGAAATAAAGGAAAGAAAATTAAACTATTGAGAGAACCTTAAAAAAAGAACCAATTTTCTTATCTTACTTTTTCTCTCTAGCACTATAGCAATAGAAAAGAAAAGGAAGTGAATGAGATAAGTTAGGGAAATATTGTGTTCCTTATATAGCGAGAAGAGCACGCACCCAAGTAACATTCCCTTGATGTGCGACTTCACTTCTCACAATCTCCCACTTGAAGATTTTGATTAAATTAATTAAATCTTCACACCATTTTATTATCTACCATCCATGTCGCTTATGTTTCCGATAGGCCATAAGAAGATCGACTACGTAGAAACTTGTCAGCTTTAATCGACTTTGTCATGACATCTGCTAGGTTCTCTTCTGTGTGAATCTTTTGCATATCTACACTTCCTTCTTCCACTACTTCTCGAACAAAATGATATATCACTCCTATGTGTTTCGTCCTGGAATGAAAGGCTGGATTTCTTGCAATGTGCAAGGCACTCTGACTGTAACAATACACAACAATTTGTTGCTGCTTGTACCCGAGTTCCTCCATTATCCTTCCAATCCAAATAGCTTCCTTACATGAATGGGTGGATGCCATGTACTCAGCTTCTGTAGTAGACAGACCTACAACATCCTGTAACTTGGATAACCAACTTACTGCCCCTCCTCCTGCAAGTGTGAACACATACCCAGTAGTAGATCTCCTTTTATTAAGATCACCTGCAAAATCTGAATCAACATAGCCTTTGACAACTAGTTTTGATCCTCCATAACATAATACAACACCTGAGGAACCTTTGATGTATCTAAGGATCCTCTTAACAGCACTCCAGTGCTCTCCACCAGGATTTTCCATGAATCTACTAACCACTCCCACTACTTGCGCAATGTCCGGTCTTGTACAAATCATGGCATACATAAGACTTCCCACCGCCAATGCATATGGTACTTGAGATATTTTCATCCTCTCCGCTTCATTGTTAGGACTCATACTTGAGGATAACTTACAGTTGATAGGAAGTGGGGTGAAAATTGGCTTACACTCTTGCATGTTGAAGTGCCGCAAGATTTTCAGTAAGTAATTCTTCTGAGAAAGCCAAACCTTCCTAACTTTTCTGTCTCGGTGAATTTGCATCCCTAAAATCTTGTTTGCTGGTCCTAAGTCCTTCATATCAAACTCCCTAGCCAACTGTGCCTTCAATTCCTGGATTCGATCTTTGTTGGGGCCTACAACCAACACTATAAAATCTAGAATAGCATTATCATGATTGTTTGGTGCTGGATTTCAGTATAAAACCAATAGATATTAGGTGAAGTTGTTAAATATATATATATATATATATTAAATTAAGGTATTAAAATAGGAATAAGTAATAAAGATAAGATATAAAATTTGATACACTACTAGAAAATTGCAAATTTACATCGTTAAATTTACATCGGTTATTAGGTAAACCGATGTAAATATGAAAACGGTGGCATTTTTGTAAATAAAAAAAAAGCTGATCGCATATTTACATCGGTTCATTTAGGATTTATGTAAATATGTGCATATTTACATCGGTTCTTCAATGAACCGATGTAAATATTCACATATTTACATCGGTTCACAATGAACCGATGTAACCTATCAATTGTTTCTTAAATCTCAGCCACAAACCCAAACCTCTAACTAACAGAGCCCTCGCTTTCTCCCTCCGTCGATCCTAAACCCAAAACCATCAAATCCCTCTCCCTTTCACTCCCTCGTTTACACCATCATTGACGCATCCGAGCAGGTCTACATCTCCTCTCTCGCGCTTCTCAAAATGCTCAAACACAGTACTTTTTCTTCTTTCTCGATTCCTTCCATTTACCTTTCCTTATTTGCCCAATTGTTTCCAAAACCCTAATTTGTGTGCAGGAAGAGTTGGGGTACCCATGAAAGTGATGGGTCTGATGTTGGGGGAGTTCGTGGATGAGTACACCGTGCGCGTTGTGGATGTGTTTGCGATGCCTCAGAGTGGGACCGATGTTAGCGTTGAAGCCGTTGATCATGTTTTCCAGACTAATATGCTTGATATGTTGAAGCAGACTGGAAGGTACTTTTTTGGGTTCTTTTAAAGTTTATTTCTTTTTGTGCAAGAACATTTGCTTATAGTTTTTTTGGTCGAAACGCTGCTTTTTGTTGTTGCAGGCCGGAGATGGTTGTGGGGTGGTATCACTCGCATCCTGGATTTGGGTGTTGGCTTTCTGAAGTGGATATGAAGCAAATTTACATCGGTTGTTTCAAACAACCGATGTAAATTTGTTTTTAAATCTACATCGCCCTTATTTACATCGATTCCAGAACTTATGTAAATAACCTAAAATAACCGATGTAAATTTGTAATTTTCTAGTAGTGATATCATGTCAGATTTTATCTTAAAACCAATTGATAATAAATGAAGTTGTCTAACATATATATAAGTCGTACTTTACAAACTGAGATAAGCGATGTGAGTCTACTTAATAAACTTATTAGACCTATTGAGTTACCTGCTATCGAGAGATAGGTTGGAGATTTCACATCAACTAATGATAAGACCACATTAGAGTATATAAAGTGTGTGTAGATATTATCTTATTGGATGGTGAACAGGTACGAATTTAACTGAACACCCTTTGTAGCAAGGGCAATCATGTATGTTTAAATTTCAACTCTAAAGTTTAACATAACTAAGTCATGGTTGATAGTGTTCAAATTTGGAATATTTATAATTATAGCATTAAGTACAATTCAAACACTTCAAATTTCAGTGTTTTATTCACCATGTACAATGATAGTAAACCAGTTGAAGAATATCTGTCATACTGTCATACAAGCAGGGAGGGCTGTTATTGGGTTCTCCACCCTAAAAGATTGTATAAGGTGTACACATTGAGATCTCATGATCATTTAGTTCAACTTTACAAAGATAAGAGCTCAAATAAGATAAAACTAGAAGCAATCACTCCAATGAACAAAGTGGATCAAATTGAACAAAGTGAATCATTTAGTTCAAGTTTATAAATTTATTTATTTATTTTTATTAAGACTTGGAAGAAGACAAGTAATTACTTACTCCAACGAAGAAAGTGGTTCAAATTAAAGATAAATGATTGTAAGTAGTAGAAGATGAATTAAGAAAACATTAAAAGAGACTAATAAAACATTAATAATACCTTGTTTAAATAGTTTTATTAAAAAGGTCCAACTAATAGTTTTACTGCCTACCCACTTGGTTGTATAAGATTTGAAGTTATTTGGGGGAGTTTTCAAAAGTATTTATTTTAATTAGCTTAGAAAATAAACTTTTATTGACAAAAAGTATTTAATGATTGAGGCATTGAAGTAAATATAGAAAAACTAACATTCCTCTGAGTATTTATGAATTTAAGGCATTTAAGTAAATCTATATATGTTTTGACAAAGTTTATGAATTTAGTAGTTAGTATATAAGTCATCAAGTGTATTATTATCTCTAAATATTTATCATAGCCAATAAATTAAGTTAACAAAGTATTTGGATTACAACTTACATTCAAAATACAAATAGGTCAACTAGTCAATTCTTAACAAATATTATTACAAAATTAAAAAAATACAAAGAAAAATATATCACTTGTTCATTCTATTATACAATTCCCAAACCTATTATATAAGACTAATTTTGATTGAAGTGTCTTTTTTACCTAAATACAAAAAAAAAAATGACATTATCTAAAAAATAGTTAACTTAGATCTAAAGTAAAAATTAAGAAATATTATTAATCAGATTTAAAATAAAAAAAGTAAGAAAGTATGAAAGAAAAACGAGATTCTAATAATTTATTTTGTAATTCTAATGATGTTAACCAACTTAGGCAACGACTTTCAACAAGTGAAAAAAGAGGAAAATGAGCGATTAATCCACCAATTTAATTTTTTTAGTCATTATTTGGTATAATTATAGAGTTCCTCCATTTTGATGAAGAAAGTCTTCTTCAACAACACTTCTTCAACCAAGACCAACAAAACCAACCAGTCCCTTAACAACAAAAAGACAATCAACATGCATAGCCGAACCCTAAACTCCAAGAAAACTAGCAACAACAGAAATGATTACGAGGAGAAAAATCCACATCAGATACAATCCTTTCCTTATTATTCAAATGATTAGAAATAGCATTAAATTAAGTTTATATGTAGTTTTAGGTTGGTATCATACATTAGTTTCATTTTAGAATTATAAACATATGTATGTATATCTGAGTATTTTTATATTTGCCAATTTTGGTAATTTATAAAGATTTTATGATTTTTCTGAATCATATTATGTGTATTTTTAGTAATATTATGGATATTATGAATTATAATATGTATGAATTTAGGATTAGAAGTATTATAAATATTAATATGCAAGAATTTAAGAAAGATAAAGTATATTAAAATTATGTTAAACTGAAAGCACATTAACGATGTATACTTCGATCGATAATGTACATGTATCATTTTTTTTTTCAAATTTAAAAAGAGATGATTCATCTGTAATTACCAACAAATGTATAAATATTATCGATAAATATTCATTTATAATATACATGACTTTTTTTTCAAATTTACTGATGGATTGTCAATGATAAATATTAACTAATTTGTTAAATATTAATCATAAATATAATTGTTTACAAATATTTTTTTTAATTTATTGAGAAATATATCTATTATTATTTATATATATATATATATATATATATATTATTAGTATGTATACCAACAGATATATCCATAAATAATAAATACATATTCTTTTAGTTTCCTATTATATTTCCTTTTATAATTATCGTTAAATATTAGACATTAAAATTTCATTGGTAAATTTTATTGCTAAAAATTTTATCAATAAAATTATATTTGGTAAAAAAAAAAAATCATGAACATCAATATATTTAACATGTTACTCATAGATTATGATTGTCAATAATGCCATTCTTGATGAAATTAAGTTTGATAATATTATTTTTAATTTAAATTGAATTAATTATAATATTACTTTTGAAAGATAATTTATATTATATTAATTTACTTATTACGAGAAAAATAGTTGGAATCACTATTTATTTGATGACTATAAGATAGGGTAACTTGTCTAATATAATTAATCTATTAAAAACTGTAATAGTAATTTGTATCATAATCAATATAATTAAAAAAATACATATTAGATATCAATACAATATCTTTATTAGACATTACTAAGAAATCTATGTTAGGTATGATTACGAAATCTTAACATCCAATTAAGTGTTACCATCTATATCAATTTGACTATGATAACTAATATAGTAATTCATTAATTTTAAGTAAAAGGAAATTTATTAAAAGAATAATTTGTGTATATATTTAATTACACACCAGAAATAAGATATTTGTCTTTCTTTACTCTACAAATGAAAAGTGGTATATGGTGTCAAACATCAAATGTATACTTACACTACAAATTCATGCATGTATAACGTATAAGGACGAAGTAGATTGTTGTTTACTGCATCATCATCATCATCAAATTGTGAATGGTACAAACTGAATTGCAGGTGTATGTAGGGTGTATAGCCATTTTTGTGACTGTAAAAATCGTCCCTCTGAACTGTGTTTAGTGTGTACTTGGGTTCTTTGTCATTTTTCTGTTGTGTACATGGCCTAAGTTTCATGCTGTCTATGTGTACTTATATATGGTTCTTCAAGATCTTCTCCTTCGTGTTACCTGCTAAAAAATCAGAATATATTCTCTGTTTTTCATCAATGGAACATACTGGTTGATACGCATTACTGCATGGCTTATAGTTACGTCAAAGACTCAAAGGGGATTTTTTTTTTCTTTCTAGTTTTGGTGTCACTGTTAATAGTGTTACTCAAAATGTTGACTTTGGCTGTTGTGTCAATATGTAAATCGTAGTCGCTGGTTTTTCTAAACAATTATGCAACATTTATAAATTATATATATATATATATATATATATTTAATTCATTTTAAAATTTAATTAATTTTTTATTTAGTACTCCCTTGACCAAGTTATAATCTTTGTTGAAGTGAGTTATATTTCGCTCAAACACTTTTTTACTCAAGTGAGGGATATCACTTAAATGTGAGCTTGTCACTCAAGTTGTGAATTCATCACTCAAATTATGATTGTCGCTTGTTTGAGCGAGAATATTTATGTATTATGTAAAAAATCTCAAAAATTCATAATTTCACATCAAATTACACTTTGAAACATACCAACACATATAATCAACACTTAACATGAAAATTATTATTTAATTAACTTCTCTTATTCTAATTCAAACCTTAATTCTTTAATTTTTCAAATAGTCTAAAGATGTTACTAAATTTTATAATAGCTTAATTAAAGAACCATCTAAATTATTATCAAAATGACATCAAGAATCATTAAAAATTTAATAGTAACTATAATCCCTAATTTTAAGATTAATTAAGAATCTTAAAAATTACAGATTTTCAATTCTTACCTAAATGATTATTTCAATCTATGCAAAATATTTATTTTTGTCGAAATCTTTCTCCTGGTATCTTCAAATTTGTAAATGAATGAAGAATGGGTGAGGAATTTAAAAAAAAAAGTGAAAAAAATTGAGAAAAATTAAGAAAAGATTATAAAAAATTTTCGAAAGAGTTTAAAAAGGATGAATGTGAGAATTTTCTAAAAATAAAAAAAATAGAGTAATTAAAGAAATTAACTCTTTTATATGTTCTCACTTCTTAATCAATTGAGTTTAAAATTTATCCAATAACCTAACCTGACTCAACCCTAATTTACTTATTTTAATAATTTATAAAAATAAAAGTATAGAAAATAAGAAAAATATTTATATATATATATATATTAACTTGTTGAATCAAGTTAGATTATATTCTTTTTATAAAAAATAAAATAAATTGAATTGATTATTTTTAACTCAATTCATAATAAGTTTATATGTATAAGTTGAATGGACTCATTTTACATTTTTTTTAATACATTTTATTAATAAGTTGTAGGGTGTTAATTGGGCTGGTTATCTCTACTCTACTCCATTTGACCCAATTCAATCAAAATTTGGATTAGTTTTGTTTGCAACTTAATTTAATCTAATCCTATTCAGTCTCTTATAAATTAAATAATGAATTTTAAATTTTGAATATTGAATTCAATATTCAACCCAATTTTAATCCAATAAAAAATAATTAATAATAATAATATAACTATTATTTAATTTATTTAATTATATTATTATTTAAATATATATTCTTAAATTATTAAATTATATAAATATTAAATAATATATTTTATTTTTTAAAACATATTATTAAAAACTAAAAATATTTTAAAATTACAAATATATTTTTAAAAATTAGTGATTTGGAAAAAATCTAACAGATCACAATTGGATTGAATTGGATTAAACAAATTTAATATACAAATCCACTTCAATTCTATATTATTTTTATTAAATTAAATGATAAATTTGAGTTAATTCAAACCAAACTCATATGGTACAAACAAAATTATGTTATAACTAGTAATAAAGTTAGACAGAAATTATTAAAAAATAATAAAAAATCGATAATGTAAATAAATTATGCTAAGAATGATTAAAATACCTCTTAATTAAACTTGAAAACAAAACAAGAGTTGTGTTGAAAACATTAAATTGCATATCGAAGAATTAAATTCTACATTTAACTCCTTGTCAGTAATTTGGAGAAAGAAATTATTCTTCCAAGATTTAATATGTGGGAAAAAAATGGTGGTTTCAACAATTTCTGCTATCTACCACGTATTGAAACTGTGAAACACGTGTTTCTGCTATGAAGATTTATATTACTGTACACGCCCAAATGTTTGGTGACTGTTAAGAGTTAGGACGCAATGACGCAATGCCCAGTTAGTGTGTTAAATGAAAAGTCATATGATGAATATGAGTTAGTCTAGTATAAGTATAGTACAAATGCATGAGTAGTGTGTTAAAACTAATAGAATCTCGTCTAATTTTTATAGTATATTTTCTAACAAGTTAGTGTTAGAAATTTGATTTTAGAAATTCACATAGACATTTACTTTGTTGAGAGGTGCCAAACAATTACTTTAACTTATTTTAATTCTCTCATCTTACTAATGAGAGCTATAATAATGGTGTTGCTCTATGAAGGTTTGCTAGGTTGTAAATATACTTGGGAGGTTGTAGGAAAAAATAATAAATAATAATAATAAGTATTTTATTTTAAGGATTATATCCTCCAAACAAGTTAGAATCTATTTCTAATTAATTCTAGACACTAATTAAATTAAAGAAATATTCTGTATTATATTATATTATATTATATTATATTATATTATATTATATTATATTATATTATATTATATTATATTATATTATATTATATTGGACAACCTAATCAAATTACTAATAAATTATCAATCAAATGGGTTGGACCAAGGAAATATTCTGTAAGAGAGTTTATCATCTAGAAATTTTAGATGGAGATCAATACCACCTACTTAGAATGTAAAAAGTTTATATTTTTATTATATCTAACTCAAAAATATTTACTATATTATTTTTCAAGTTTTTTCTCTTGATAAGTTTTTAACAAGACAGCATGAATAATAATGAATCACCTTCACAATTATTAAGCCATTCAATAAACAAGTCCCCATGATTCATAAAGCAAAATGCCCAACCATAGTAAAGAGAGAAGTCCCATGCATTTTAGGAAAAAAGTGAGTGATTTGACGAGGGGTTTTAAAATAAATAACATCATCACACATATGTCAATAGTTGTAGATATTAATTATTATTAACTGTCCATTATAATAATAAAGTTCTAATGACATCTTAACAATTCTGTTAACAATTATGATTTCTCAAATAATATAAAAGAGAATCATAATCTATTAACAGGTGACTCAATCTAGGTCTAATAACTTACATAATTAAGACTCCTCAAATCATGTAAAAGGAATCATAATTTATTAACAATAACCCAATTTAGGTCTAACAACCTATCAACCAAGGTTTATAATATTAACATGTGATCAAATTTAGGTCCAATAATCTTATTAATCTGACTCTGATATCATGTAAAAAATGATTATGTATATAATATAATTTAACCTTATTTTTAGTCAATTTAAAAGCTTTTCAAATGATTTAACAGTTCTTTGTCTTTAAGATTTAATATTGGGGATTATGTACCTTCAGCAAGTTAGGATCGCTCATCAACCAATTTTATATATATATTGATATTTAAAAATAAAAGTGATTATCAAATTTATAGGAATTTAGAATATCAAATTTATATTTCAGTACCATATCTTTATTGGAATAGGTTAATATTCTCGAATAAATATTTTATTGAGAATCAAATCTTTTATCATTTATAAAAGATAATCCATTGATTTAGAGGGATAATTAATTTTGATTGCTAGCTTAAGATTTGGAAATCCTATTTAAACTTTTTAATCGAACAATCAATAAAAATTTGGCAAGGTAGGTTTTTGTTTCTATATGTTTGCCAAATTGAAAGTAGTAATTACTTTGGGGTGAGTGAAGGAAAAAGAGAGATTGAAAAAATATATACATCAATAGCCCACATTCAAATGGGTTTCTCCAATGAGGTCCAAAACTGGACCAATATGAATCCGAAAATGTGTGATAGGTAAATGGGGCTACTAGTTATTTATTATCCATTTTATTTTAAAATATCTGTTCCATTACTCATTTTGTTATTTGTTGAATAATTTTTTGAAAAAAAAAAGTTGTTTTATATTCTTAGTTATTAATAAATAACCACATTTATTTTATTTTATTTTTTCAATTTTATTAAATAAAATTATTCATAAAAAACCATTTTCATATTATTTCGTTTTACTTCTTCTCATTCTCAAATAAGAACCGTTAAATAATGAATCATCTTTGGTGGTGCTAAATACACAGAACCCACTAAATTCCTTGAATATCTACTTTGAACAGTGTTTGTTTCAGTCATGATTTAACTATAAATAACGTGAACAACTGCACCATTAAAACCATGACTTCACTGTGGATTCAGTCCCAAATTTAGCTTGTAATTTTTAAACGTTAGAATGAAGCTAGTTAGAAGTTTCTTCCAGTAACCATTTTTTTGAATAATAATGAACGAAAAAGAGGTGGAAGAATTTGATTGGTGAAGATAAAAGCTGAGGACCCATAGCTGTTAATCGACATGAATTATTTTAGGCAAGCTGTCAGTAAGATTTTAATTCGATATAAATTTTCGTATTTACTGCTTCTTTAATTTTGATCAGTGTGGATGAAATTTTCTGGAATCCATTCAAGTACGACACTGTTATTTATTTATTTTCATTTTTAGGGCATTAACGTTCTCATCTAAGTGAAATGCAAATTTCTTAAATTTTATAAATTCCATTTAAACTAATAAAACAAACTATTATTAGACAATATATCACATTAAATAAATTCAAGAAAAAATTATACATAGGATTGATTAATCATAAATATTTAAAACATAAAATAAGGAGCAAGAAAGTTTATGATTAGGTAAATAATTAGCCATATATTGAGTGTGGTATTTATGTTAGGATTGTAAAGTTGAAAAGGGTATTAAATTTGAAGCAGGATAGTAGATATCTCTAGCTGGAACAATATCTTTTTCCAGTGAAATTTATTTCGTCAAATTATGAAGCTAATTAATAATGAACTATACCACTCAAACCACAGTAAAATCGTAAGAAAACATCGTCTTTCGCACAGTTTTTCTGTGCAACCACTATACACTAAATTTCTCTCTATTTTTATATACATTTATCATTTTCATTGCCATTTAGTGCCAATAGTTACACTATTCTCTTACACGGAATATAAATGGAATCAAAATAATTAAAATAGGTAAAATGGAATAACTTTTCAAATTAGATATAGAACTCATCAATTTTTTTATTGACAAATATAAATATATTAATAAAAATTAATATTAAAATTAAAAAAAAACGATTACAAATAAATAATAGACAAGTGAATAATAATATGTAGAAAATTAAATAATTAATTAAATAATTATTTTTTTCGAAGATTAGATTGATATACAGATAATTACTAAATTGATTATTTAACATATAAGGAGTAGAATCAAGAATTCATACATCATTTTGCGAAAGACCCTAAAGATATTGAAATCCTGAACTTGACCCACAATCAAGTATTCAATTGAATCAGAAGAAAAATCTCTTCTACATCTACCTTTTTATTGCAAAACAATGCATCATTCTATGTTTTCCACAAACTCTACACCACCCCAATCCACACTATCTTCCAATATGTTTACCTTCTTATTTTGGAAGTGAATATAGTATTGTAACAAATGTTGTTTGAGATTTTTAGTTCTACAAATACTTATATCAAATCATGCATAACATTTGTTCTACACCACATTTACTATCCTACATTTCAAGAACAAGTGTGTGATGGATTCCTCCTCCACATCACATAACCTACAACTGGTTACAGTCACAAGCACCTCCTATCCGTGAACTTTGTCCTTCGTAACTATTATTCATATATTGTATAAATAAATTTAAGAATAAAATATGAAATATAAATTGAAAATGTTTAAGATAAAATTAGTTAACAGATAGAAATATTTTCTAAAAGAATAAATACTTTCTTTAGAAGTTTTAAATTTCAAATAAAAAAACTAATTTATTTCATAAAAAACCTTTATTGATGATATATACTAATATCTCACTATATTTAATGTTAGTTTACTAAAGCATTTTTTTTAATTAAATAACTTATTTAGAAAAAAAATTAATTGACACGTGTTATAAAATAAAATAAAATAAACTCAAAAGAGAATATATATATATATTATCGTAAAAAATTTTGGAGCAAAAGTAAAAATTTCATGATGTAAATCTAAAGAATATGGGAAGTTTGGAGTTAAAAATTCTTGAGTTGTTTAATTGAAGTGGAAAATGGCGTTATGTTCATAATAATAAGGTCATTAGGTATATAAAAATGTCAAACACGATTAAGATAGGATGGTTTCAAATGATAAGAGGAATGGTAAATCTGCTTCTATATGGTGGCAAGATTATATATGTAAATTGAAAGATTTAAAAAAATGTGGCATGGAAAGTCAGAAAAATCACTTGACAGATGGATATACATAGCTAGGTTCACGTTTCCTTAAAAGAAATTTTTTCTTAATAATGTATTTGGATGGAAATTTTATTAAGGATAATTTACTTTTATAGAAAATTTGAAATATTTTATTATAAAATATATTATTTAGAAGAATTTTTTTAAACATTAAATTTTAAAAATTTATAATATAATAATTTGATTTTAGAGAATTTTAAATTTTATTTAAAAATAAAAATTTGAATTTTTTATATTTTATATTTTACTTTTTCTTAAATTTAGGTCTTTTTATATATTTTTTTTGTTCAATCTGATCATATTAGGTCTATTGGAGTTAAGACAAGTCAGATGATTAGATCATGATAAATCAAATTAAGTTGAGTTAAGATATATTAAGTCTAGTTAGGTTAAGATAGGTTGAGCCATATTAGGGATAGTTAGGTCATATTAGAACATATTAGGTTGAGTTAGAATGAGATAGGTCATGTTAGGATTAGTTAAATCAAGTAGAGATAGTACAAGTCAAATGGGTCGAGTTAGCCAAGTCAAGATAAACGGATTCATGATGGGTCGAACTAAGTTAAGTTACCATAGATTAAGTTAAAGTAGGTCATGATGGGTCTATTCAAGTTAGAATAAGTTGGGTTAGGACAAGTAAAGATGAGTCAAGTCATGAAGGGACAAGTCAAGTCAAAAAGGGCTTGGTTGGGTTAGGAAGATTCGAGTTGAGTTAAGACGAGTCAAAATAGATTAGGATGTTTTGGATTGAGTCAAGAAGGACTTGAACCTGACTTAGACTTGACTTAACCTAACCCAAACTCAACCTAAACTCAAATTGGACCTAGACTTAACTCGAATTCAAACTTGGACCCAAATTGGTCTAGAACTTACTTAGACTCTGACCTAGCCTAAACACGACTCAAACCAAGACCTAACCCATCTAAACTTGTCAAATCCTTAGAATTGACCCAACCCAACTTGGAGTAGATCGGGTTAAATTGGATTCGATCAAGTCAAGTTGAGTTAAGTGAAATTAGATTTTCTTTTGTCAGCGAAGTGAGATATGTAAGATTGGGGTTAATCAAAATCAAATTTATTTCACTTGAGTTAAATTGAATTTAGATTTATTAAATTAAGATAAGATTGGGTCTAATTGAATTTATTCAAATTAAAATAATTTAAATCAAATCAAATTGTTTAATAATCATATGAATAATTATTTAAAAAAATATTTATATTTAATGATAATTAAAATACTTCATCTAAAATTTAATAAATTTGAATTACCTTATTTAAATAAAATATTTATAAAATTAAATAACTTTTTAAATAAGAACCATTTAAATTCAATATATTTAAATTTTTCATAAAAAAAGTTAAAAATAGAGTAATGAATAGGTTTGTGAAAATAAAAAATTTAATTTTTCCAATTTCAAATCTAGTTAAAGTGCAAAGATGTTGATATACAGTTTCGTATTTAGTATTTAATATATTTATGAAAGGATAGGTTAAAATTTTTAGGTCAATTAAAATATAGAATAAAAATTTTAGATCTATAATTAAATTATAATATATAAATAAATATAAATTTTATTTTATAATTAAAATTTAAAATATTAAATTATATTCAACTTCAATTAAAAGAAAAGTAAAAGAAAAAGAAATAAAAAATCTAATTAAACATATTTACTATATGAATTAGAATTTTTTTTTATGCATCAATGTTTAGAAACATTTGTAAGTGTTATATTGCTCCTTAGGTGAGACTTCCTTTCTTGAAGTTTGTTATTCTACCACACATATATGCTTCAGACAAACTTTTATACACCACACCTTCCTACAGAGTTCTTCATTTTCATCAATTATGTTAAAAGGGATCCAAAACAGTAAAAGAACAATTGATTTTTGTCTAGGAAATTTTCATATTTATCTTCTTGATTTGATTAAGGTTCAAAGATTTTGCAGTTAGTTTTTTTTTTTTTTTTAATTTACTTGCCTTTTTTTCCAAATGATCTTATTTTAAAATCTTTATTAATTATGTGGATTAAAACACCTTTGTATATTAATATAATTTTTTTTCCTATAAATAAAACTGTTTCTACAACTATTTTTATTATTAAATTTGTTTGATATAAAATCACTTTAATTTTCTCATATTAAAATTAGTTTATATTGGTAAAATTTGTAAACTGACATATATAATAACTATACAATTTAAGGTAACCTGTCTCATTTTACATTTTGTTACTAAAGAAATTTTCAAACTTCTATTATATTATTCTTCTTAAAAAGAGTTGAATACTAGTATAAATAAAGGTAGCAGATTATGTTATATTATATTATATATATTATAATAATAATTTATATGAACCAAACTTTTAATAAGAGTTTAATCAGTGTACAATCAATATAAATAAATTTTATGCTGACATGTTAATTCCTTTTTATCAACAAAGGAAGGTACATGGCATCTTAAACCATATACAAAGGTGATTTTTGGTACAAGGCTTTTGAATCCACAACAAAGACAAAGGATTTAAAGACCAGTGTCAAAAGAAAAATGAAAATCCCTTTGTTTTCTAGTATATAATGTTCTCACTAAAATAATTGTAATTATCTTATCTTATCTTCTTCTCTTTTTGTTCTTTGTCCTCATAACTATGTATGCATGTGAATGAACACCAACGCGTTATTGTAATAAATTTGGCACTCCAACATAGGTGTGTAAAGTTAAGTGTATGACCCAACTCACAAAGTATGGGTACTCTGTCATAACTATATCAATTTATTAACACTTAGTTTCTCTTGTATATATACCTCACTCCCCCACGTGCCTCCTTTGAACTCTGAGAACTTTGTTTTCTTGTCTTCTGTTTCTCTTATTCTCTACATCATTTCTCTTTCTTCTGCATAAACCTTCACATCAACCTCCAATTAGTTTGTTTTCTGTATAACTAGACTGAAGAAAATGGGAAGGTCACCATGCTGCGAGAAGATGGGGCTAAAGAAAGGACCATGGACACCAGAAGAAGACCAAAAACTCGTATCTTTCATTGAAAAGCATGGCCATGGAAGCTGGCGTGCTTTGCCTGCAAAAGCTGGTAACTATTTCGACCATAACTTGTCTATTTGTTTATTACACATTACATATAAATACTATGTTTTGAAACAAGTGGTAGTTATATGTATTTGTTATGAACTTTGGTTATATCAGTTTAACTACTGAATAGAACACATTAAAGAAAAAGCTTAACATTTGATTAAGATCACATTTTCTTCTCTTGAAACCTAACACCCTTTATAATCATAGACAGCTAATGTTATACATTTTTATCTTTTAAGAGTATTTGCCTAAATAAAACAAGTGACTATATATATTATAAAGAAGAAATTAAGAATGTTTGTTTGGCAGGGCTTAGAAGATGTGGAAAGAGTTGCAGACTTAGGTGGACTAATTACCTCCGACCTGATATAAAACGAGGAAAGTTCAGCTTGCAGGAAGAACAAACCATTATTCAACTTCATGCTCTTCTAGGAAACAGGTAAGTCTACAATGATTTCTAGCATGGACCATGTATGTAGAGTAACTAACTAAAGAGTAAAACTGCAACACATACCCCAAACTCATATTTTTCATGTTATTTTTAGAAATTTGATGTATATTAAGTAGGTTTTTTTGATAAAATGAATGAAGCATGTATTATTGTAATTTTCTTTTTGAAAAAGAAAATTTCTTGATCTTTCCTGTTCATTTTCATCCAATGGTTTGCAAAATCTCCTTAATTTATGCGTTTTCTGCAACCAACATTTCCTAGTGCATTCAATAGGGGTGTATTGGGTTAATTACGTAATTTGCTATTTAATGTATAGAGGATTATTTATATCTTAGAGTAAAAATGGATTAATGTTTAGAAAGAAATTGTGTGAGGCTTTTGTTAGTTATTGAAATATTCTTTTTAGTGCTATCAGTTGTTGGTGAGTGATAACTTAATCGTGATTGCTTTGAAGAGACGTTGGATTTTGAAAATTTACACGTCATAACTAAAAAGGTTGAAAGATAGTTAAGTTTTTTATAAGAAGATTTTAACTTTAACAAACAAATTGGTCACTATAACCAGGATAAGACTCTAGTAAAAATTATTTGATTAAAAAATCATCTAATCCAGCACTTTATTTCACAATAAGTTGAAACTATGATGTATTTTAAATCTAGTCAACAAATACTCCTCTTGAGTTCCAACACTTTCTTCAACATCTTCTTAATAACTCCCTTAAAGATATTAGTAATAACATTTTTTTAATAAACAAAGAAGACATTTTTCATAGAATAAAAATCTTAGTTACATATTTATTACATGAAAATTTATCGATTGAATGCTTGTTTGTTTTAATGTTGGATAAGTCAAATGTGGAACTATAAAGTTAAGATTATTTATAGTAACTTATATGCTCACAAATGATGAATTCGAAATTGAAAACATCAAACCAAATAGGCATGGAGAATAGAACACACATTGATCTACACTATTTAACAATTTCACAAATTTATAACAATTCATATGTGTATTCATATTGATGATGTCTGCAACTTGAATTGTTAACAGATGGTCAGCCATAGCATCTCACTTGCCAAAGAGAACAGACAATGAGATAAAGAACTACTGGAACACCCACCTCAAGAAAAGGCTCGACAAAATGGGCATAGACCCCACCACCCACAAGCCAAAAATCGAGTCACTAAACCACTTCAAAGACGGCTCCAACCTCAGCCACATGGCTCAGTGGGAGAGTGCTCGGCTCGAAGCCGAAGCCAGACTCGTACGAGAATCCAAGTTGCAAGAACAAAACAACCTCGTATTAACCTCTTCCTCACCACCTCCACAACAAACTAGGCTCATTCTCAACAAAATCACACCCCAACACCACCACCACCACCAACAGCAACCCTCTCTACCACCGTGCCTCGACGTGCTCAAAGCATGGCAATGTTCATGGTCAAACAACAACAGATACTCATCAGAGGACAAGAAGAAACCCATGCATGTGCATAGCATGTACGCCATGATGCTTGCCACGGATGACCTTGAATCCCCAACATCCACCTTGTGCTTCCCCGAGAGTATGCAAATCAATAACAACCATCATCATCATCATCATAATAATAATGATAATAACGTTATGGTGTCGACCAACCAAGTCGGGTTAATCAGTGAGAACTATTTACTTCCTCCAACTGCTGTGGAAGAGTTTATGACCAAAAGTTTAGGAACGTTTGAGGGTGCAACCGTGGAGGAAGATGCTGGTTCTGATGGCGATTGTGACCATAATGAGTCGTGGAGGTACTTGACCAAACACAACACTAATCATGACGAAGAACTCGCTGAAACTGAGAAGAGAATTGTGTACGACCCGATGCCACAAGATGATGACATTATGGTGGCTGTTGATGCATTAAGAGGTGCTGGTTATTATAATAATAATAATAATAATAATAATAATAATAATAATAATAATAATAATAATATGGTGGCATTTACACCTCTCTCTAGCAATGTGAATATGGTTGTTGGTTTCAATAACGAGTTGCAGGATTTTGATTCCAACCAAGATTTAGCGGCGGAGAACTTGGAAATGAACTTCGAGGAGAATAAGGATTATTGGAATACCATGCTTGGCTATAAGTGAAGTATATGTAACTAGGATCCTACCATGTCAAGTAGTAACATGTTTGTTGGTTCAGTTTGCTTCAGAAGTAGTAACTGTTTTCTTTTCTCATTCTTCAAAGGTTTTTAATTATTCATTTAGTTATTTTACCTAAAAATATGTCTTAGAACTAGAAATTACTTTTTTTTTTATTCCTTTCGTATAAACTTTTTAATTTGTTTAAGTTAGTCTTGTCATTCAAAATTGTAGGCTTAAAACAAAATAGTAAGTTTATATACAAGGATTGAAACTAATTAAAGAAAATTCTGTTTAAAAACAAAAGCCTATCATATTTTGGTGCATAAAATAAAATATAAAGATTGTACTAATATAAAAAAAAATTAATTACATATTTATCAGTAAATATTTATAATTTATAAATTTTATTTTAAATTTTAAATTTCTTAAATTTTACTATTTGAAATTTAAAAAAGAATCATAATTTTTCTTAGTTATTTATATTTTATTTGTTATTTATAAAAAATTTTAGGAATTATTCATAATTTTTTTTCAAATTTTTACTCCACTATTTTAACGCTATTCATACGTCAAATTAGATAAAATATTGAAAATATAAATTAAATAAAATTAAGATATTAAGATAGTAAATTGGTTCTGAAAATAAAATATAAATAGATTAAATAAATTTTTAATATTTAAAAGTAACATCATCATTTCTAATTCGTACAAATTGAAATATTTTTATTTAATTTATTAGTACATCATCACTAGTAAATTTATGAAAAAAAAAAGTAAAATATATATTTTAAAAATACAAATGATAAAATTCAAAAAATAAAAAATGTAATGATAAAAGAAATAAAATTAAAAATTGAATAATAAAATTCGTGAAATTTAAAGTGAATAGTAAAATTAATAAAAAAAGAAAAACTATAAAAATTTAGTCCTCGTTTGTGGCGGCGATCAACAAGAAAATGCGAGTAAAATCGCTAATACAATTATAGTTATCAATATAATAACCCTTTCTTCGCAGAATAAAGTTAAAAAAAACTTATATTAATTAAAATAATAAATAAAATTATTAAAATAAATAAATTTAAAATTTTATTTTACTATAATAATAATAATTTTAAAAAAAATATTAAAATAATAAATAAAATTATTATAAAAGTTCATTTATTTTATTTTTCACTTATTTCCATTTACTTCTACTAATTTTTTTTTTAATCCAAATAAAAAATTAAGAAAAAAATATGTAATTCTTCCGTTTACTCTAATCTTATATCCATGTATACAAATCAAATTTGGAAAGATTAATTTAAACATGAATATTATTATTTTACTAACCAAGGTGATGATGAGATCTATTCAAGATATTAGCATTTTTTTATACATGAGGACTTGAAAATACTAACCTATAATTATTTATCAACTAGAGTATGAATCATATTAATTTGCAACAACTTTATAGAAATATTTTACGTAAATATGTAAAATAAAAAAACAACTAAATGGAGATTCATCGCTCTATTTAAAGTTGGCTATGAGTGAATTGAATGGTCCTAAGATCGATTTTCATGATATTAAATTAATGTTTGATAAGCAAGTAAAAGTTAATTTTTAACCATCAATTTTAAAATACTGTGTAAACTATGGCAAAAAAGAAGTTGGCAATGAATCCAACTAATAACTAAATCATTTATTTATTGAACCGTATTAACTAAATACATTTTTTAAAATATTTTAAATTTTTTTTATCTATTATTTTAATTAAAATAATATTATATCAAACTATCATTTTAAAAGTATTATTATTTTATAAATTATTTTTTTTATATAAAAAAATATATTAAAAATCTCATTCCGATATAATTAAATTATAATATATAAATAAAAAATAAATTATATTTTATAAATTAATTTATATAATTGAGTTAATTTCATATATTTCTTAATAAAATTCCTCAACTCAATAACTCAAATTCATTGTCTTCCAATCCAAAAAAAATTCTACCCTGCACCAAATTTGTAGCCTTCCAAAAGAAGATGTCTCTTATAGTATTGTCTTCATGATTGTAATTCAACTTATTTTACAAAATACACCAATTTTAATCGAGTACAATGCAGTATATTAAAATTGTAAATTATTCATATCTTGTGTTATTAATAAAAATAAAATCGAAAATATATATAAGTAAAATGTAAACTTCACTTTTTGGACTAAATCAATTTTGAGGATAACTTAGACTATTAGTAAGTTATTTTCGAAAAAAATGAATCCTCATGAAAGTCAAATTATAATATATAAGATGTAAATTTTATTTTTTAAATTAATTTTAAGAATAATGAAATAAAAAATAAGAAAGAACTCTAAGAAAAAAATTGAAAGAATTTAAAAAATTAAAAATATAAAAGAGAGTGAAAAGGAATATTAATGTAAAAATTTGGAGACAAAATGAGAAAGTTTAAAAAAATTTCCGCTTTAATACACTATTTTCATTTTTTTGTGATGTATATTTTAAAAAGTAAAATAGTCTCTTTCTCTGAGTAGATATTTTATTTCTAAATTATTGATATATTTATTAATAATATAAATTTATTATTTGAAGGGACCGAACATGCTTCCCAGAATTTTTCTTAATAATAATTTATGTAAATTATAACCATTTTGTAGTATTAAGAAATATGCCAACCTAACCTAGAAAACAGAATATAGCTAAGAAATAAATGTATATTTCAGATTGCACTAAATGAACCTCTGACTCACTGTTATCTCTTCCAGATTCTACACAACAGGATATTATACGTGAGAAATATGAAAAAAAATTACTATATTTGGAAATTCAGTTTTTTACTTTTATTTATTTTATTAAATTTCTTTTTTATATTTCTCTTAATTTTTTGTAACTTTATTTACCATTTTCATCATTTTTTTTCTCTTTTAATATATTTTTTTTATCTCTTTTCTACTTCCATTCATTTCACTCCAAATTTGAAGTAGTACTTAGCTCTCTTTTTTTTTTCTTAACGAGATGTGTTTTAGATTGCTTTTCTGGATTCACGTTGAATTACAAGAATTTATATTGATATACTAGTTAAATATAATTTAAAATATATTTTACATGTTTTTAGATACTATTTGCGTTGAATAAATTATAGAGTTTTATTATTAACTTGCTTTTAGTATAAAAATCCAAAATATATAATTTCTTGTTCTAGTATAATTTGTATGTGAGTAGATTTATATTTATACAGTTGTGATATTAAATAAAAATAAAACTCATTGAAGTAATTTTATTTAATAAATTGTTCTACTAATAATTTTTTTATAAATTGAATGACATAATTGTTTTTATAAAATATTTATTTTACATTTATATATTATAATTAGGTTTATACGATCTTTCACCATGTTGAATATATTATGTATAGTATTAATTTAAAATGTTTTTCATAGTTATTTTAGAGATAATCAATAAATTATATTTTTGCAAAAATATTTTCACATGGATTTGTTGGAAAAAATCGACCGTTCAATTTTAATAAAATTAATTATCAATAAAATTGATAAATACTTTCTATAATAATAATAATAATAATAATAATAAAATATTGATGGCAATGTTTAGTAACCATTCTTTGTTAACTTCTAACCTAGTGCAATGATTCTGTACACAAAATCACGTAAAATTTACTCAACACAGTAACGTGCTCTTTGAAGAATAATTGTCTTTACATAATTTAATAATTCTTTGGTAACAGCATAAAATAAACAGAACTTTGATTGAGCATGATAAAGAAATGGTATTCTTGTTCATCAAGGAAAGGAACACAGAACATGAACCAATCTTTAGTTTCCTTCATGCCCTTTTTGGACCACTTTATTCAGTACAGCACACTATCGACCTTGTTTTCACACCCAAATAAAACTATTCATTTCTTTTGAGAAACTTGATCCTTTTCTTTTTTTCAAGTTCTAGTGTTTTACTTTAATCTTTTAAGGTCAAATATAAAATCCTACATCTTTGATTCCAAAAAATTATAAACTGATGATCGATCAAAGTGGTTCGTTTTGTTTATTCTAACTAGAGATTGGTTTTGATTTCGTGTGTTGCTTAGTTTACTGGATTAAATAGCCAAAAGTTTATTTACTTTTACCAGAAAAATATCTTGATAATGGAGAATATATTTTATGAAATAGTAACTCCAAAATACTGTTACTGCATCGGTGACTCAGTCAGGCTTAACTACACAATGTTGAAGGTCCTTAATCTTGGTAGATAGGTAAGCAAGTTCAAATTAATCAAATTGAAGGCAATTTTTTTACATAATCCTTGGTGGTTTCAGAAACGAAAGAATCATTATTCAAAAAATGAAATGCACAATTGCCCCACTCTGGTTGGAGTAAAAACCAAGTGCATTTGCTTTTCCATCCTTGGAACTTAAACGGGCGTTGAAACAAAAGTAAAAAACTGTTGCTGCTTCTTAAAGAACATGTGCTACTGAGTACACAAATGCTCTAAAGACTGAACAAATTAACACCCAGAAAAGAATTCCAAAATGTGTCAAGCAAAAATAAGGAATCAACATGAAATGACAATAATATGGGATAATGAAGCTAACACACTTTGTTACATAAACCCAAATTGAAGGATAGTGACTAAGAGAAAGAGATCAACTGTTCCTTTCCATGGCTTTGAACCGGGTAGGTTATGTTTGTTGAGCTATATTTTCAAGAAGCAACCGAGTTTACATGGTAGGTGCAGGGGAATCAATAGAAAGAATTACATGGGAATTTGATGTAGAATCCGAACATGACTTTGGCCATTTAAAGGGAATAACCAACCATTAAACAATTGTTACACCAAACATTGAATTATATTTAGTAGCCAAAGAAACATTTCATGAAAGAAATATATGCACACACCAATCAACATACATTTCAAAGCAGATAAAGTGGCAAACATAGATGCAATTCTTGTAGGAATGTCTAACAAATGATAACTTTGGGATTATATGATGCAAGAGCTCACCTTAAAATACGAGGATTATACAACTAAGTGGCCATTCATTGAGGTGATTTGTACAGCACAGTTACTGTTAAACAGAGTTAATTCTCAAGCATGGCCCCTTTAGTACGCAGGGGGCTACACTGCAATTTTAGAAGTTCTTGAGGAAAAAAGATTTTGTTACAACATAACCAAAGGATCAATCACAGGACAATCAAACAAAAACAGAATGCTATATTTTGTGTCTTGCATATTTGCTACTCGACACTGCATTGCGGTGACAAATGTTAATTTTATTTGGAGATTCCTGCTGCTGTTCAGAGCTATATGATGTTAGCATATTCACAAAAATTAAGGCAAATTCAAAACTTACTGTACAAGAAAGTGTATTATTAATCAACAATAATGCTAAATACAAAACTACTCAATAGAAACTCAGCAAAATGTTCAATTCATAAAGAATAGAGACTATGTTTAAATAATTGATAACAACACATTGCATTCACCTAGCTTATTATACATGGAAACCTGTCCATCTTGTAAAACTTCCAATATCCTTCCCTTCTGAAACAGCCATTCCTATTCCAGTTCTTCCTCCATTGGCAACACCTCTATAATACAACCTCCACTCATTTCCTTCTTTATCCATTTCAACCATGCATGGGGATCCAACATCCTTATCATCCCAGCAACCTTGGTCTGAAGGCCTTAAAATTGCCTCATCCTGAAGCCTCGTCCATTCCTTCAATCCATCAGGAGACACAGCCATACCAATGCTCCTCCTCCCATCAGCAGCAACACCTTCATATGCCATCACATAGTTTCCGCCACTCCGGTTCCTTGTCACACACGGGTTCATTGCTCCAAACTCATCAAAAGAGCCATCTCTCCCTCCCCCCATTATTTTCCCCAACTTCACCCACCTAATTCCATCCCTTGACCTGGCAATCCCAATACAAAAATGCCCCTTTTCCACATCAAATGAGTGATAATACATCCTAAGGTCACCATTCCCATGGTAAACAACTTGTGGGGAAGAAATAAACAAAGAATCCCACTCTTTTCTAGACCCAACATCAATCAATGCTCCACTGTGATGCTCTCCCTCAATCCTAGCCCAATGCCTCCCATCCTGACTAATAGCCAAACCAGGCAAGGACTTCAAAACCTTCCCCTTACCACAACTCATATCACTATTGATTCCATCAGGGTTTTCCACACTGAACTCCAAAGCGTGATCAGAAAACTCCACCCTATCAGAAACATAGCCAGTGTAATAAAGCCAATACACAGCACTGGAAGCCCTAACCCTGGAACTAGACATGATAACCATCTCAGAAGGCCTAATGCCACCAGAGTCAAACCCCCACCAATCCTTACCACAACTCATCACAAATCCCACATCAGAACTTGACCTGACAGGCCCTCCCCCACGCTCCCAATGAACCCCATTTTTTGAAATCGCCAACCCTATCAAATCAGAAGAAGGGTGCCCTTTGGCCCTCCCATGATACCACATGTACCACCTCTCTTCTTCATCACTCAGAAACCTCTTCACCACTGGGGACCCAACATCTGCACTGTCCCAAGAGTTTGAAGGACCCAAATCCAACACCAACCCTCTAGAGGAAGAGGAATGTGATGATTCTAAAGGTGATGAAGAAGAAAAGGCTTCACTTGTTGCTGAATCTGATTGTGATACATTTTGGGAGTTGGAAATTGAATTGGGTTCATTCTTTGGCTTGTTGTGTTGCGTCTCGCTATCGGCGCTGGTGTCTGGCTTTGTGGAGCAACGAAGGAAAGACGGGAACTTTGAGGACACCGGAGAGAGGGTGGTACTGGGTTTGGTGGAACATGCCCATGATGGAATTAAGGTTGTCGGAGGGGTTAAATGTTGGAAGATGGAAACTTTTGAAAAGGTGTTTTGGGGTTGCAATGAAGGAAGTGCCATTGATGATGGTGATGCCAAGTCCATGGCTGCGAAACGAGCGATGTGGGGCTGTTGAATAGTTTTCCACGCGGAACACAAGTTTTAGGACCAACTAAATTGATGGTGACAGGGGAAGAAGTTGAAGAGGGAATTCGAACGAGACAAAAAAGGATGTGTGTTTGTGTGGTGCAAGTTTAACAAAAAGGGTGGAAAAGAAATGCAGTGAATGAGAGGAAGGGTTCTTTGTTTTTATGTTAATAATGACTCAATGGTGCTGTGTTTGTAATCTGTTAAAAAATTGGGTTTGTGCTGTGAGCAAAAGACTCAAAGCATGGTGGTGGTGTGCATTTACCCGCAAGCAAATAAGGATTTATTTTGGTTGGCTCAGATGGGTTTGTTCCACTTTCCACGCATGAGGTCAACCAACTTGAAAGAAAAGGAAAATGGTCTCAAATTCAAAGCATGACGGGAAATAACTTTATCGGTCTCACTCGCTTCTCTTCTTTTGGAATTGGATGCAAATTTGTGTGGTGTAGTTATGCGGTACCAATAAAATTGTGAAGAATTGCATACTTAAATTTAGTTTCATATTTTAATCAATTTATCCTCCCATTCAAAGTTTTAAAACACACACTATAACATACATTATTTATTTCAAAAGAAAACATAAAAAATATATAAGGATCAATGTTTTGTCCTAATATTATTGGATCGGGAACAATGATAACTTTGAAGAAACTGACACATGTGCATACAAGCTGCTATTTTTTCCTTGGGGAGAGAAGGATATAAATCCAATCATTTCTGTGAGCTTCTTTTCGTTTGATTTTGCTGCACTCCAGACATTTTGTAAAACCAGAACTGTGAAAGTGTCCACTAATTAACGAATATCTTTATGTACAATAATATTTCTTTTATATTCTTTACATAATTTAATAGTTCTTTTAAGCAGCAGAATCTACAAAACTTGAAAAGAGATAAAGAAATGGCATCGCTTTCCCTCGAAGAAATGTGTGTAGAAACGAACAGTAACCAATCTTTAGTTAGTATAATCCACCCCTTTCTGCTGTTCTACCTTTACTGACTTAACACTTTGCATAGCACCTGCACATTAATATAGAGATTCTTGTATGAAATTTGTTCAGACCTTATAATAACACTTCATTTACTATGTAGGACAAATTTGCATTGAGGTTATAAGATTGTTTTTTCATTTAGTGCTTCTCTGTATAGTTGAACTTTTCTCTAGTTTGATTACGGCTTCACCCACATTTTCATACCTACATATTGATTCTTTCAAAGATCTATGTAATTTAAAACTTTGACTATTTTTTTTTTTCCTTTTTTTCTTCATTACTTCCTCCCTTTTTCTAAGTACAATTTGTTGGAAAGACCCTTGCACTAAACCCAAAGATTCCACTTACCAACCCAATTTATATCATCTTCGATTTCATAAACTAATCAAATGATTCATTTATTTATTTATTCTAATATAATTTTTCCTTTAACTTAGAATCCTGCTGGTAAATCTACAAAAATAATTGCTAGGAAGGTTATATGTTACAATTCAGATGGAATCATTCTAACAAATGAGTATAGACCAGAAGTTTATTTGGAAACGTTTTTAGGATACATATTATGCACTTTTTAACATTTTCTTATTTTCTTCTATTTCATATTTCTTAGCGATTTTTCTGGCGAACCCAATTCATCATTTTTCTTTACAGGGATTAAACCAAAAAAAATCACAATAAAACTTTGAAGTATCCAATCATGTTGAAATTCCCTCAGGAAGCCAGGCTTCCAAATATTTGAGGAAGACCGACAAAGTCATACTCTGCTACAAGTGAGATAACATCTGAAATCTTCAACCAACAATGTAACTGTTCATACTGGAAACTCGATTTGGATGAAATTGGTATAAAGACAGTGGAAACAAATTATTCCAGATTTCAATGAGAAATTCATAGTTGATGGTTTCAGGTTAGTCAAACTCCAACAATAGTATCAAAATGTTGTATCAATTGGCGCTGCAGATACTTTCAAACACTGAAGAAAGTAATCTAAGTATGTTTATCAAGGAAACACATTCTACTGATGATAAGTGCCAAGACACTACAAGAAAAAGTGGTTAATGATATTCAACAAAAAGAGAGCTTAACTCAAGACATATATGCTCAAGGCAGGTATGAGCTACTAACAAAACTTGGGTAGCCTGGAAGAAATGACCTTCACATGAAATTTTGTAAAACTTTCAATTGCAGTTTATCTATTACAAAAACCAAATTATTTCACCTAATATTAGGGAAGAAGTACGCACTTTTCAGTGGCTGAATGATAAATATTATTGTCAGAGGCAAACATTCAATGATAAAAATCACCAATCACCACCACCACCACCCTGCCCACCGAATCTCTCCATTGCCTCAGCTTTCTGCTGCTTCACAATTTCGAGTATCTTGGGATTGAAGAAACGGTCACGAACATATTTCCTCTCCTCAGCTTGTATCTCCTTGATAGCACTAGGATATGGGTTTGGAGGAAGTCTCTTTCCTTGAAGACGTGCAATTTCCTTCAAACGGGTATATGCTTTCTTCTTTGCCTTCTTCTCTGTCAGGTATTCCATCTAGAAAGGGGGAATCAAAGAAAAACAATACAACTGATTGTTAGAGGAACAAATTGTAGGGATAACTTATTCAGGAACCAAATTAGGCTACATACATCAGCTATAGCCATTGCTTGCTCCTCACTAACACCCTGCTCTTTCAATTCAAGGACCCTCAAGGCAAATATACGAGATGGAGGTGGATCAAAAGCATGAAACCTGATGAAACATTAATCAACTTCATTATTTCCATGAACAAGTAGACATGGGATAGAGCCAATTTAAAAGTTCTCTAGATGTGAATGGAGGCAACGTGCAAAAGGTTAATCTATTCCATGCATCACAATAGGCATAACATTCTGACTTGCTCATTTAGAACCAAACGTCCAATTTTCCCACATGTCAGCCTCATATTAGCACACAAAAACCAGACACATAACAAGATAGCCCATCATACAGCAGCAATACAGAAACAAGAACAGGCTCGACCATTGCAAATGGAACAAAAACTAGAGACAAGGGTAGAGGACAATACTTTATGGCGTCATGGGATTTGGATTCCGGATACTTTTTATAAAACTTCTTCACATAAACATCCTCAGGAAGAGTGATGGTCGGGATTTTTCCTGCAACTCGTGGAAATGTCGCAGGTGGCGCCCTGACAAACACAGTACAAGATAAAATATTGCAAAAATTTCAACCCTTCAAGAAAAAAATAAAAACCACAAAATGATAATCACCATTATCAAATAAACCTTGAAAACAAAAATTCATTGTATCCAAAAAGTCCCAAAAATCATTAGCAGTGCAGTGCAAGAGTGAACAGTTGAAAATCACCAGCATTATCTTCATTTTGATTAAGGAAAAACAAAAAGAATAAACAAATTTTCGGAAGTGAAATGCAAGTTTACAGACAGACACAGTGAAAAGGTAGCGTTTTGGAGCAAAAGAGGGGTCGTTGAGAAAAACCCAGATGGGAGATTCTGAAGCGGAAAAGGGAAAATGTAAAAGGTAAATGCAAAGGAAAAA
Source organism: Macrotyloma uniflorum (assembly GCA_016859785.1). NCBI lineage: Eukaryota > Viridiplantae > Streptophyta > Magnoliopsida > Fabales > Fabaceae > Macrotyloma > Macrotyloma uniflorum. Next base: position 1,510,013 of record BDMB01000021.1, read on the forward strand.
ATTGAAGAGAGTGAATCGGAATTAGGAGACTAACTGTTCCATGGCTTTGAGCCATACGGGTTGTGACTTGGCGAAACCCTTTACGAGCTTCCTGGTTCGTGAAAGCAAATCTCCGCGCATAAACGACATCGCCTGGCTTCTTTTTCGTTGTCCTTCGTTCTCCCTGTTTCTAGTAACTGCGTCGATGCGACGGCTCTTGCCGATGGTGGCTGTTGCAGTGCAAATACGACGTAGTTTTTCAGAGTCGTGTTCTACTAAATAAAGACGATTCTTGAATAATTGTAAAACAAAAAGTTAGTGTTAATTTCAAAATTAACATAGTATCATCTTTTTTCCATCCGTCCAAAAAATTATGTAATTTAATAAAAAAACATGGTTAATAAATGTTTACCTGGTTTCTAATTTTCAGTTTCCATCATTACAAATTTATATATGTAGTGGAGTGCCAATAATGCAATGGAAATCACAGAATCATGAAATTTTAAAATCTTTCATGAATCATAGTAACACCTATTTTAGTCTACTATTGGTCTCTTAACAGTACTGAAATATCAATGCTATGAAAGGTCTTTGGATAATGGTAAATTGGTGTACTAAATATAGATATTCTGATAGCATTTTGATCTTTGTGCAGTAAAATTTTGCATGAAAATGAGTTTATTTATTGAGATGGCTTAAAAAACTGGGATACATTAGTAGACAATTTTGCATCCAGATTATCTTTATTGGCAACACAACACACTGCATATATCTGTTTCCACTTCCAAGATGACTGTGGCATTTGATTTCAACGTGAATTCATTACATTTTTAGTTTTAAAAGTTTGAAAAACATGAAGATGACAGAAAAATCGACTTAGATTTACATGGACAAAATCAGGTAATAGCTGAAGCTGGTGACAAGTAATTATGATGGGTATCTGTAATTATCTTTCAAAGAGACTCTGCACATGTCACAAGAAAAGATTGTGAAATGAGAAGTTTCTTACATTGATCTAAACATTTGTTAAATTCTATTATAGTGAAAATCTAAATACACATTAAAGCATGTAAAATCTTCAATTATTATTAATTTTGAAGATAAAAAGTTCATATTACTAACCATGAACACCTTTCTGATTCGATTAAGCTCTTTGGTGATACCAACTACATTCATTCTTTCTTTCGATGACTTTGTACAACAAACAAGTCCAATCCTAAAGAGTGAAACTATGAAATTTTCAACATTTACATTAAGATTATCGTTTTCTTCAAAAATAATTGCTTCATTGGTTGGAATAAGTTGTGGTTCCGAAATAAGCAAAAGATTATCAGAAAAAGGAGTTACAACAAAGTTACAAGATATTTTGATCATTTTCAAACATTTTCTTTTCGTGGTCTCTTCTTATAATATTTTCAATATAAAAATTTCAAAGTTGTAAAAATTGTAAATATATTATACATAAGAACGTATTTTGAGCAAAGTCAATCGTTCATTTTATTCTAATTATACTTTATTATGAAGTGATGCAATTGATACTGATAAACATCTAATAATGAATTAGAATCAATAAAAAATTTCTTATAGAAACAAAAAATAAAAAAAATAGAAAATGTAAAAAACAGTTGATTGATAATTTGAAAAAATTTACCAATTTAAAATAACAATTCAAAGATGATAAAAATAAAAAGTTTTTCACAAAAGTCGAGAGAAAATTTATCTCATAATTAATATATATATATATATATATATAAAAGAGGATTAAAGTAAAAAATTATATATTTGAAAAGAATAAAAATAAAAATTAATATTTTTATAAGGCCTAAAATAGAAAATAATATTTACAAAAATTATTTAAATATTAAATTAAAATTATTTAATTAATAATTTGAAAAAATTGATTGACATCAATTAAATTGCGTAAATTAACTACCGATTATCCCGCTTATGAGATCAAAATAATATATCATGTATAGCTTTTGATACTTGTTCATATAAGGATTTTATGGTTTATTACGAGAAGAATTTAGATTGATAAATAATACATAATATAAACTTAAATATTAAAAGAATTAATTTATTGAGGATAATATTTTTTAAAAAAATTATCCACTAATACGAAACAAAATTTCTCTTTAATATAATTATACATTCTTTGAATTCATAAGGAAAAAAATAAAAAGAAGAATTAACAGAACGAAATATTATTTATTTTGTTTAACATTTAAATTAAAAAAAATTAAATTGTAGTTTCACAGTATATATATATATATGAAAATAATTTATTTACATTTTTATTTGGATTTTTATTTTATGTAATTATTAGAAAACTAGTATAACTTTACATCTTTAATTAAAATTGAGTTATTTTGAAATTATGTGATTCCTTTTATATTTTTTTAAAAAAAGTTTATGAATTTAATTACCAAATATAGGAATTTTGTTTTTTTTTTCTTATTACACGTATAAGAAAATAATTGGTTTGAAATTGTGAATATAAAAATTTAAAAATTTGGCAGTCTTAACTTGAGTTCATTGATTTCATTGATGGCTGATTGGAGAATAAATGAATTATAATAAATTTCTCTGCAGGTCTTGTTTCATTGGACCATAAAAGTTTCTTATTTATTTATTTATTTTATATATATAATATGATAACATTATCTTCAGATATATAGCATCAGTCGCCGTTCAAGTACAATCTACTCAAATTTTCTTTCAATTAAAGACGTAAGGTGAAACTTTTGCTCCCTTGGAAATCATTCATGTTAAAAAATAATTTATATATATATATATATAACAATTTGACATAATAATTTATTATACGAGTAGTATACGGTGGAATGAAATTAACAAAGAATTATGCGTTAATAAAATATCATATATTCAAGAATTTATGTTTAATTTTTATTAATTATTAAAGTAGTTAAATTTTATTTAATTTTAAATTTGATAATTTATTTCAATTATGAATATAATAAAGAAGTTATATATATATATATATATATATATTTAGAATTTATTGAAATTTATTTTAGTACTAGAATTTAAGATATAAAGGTTGGGGTAGAGTTATTGAGGTAATCTTAAAATCTAATATTTTAAATAAAAGAAAAACTTATAAATAAATAAAAAATTTAATCATTTTCATTTTTATTATTTTTAAAGAATTATTCTCTTAAATTTTTCTAATTCTCTCGTATCTTTATCTAATTCTCTAGATTTTTTCAATTTTTTTTTAAAATTTGTTTAAAAATTCAAGAATATAAAAAAAAAAATTGTAAAAAAATATTAATCCTATTAAATAAGTTCTAAATTTTCCTAAACATTTTATTAAAATAAAATCTTGATTATAGATCCAATTTTTCTATCCAATTCTAAAAATTTTAACTTAAATTCATAATAATATAGAAAATTTTATATTTAAGATATCATAAAACAAGATTAAAATCTTGAATATTTTAATTTAGAAAAAAATTTAAATTAAAAATAAGAAAAGATAATTAAGTATTTGATAAAAGTAATTATTATATATAAAAATATAAATTATATGAATTAATAGAGTAATGGTGAGAATTATATTAAATTAAGAAAAAATAATTTTATTTTAAAATTAGGATTTAAAATGAAAGAATTTAACTTGGACCATTCAAACTAAAAAAAGATATCACTTTAGGAGTGATCCAGTTATCAAGGAGAAGGTCATATTCCAACCAATCTATCCTTTCCTTCTTTTCAGTTAAAGAAAGGCAACCTCTCACACTATTCTTATCCTAAAAATATATTATAGGTGTAATGTGTGATGTATCACTACTTAATATTCATATAGAATTTTGTTGTTGTTATATTTCATTATATCTTAACTTAATAATACCAATTTTTAATAAGTTTAACTTTTTTATTAAAAATAATATGTTCAACCTCTGTTTTGGTGTTATGGATATTAATCTTATTATATTGAAGATTCTAGTAATAACGAATAGAAAATTTATTATAAAGTTTAGAAAAAATTTAATAGATTCAGATTAATATATATGAGGATAACTATTATAAAAAGTATTAAAATAATTCTCTCAAAATTAAAAGTATAAAAAATTTATGTAATTAATAAAAAAAAATATCACAAATAGTTGATAAATTTTTTATTAGAATATTAATGAATATATTGATGATATTTAATGAGTAACCGTACTACATATAAATAGGATTTAAAATTTTGAAAATAATTGTAAATAATATTTCTCTTGTATAATTTATTTTCTAACTCATTAATATGACTCGTGTTAGATGAACTATAATTTTATAAAAAGATAAACAAATTATAATAATTTTAAATATGACTTATTTAAAAGGAAAAAATTAAACTTAAAACTTAAGAGAGTCACTAAAATTATTATGTAAGTTATCAAAGAAATCAATTTATAAAGAAACATAATAAAGTAAACAATCTTATTTGATTAGATCTATTTTATTGATGATATTTCTATATCTCTAGTTCTAAGGAGACAGAAAACTATGACTTGTGATCACAGCATAAATTAATTATCTGATGAACTATTGTTCTCAAATAATTAATTACTATTGTTGATAGATATACTTGAAATAATTAATTACTATTGTTGATATACTTGAAATATTTTTTAAAGATTAACCGATATCTATATGAATTTAGAAAAAAAAAACATTAAAAGAAAGTAATTATTATTTTTATGAAAAAAAAATATATTTCCAGAAAAATTATTCTAAATGTAAGATTTGGTTTAAAAAAAATACTTAAAATCCAAATTATAAAACCAAATAAAAATTCATAAAGTTTCATTGTCAATAATAAGGAATTATTGCTTAATCTTTTTAATATTGGAAATTTTTAGATAAATTGATATCAAAAGTCGATAAAGGTGCATAAATAGGAGGAAGTTTGTGCATGTAAAAGTTATAATTTATTCTAAATAATACAATTTATCAAAAAGATATAAAGAAAAAGTATCTTTTCAATTATGTGAATCCTACATTATTTTTATCTCATTGTAATGATTTATATAGACTATCGAATATTATGTAACATTTTCAAATATCTTAACTTTTTTAACTACATTAATTACTAAAAATAGTCATAATTTAGTATAGTCTAAAACAATGCATTCAAAATAACTATAAAATGATGTATGTAATTAAAGATTTTTTTATATGATTTTTTTTTATATATAATTAAAGATTTTATAAACTAATAGTTATAAGATAAGATTTATGTAATTTCAATTTGTTCATAACATAAATTAAAACATTTGTTAACCTGTGCAACATTGAAAGTATTGAAACAAATAAAACAATGAAAAAAGTGGTGTGATCATCACTTCAGTCCACGTGCAAGTTCGACAGTAAAGTAATTTTGATGGATCAATAGGATAGGATAGGAAAGAAGACACGCAGCACTACCTAGGAGCATTCTCTTTGCCAACACATCAACAAGATTGCTTCAAATTATGGTTTCCTAAAAACTGTGGACTGTTCTTTATTTGGTTTTTCCTAAATATATATAAAACTATGCTTTGTGTGTACGAGACAAGGTGCCTAAACATTTAAGTTTAAGTTGGCTTTGTTATAGTGTTGTTGTAGCAGCTAGTCTGTTATACTTCTGAGTTCTCTGTCCTTCCTTGTAGTTGTCGTGTACGAACTTGTTACATCAAATTGAAGTTCTTGGTTTTCATGTTTTTGAACTTGTAAACTGTGATGAGAGTTATTACTTTTGTTTTTATGCTTATGGGCTGTCTACTATGCTTATGAGAATGCAGAGTCCCTTGCATTTGCTTCTGCATGATATCATCTTCAAAGTTCAAACTAAGAATTTTCAAACCTTAAGGACACATTTTGAACTTTGAAATGATAGTTTTTTTGTCTTTTTATCATTATTACCAATTGGTAGTAATATATAGGTACCTTCAATGATGACTGAAGCTTAGAAAAATACAATTTTATAATCTAATTATTATTAGTAATAAGTAATTATCCTTAAGCATAAAAAATAACATTTAACAAATAAATGTTAACATTTTAATATACTACCTTCATCCATATCCTAGGCATGTCATATGATTGCATAGCATTTAGGGTAATAGTCAAACTCCAAGTTCTAATGATTAAATAATTTTGCATTTGATTTTTCTTCACATGTTGATGAGATTTAGCTCTACTCAATATTCAGAAAACATAGGCTGCATATTGTGTTAACTCCAGTTTCAGTGTTTCCTAACTTCATGTTCCTAGTCCAAGATGTTTTCCGTTTGTATGTTACATTTTTTAACTTTCTTGTATGATCGTTTCTTTCTTATAACATTTTTCAATGTTCCTCCTTCCAGGCAAGATGACATTTAAGAAAGACTTTAAACAACAAATGGTGCCTGAGTGGGAGAAAGAGTACATGGACTATGAAGGACTCAAAAGAATATTGAAAGAGATGAAAAGCAGCGAGCAAACTACACACAATAGGTCATTGCAGCACAGACTGAGACTTGAAAGAGCATTCAGTGGACTACACTTGCATGGTAGCAATCACCAGAGAGAGGGGGATATTGAAGACAAGGTTATAGAAGTTAAAACATTGGAACAGGAAGGTTCCAAACAGTTATACAAGACTGACTTTCAGAAGCTCCATGAAGTAGGAGGAGAGGCTGAGGCAAGACTCTTTCAGAAGCTTGATGAAGAGCTCAACAAGGTCAATGCATTTTACAAGGATCAAGTGGAAGCCGCAAACCATGAATCAAACCTTTTGAGTAAACAGGTAGAGGCTTTGGTTGCACTAAGGGTAAAGGTGAAAAGTCCTGATACAGGTAAAGTGAAAAATTCAAACAGTAGTTTTATAGTTTGTTGCTTTCTTTAGTACATAATTATACTATTGGGTGGACAAGCTTCTAGAAGCAAAATCTGATAAATGTACATCCTCTATATTGGGAGAATTGTGATAAAGTCAAAAGGAATTTAAGACCACATAAGGTCTAAAATATATACATGCCATATATATGTTTTCTATGTCGCCAAGCAGGTGAAAATATTTCTGATGTTTCATTCAGAAGAACTCACTAACACTTATAGTGGCCATACCATATAGATGCTGTTAATCAGTGCAATTAATTTTCAGATTTAATGGTGTCTAGAAGTCTGAGTTTGACCTGAATCTGTAGGATTGAAGCAGATTGACTCCTCACCTAAAGAGATTACGGATCAAAATTGTCAGCAAAAAGATTCTATGATGGGCACTGAAGTTGATCCCATTCAACAGACCAATAGAAACATTCATCATGAGGAGCAAGCAGAAGCAAACAATACTTACAACAGAAGAGATCCCATGGAAATCCTTGAGCACGTAAAGGTTGATAATTCTCTTCAATCTCCAATATCAACAATTAAAAAAGCTTTTACTGATTCCAGTGATAATGAACTGAGCTTCAGCAAAGAAGAGCTCAGAAAAATTGAAGAGCAACTAAGACTTGTGTTTGTTGAGTTCTATCAGAAACTCCTCCATCTCAAAGATTACAGGTATTAAACAAACCATGGGACATTATAAATTCTAATAAAACCAAAATGGTCTTGCATTTCATAAGAGGAGTCTTCTGATATGCTTTTGTATTTATATAAATGGATGCGACAGTTTTATGAACCTCTCAGCATTTTCCAAGATCATGAAGAAGTATGAAAAGGTTAGAAATATACTAAGTACCTGAGAAACTTCCGTTTTCTTGGTTACATTATTCAAAATTTAAATTGGACTGAAGGCATTTTAAAAAGCATTTTTATGTTCAGAAACATAATTCTGACTGTCGTTTACAAATATGTTTCCTTTTACAAATATGTTTACTTGTAAAAGCGTACATCAAGAGCGGCATCAGCAGCGTACATGAAAGTAGTGGATAAATCCTATCTGGGAAGTTCTGATGAGGTTGGTTTGAACCATATGTTTGTTATACTCACAGTATCAATCATGATTATTTCTTCCTTGTAGTGCCTGAGGAGTTATTTTATCCTCTAGAAATAAGCGTCATATGGTATGAAAATCTTTTATTAACAGTACTTGAATAGAAAAAATAATAGTGATGGATGTAAGTTCAACTTGATATCATCTTTGTTTATTGGAAATTTTCATAGCAAAATTTTGTAGATTCATAGATGCATTAGTTTAAAATAGTTAGAGAAGATACATTTATATCACTCAATGATCATATGCTTTTTCAGAAATCAGAACTTGTATTGCATCAAGATATCCTTGGAATCAAATCTTCCTTTATTTTGACTACTGTGAACCTTAATTATTATCTATTTGTAATTGTGGAAAATCTTCAGTTTCCATAATTTTTTATCCAGAAAAGTAGCTTGTCATCATTTTAATATGAATAAACTTCGTAGAAATTCATGGTTGCAAATTGGAGTTAAATCGGACTAGACTGGAAATAGATGTATATTTGTCACCGTAGGATAGTTCAGATAAACAATCATCAAATGTTTTGCTTTCCCTTTTACATATGTTCATCTGCACAGCACTCCAATTTAGGTTACAGACTCACATCTAATAATCTAAAACAGTTTCTTTTGGCAATACCTTGTGAACTTACATTGTGTCTTTATAACAATGCATAATTCACTTGTATAATCAGACATGGAGAAACTTCATTAGTGAATGTATGTTACAATGCAATATATGTCCTTGAACAAGTGATGAAAGCTAATAGCAATACATTTTGAAATGAAACTTCTATGCTACTATACACAAAAACACAAGTTGTTTTGTTGCATTCTGTCCAAATGAATTGTCTTTAGAAATAATTTGACACAAAATGCTTGGAATCTTTTATCAGTGCTTCTATGATATCCCCAATCATCTTACTTATCTTATCTGTTTCATCTGATTTTAGGTTAATTTCCTTTTGGAGAAAGTAGAGTCTACCTTCATCAGAAACTTTACACACTCAAATCACAAAACGGGGAGGAAGTTATTAAGACAAAAAACAAAAACAGAAAAACACAGCATAACATTTTTTACAGGTAAATACTAAATTGTAGAATGTCTATGTTGAGTGTTGACTAATGTGTAACTTGCCCTGTTACTTATAGGTTTCTTTTCTGGTTGCTTTGTTGCTCTATTGGTTGCTACTATATTAAGAATAACATCTCAACAATTCATAAAGAAGAAGCAGGGGACATTTTACATGGAAAACATTTTCCCACTTTACAGGTGACTGTATTTTAGAGAACCATTTTGCATATCTATCTAATGATACGATAATCAGAAAATAGACTATTGCTTTTGTTCAGTTTCGATAATATTTATGATAACTTGAGCTCTTTATTCCGAATATTTTTTAAGATGGAAGTATTTTTTGCAGTCTTTTTGGATATATCACTCTACATATGCTTATGTATGCTGCAAACACATATTTTTGGAAGCGTTATCGGGTCAATTATCCATTCTTATTTGGCTTCAGGCCTGGAACTGAATTGGACTATAGAGAAATTTTCCTTCTGGCCACTGGTCACGCAGTGGTAGCACTACTATGTTTCTTGATAAATTTGGAGATTGAGATGAACCCAAGGCAATACAAGACAATCACTGAACTTGTTCCTCTGAGCTTAGTTGTTGTAAGATGCCTAGTTTCAGAAGTACTTCTTTCTTTGATTGTTGATCCTCACCACAATTTGCCCTCAATTACACTTCAATTATTAAACTCTTGTTGCTTGTGCAGCTTGTTCTTTTGATTACCTTTTGCCCTCTGAACATCATATACCGCTCAAGTCGTTTCTTCTTCATCCGGAGCTTATTTCGCTGTATATGTGCTCCTTTTTTCACGGTAATAGAAACATGAAAATTTTCATAGTTTGGATAAACTTTGTCATATTCACATTAGCTTAGTTTATAGATAAGCGAAAATTTTATTTTATTTTTCTTCTTATTTCTTCTTCTACAAGTGTTTGTACAACACAAAACTGACTTATCTTTGTAGGTTCCTCTTGCAGATTTCTTCTTGGCTGATCAGCTTACCAGCCAGGTATTTTGCTCCCATAGATTCATGTCACAGACATTAGTATATTTCTGATTTCATATTCTGATATACTGTTCTAATTTTGACAATAGTTTCAAGCATTCAAGAGTGTCGAGCTTTACATATGCTATTATGGCCTTGGAGAACACTCAAGGAGGCAAAAGAAATGTCACAGTCGTGGTATCTACAACGTACAGTATTTCATCGTTGGCATCATTCCTTATTGGTTTCGCCTAGCACAGGTCCATACAATATTTTCTTTCCACATGCATTCTAATATCTATGCATCATCACATTGTTCGTTGTAAATATGCAAAGTATTATAAGAAGTTACTTGACTGTACTTAATAAAAGGCAAAAGTCTTACGTTATTTTCTCAGGTTTCAAGTCCCTGTTGTCTTTTATGTGCTATTCCAAAAGACAACAGTCTTACATTCTCTAGTTTAAGGTCTTTTTACCATATAACCTTGATTTATTTCTTTATTTTCTTGTTAGGTGATTTTTATTGATATGACTGTTATGCTATCATTTCTCAAATTGTGGTGTTCTATATCAGGAAATTATATTGTTTGTATAATTAGCCCTTTATACTCCTACATAATGGATTAGTTTTTTGGATTTGAATAATCCATTCCTGTATCTAAAACCATACCAGAAGTATGAAGAGCTTTTCTCTAGTTTTTTGCTGTCTTATTATAAGTAAGTTTCTAACTCCTATTAAGGTATGTCTCATTGAGATACAAAAGCAACTTCACTGAGTGAGCATATCATGTTTGTGCAGTGCATGCGTCAATACTATGATGAGGGAGATATCAACCGTGCATTGAATAGTTTAAATTATCTCTCAACAATTATTGCCATGGTCTTTAGGACTGCCTTTGAACTAAAGAAGGGAAGCATTTGGAAGGTGTTGGCACTTGTAACTTCAGCTCTAGCAGTACTTCAGAACACATATTGGGACATTGTTAGGGACTGGGGGCTCCTGCGAAGGCATTCAAAGAACCCCTATTTGAGAGATCGACTCATACTTCCACACAAAAGTGTCTACTTCATAGCCATGGTAACTATAAAATTGATCAAAAGCAAAAGGGTATGTGTTCTTTTGTATAAAATTATTAATTCAATCTCATGTAAATTCACAGATCGTGGACATAGCTCTTAGAATTTCCTGGATGCAGTTGGTGTTTGAAATGGATTGGAGTCCCCTTCATAAAGTGGCAATAATGACAGTTACTTCCTGCCTTGAGATTATTCGTCGTGGCATTTGGAACTTCTTTAGGTAATCTTTTGACAAATAAAAACTTTATGGCATTGGCTTTAGAATGTCTGAGACATTGCATGACAGATATTCATGACACATTGTAATCACTCAGGTTGGAGAACGAACACTTGAACAATGTTGGAAACTACCGTGCCTTCAAATCAGTTCCTCATCCTTTCAGTTACCATGATGAGAAAAATGACAAGGATGACTAGCAACACCCCACTTTACTGCATGATTCAGCAGCTAGAATTCAAAGAAATAATGTACTTTTAATTGGATATGAAATATAGTATGACAAAAAAATTCAACATAGAATTAAAGAAGCAGGGATGTACCTTAGTATTAGCAAGTTGATCATATGGTTGTAAGTTGTTATAAGCATTCTATTTGAACCATCTTTTTCTTGTTGCCTTTGTTTCATGCAATTGTCCACTTCTCAAGATATTTTAGTAGTTGAAGAGTAACTCTGGAAATGTCACTCTTTATTAAATTCTGTTTGAATATTATGAATATGACTAAAATATTATTTTAATGATTATGTTTTTGGTAATTTTCACTTTAGTCTTTCATGTTTTAAAATTTCTGGTTGGTTTTAAATTCTGTGTTGCTTTTTTAAATTTTCTTAGAAGTTACTAGGAATTGAAAAAATTATGCAAAATTTTAAACTTGTTTACTCATTTGTGTCAAGATAAAGTATTGGTTTTTCAAATTTAAAGAAATTGTAGTTTTTATTGGTTACAATATCTATTGCATACTTGGGATAGGTGTTAGAAGAAGTCGTGACATTTAAAAATTCTTAAATTCTTTAGTTACGGAATATAAAATTAACAGAAAAAACTTATTATGATAATTTTTCTCACAAATTAATTAGGTGGAGTCATTGATTTAAAAAAACAAAAAATCATTTCACAAATTTCTTTAAAATAATAAAAACTTGATCGTTATAAGACAAGATTTTAAATGTTATAGTGTATTTGAATAAATAAATTTTATATAATAAATTATTTTTATAAAGAATTTAAAATATTTTGTGACAAAATATATTATTTAGATAAAAAAAATCAAAAGAAATTAAAATTATAAATTCATGAAAGTAATTTAATTATTTAAAATAAATAAAAAAATAATAATTTTACTTAAAATTTTTAATTCTACATATTTTTTTCTTTTATTTGATAGATGGATCATCAACTTAATTTTAACTGTAACGTTATTAAAATTATTGATTCGGTTAAGAATGAGATCACTTTCGACATCATTTTTCATTGAAAAAAAAATAATAATAATAACATTAAAAACATAACTTCAATCAATACCAATAACTACGATGTAAAAAATATCAATTGAAAAAACCTTTCATCATCTTTAACTTAAAAAAATCGTATAAACTTTGCCCAGAAAATAATTTCAACTAAAAACATTACCAATTGATTTTTTTTTAATTATTAAATATTATCTAATATTAAAATAAATTTTTATATTTGGTGAAACTATACAAGTACAACTACTAATCTACCATCCAAATAATAAAAATAAAATTTATTAAATTTAAATTACTTTATTAAAAAATTTAGAAAATGAAATAATTTAAAATAAAAATAATTAAAATCTAATGAATTTAAATTTTCTAAGAATTATGAAATTATTTATTCAAACTCATTATTAAACACAAGTGATTGGCTTCATTCCCCTTTATCAAGAATTCCAAATTTAGAAAATGTCTGATACAGATGTAGCATTTGGAGTGTGAAATAGCAAGATACAGCATCCATATTGAGTCATGGAATTAGAAATAAAGAAGAAGCTAATTCACATAGATGATGATGAGAAAACACTCAGAATAAATTCAATCTGAATCGTGTCTCCTCCTCTCCTTATCTTTCTTGTGCCTCTTCCTGTCATCTGAATCACGAGAATGCCGCTTCTCATGTTTCTCACGTTTCTCTTGCCTCCTGTCCTCCCGGGAATGCTTCTTCTCACGCTTTTCATATTTCTCCTGCTTCCTCTCCTCACGTCTTCTCTTTCTTCTACTTTCATCTTCTGAAGCATCTTCAGTCTTCGTTACTGGTTGATTTGGACTAGATACATTTTCCACCTCAGCTGGTGCATCATCCACTGAAAGCTTTGAAGAACCGGGTTCTTCCCAAGGGCGTGGTTCTCTACAGACGGTAGAAAATGTAAGTAACAGAATATTGGTAGGGAAATCCTTGAGAGTAAACACGATTGGTGGCATAATAGATTCCTTTAGTAGGCAAACAACTCAACTTTTCAAAATCGAATGCGTGACAAACTATACAAGTACAACTAATCTACCATCATCGCCAATTACAACTGCGAAGGACAACAGTGACAAAGTAGAGCAGTGGATTGGTATTGCTATATCAGATTATTGACCATTGTATGTGTGTATATATTTCATACACCACAGCAATACATGTTGAGTAAATCTCACATTCAGTGTTTGACCAGCAAAGCCAAAGAAAGTGCATCTGTTGCAGGGAAACTTTCTCTACCTAAGACCTAAGACTGGAGAGTTGGTGCATGAACATTGTAAGACTAAAAATCCACAGGTGCCCCTAAATTAAGATTAGATAAGCTCACATAGCATAATACAAATGAACTCGGACCTAACTCACTCCTAAAGGTCAACTACAAATGAGGATTGCCCAAGTCTTTCAAGAAGTATTTTGGTCATATTCCTAGTCAATGTGGGTCATAGTAACATTTTTGTCATGAACCAATTGTCTAAAAACCTTAACTGTTAGGTGAAGACATATAAATGGTTCTATATTATATTTCAAACAATGAGATAAAAAATCAGAAACAACTGAAACAGAAAATAGCAAAAATTAAATTAAATATGAACAAAATCAAATCTACTTTATTGCTTTTAAAATGTTTTGATTTTTAAGTCATTTTTACCTTGAAAAACCAAGACCTTGAACCCTTGCTGCTTCAGCATGACCTGCACCTAAGTCCTCTGCTGTCGACCCTCGCTTTACCAGTTCTGAAAACTCATGTTTATCAAGACGGTTACCTTGAGGACGGTTAGCCCGCTTAGGAGCTAAGCCAAGTGCTTCCCTCATTGCCTGCTCCTCTTCTTCCTTAATTCTTTTTATCTCTTCTTTTGCAGCTTCCATTTCTGCATTTTGGGACTTTTTATCCCTGGTATACCAGAAAAGATCTTTCCCTGTTGAATGAAAGGAGGAGATTCAATGATGCTCTTGCACTAAGATAATAACAAACTGTACATTGCTAGAAAATTAGACAAATAAACTACACTAATCAAAGAGAAAGTTGTACAAATAAAATGAAAAGAGATAATGTCCTCTATACAGGTTCAAAACAGAGAGATGGAACCATAACCATGGTAGGTAGGTAATAAACAAAATGAATCTTGCAATTAAGTAGCTAAAACTCGTGTTCAAATAACTACAATACTACAAAATTTGCTCAAAGCATCCTAACATAGGACATTTCTTCAAACACTGGCAAAGCTTTGTATCTGAAAATCAAACCGAAAAACTAAGAACTAAAGCTTAAAGTTGTGATTTCAAACTTTGAAATAAGTTATAAAGCACCAAACATAGCCCCAACCATGCATAACAAAATAGAGCTAAATGCTAACAAGTTTTCACTGGCAATACACCATCAATACAAATTAGCAATGATCATGGTTCCAGCAAACATTTGATGGATTCCTACTTACTACTTCTTCTTCCAAGTAATACACAGTGAGAGAAAATAGGAAAAATTATATGTTAAGAAACAAATGCAAAGAACCAAAAAATAGTGAATGTTTAAATGCATGTGTCTCTAGCCTTTTTTAAGCATCTTAGAAACAGGAAGAAAAGGACTAATTTTCTTTTACAGGTCTATCTATTTATCTTTCTTCAGACTTCCCAGCTTCTTATGTTATAAGTCAATTCAAGTAAATCAAATAGATCATTGAAAATTACATTAGATAGATAGAGCTCATTTCTAAATAAAATAAAGAAAACGTCTGAGACACCAATGTGGCATATGCTATGCTTATATACTTCCATCCCACTGTACTGGAATATGAAATAACCTAAGCTCTAATACCAAAACAAATTAAATAGGAGTTGTAAATAAATTCCTAACAATGCATAGAGAGAGAATAGGACGTAGAGCAGTACTAAGGAGAAGCTTATTCAGATCTTTCCTATAGCATCAAAACTTCATGTTCTATTTAAACAACCTTTTTCACTAGATTTTGTAAACCGAAGACTGACCAACATTTTGATTGACTCAAACATAGCATAAGACAAACACAAGTTTTGATCATCTGATCAAGACTATAAACAAGAAACAGTTTGAATAACCATGTTGAAAAAAATATCATAAGGGAATTTTGGTGGTTCCGGTAGAAATATCATCTCTTCTTTTTTATTCTTTTTGAGTTAAACAGAAAATACATGTACAGTGTAGAAGACCTTAAGCTGCATATATCCTAGAAGAGAGAGGAGGTAGAACAATAACCTTTAAATAATATAACAGAGCAATGAGATATTATCTCAATACTCGGGACTGAAGTTTAACAGTATCCAATTAAAAATAAACGTATAATCTGAACTCCTTAAATGAAAATATCCACTTGGGTTTTAGTTCAGCACAGACTTTCATTATTCCATTAGCCAATTCAAAGCATAAAACTACAAATACCAATTAGAGGCATCTTATGAATCCCCAAATAATCAGAATAACAATCCGAGGGCATCCATATCCCCTAGGTATCATGATCCAATGTCTGCTAATGTAACTAAATAATTGTTTGTCTCCATGCTAAATGCAAGAGTATAAAAAGAAATACAACATTTTATACGAAGAAAGTGTATGCTGAGTTGAAATAAAAAAAATAACTTTACCTTTCTGCCATCTTCCAACAGGAGCCTTGATACTGTGACCAAGATAGTTCTCCCTATGCTTATCAACTTTCACATCCTCCCAAGTGAATTCTGGCCATCAAAAGTTAAACACAAACAAACATCAAAATCATACATAAATAATCAAAATTATAAACACAAGTTTTTACTCCTTAGATTGAATTTTGTAAATATCAGAATTATAGGGTTCAATATGATCAACTTATAAAAAAACATGAAAAGGAGGTAGAACCCCAATTTGTAGAAACCATTCACAGCAAATTGAAGAACGAAAATTTTTAAATTGCCACACAGGAATTCTTAAAGTTGAGAATTTCAATTTAACATATTTCGAAAACAATTCGATTCCCAAAAGGGAGAAATGGAACATAACAATAAATTCAACGTGGCGGGACAAGAGTTACGATCTCGACCGCCACGAACGCCACCTCTGGTTGGATGATACATGGCTGCGCTTTAACACTCAGTTTTCTCCTTCGTCAGTTATGAATGATTTGCCTTTCACGCCTCGATCATCTATGGATAATCACAGTTAGGGTTTGTTTGGCTCGTACTAGGTATCTTTTTTTTTCAAGGTATGTTCCTGTCCTTCTTCTTTTTAACTATCATTCATCTTATATCTTTAAATTAATCTATTTAATTTTTAAAAAATTATGATTTTAATATTTTTATATACTGAAATTTAATATTTAATAATTATTTTTTATTTTAATAAAAACATAAAAAATTTAAATATAATTTTATTTATTATTTATACTTAAATATAATATTTATTAAAAAAATTATAAAATTATATATTTTTAAAAATTGAAATATTGAATTAATTAATAAATATATATATATATAAAGATAAAAAAAATATAAAGACAACAAATATATTAATTCTCTCTCTTTTTTTTTACTTTTAAAATTTATTTACAAAATCTATAATTTAAAAAAAAAATCCTTAGTATATTTTTGTTTTTTAAATTAATTAAGTTGCTTTAAATATGATTAAATTTTTATACACTATTTATTTTTAGTTTAATTCTAAATCAATCTTACCTAACAATAATTTTGAAATTTATAAATTATCAAAACTCATATAAAAATAAATAAATGATATATAAGAATTTGAAATATTATTTTAGATTGAATGAATATTTATTTGTATAATTAATATCATAATTATAAAAATTAGATCGAAGTAATCGATTTAATCCATCTCTAAAAATTGATATAATTAAATTAGTACAAATAAAAAATTAAGTAAAATTAATGAAATTATTAGGTCTAACTAATTTAAATAATTTTTTTAGTGAATTTTTTTTTAAATTATTTTAAAGGATATTTTTTTATTTTTTAAAAGACATAACATTTTCCAATTTTATTTATTTTTATTTGTTTCATACAAGTTATGTTGGTCATAAATTAATAGCTATTTCATATTTTCATTCCATTCTTATTATTTTCAATCTTTCACTTCATTATATTTTACATATGTGACTTTTGCTGTAATTTTGATGATATGGATGACAAATTTTATTATAACTATAATCTTTTTCTTTTAAAAAAATGAAATTATATTATATTTAATATATTATTATATTATTAAAAATATTACTCTTTTAGAACTAAGTTAAAACTGATTTAACATTACTTAAACTTTTAAACCTTAAACTTGTTGAATTTGTGTTTTCATCAATTTTCCATTTTAAGATTATTGATTAATACTTCCTTACAAATTTATTTTCATATAAAATTAAAATTAAAATTAAAATAGAAAGACCAGGAAAAGAAATTTAATAGAAACTTTATTAAAAAATCTTTGCTAAAAATAAAATTTTTTATAATGATAAGTGAAGATGAAAATAAACTTCTTA
Organism: Macrotyloma uniflorum; assembly: GCA_016859785.1. Taxonomy (NCBI): domain Eukaryota; kingdom Viridiplantae; phylum Streptophyta; class Magnoliopsida; order Fabales; family Fabaceae; genus Macrotyloma; species Macrotyloma uniflorum. Next base: position 1,528,053 of record BDMB01000021.1, read on the forward strand.
TATTTAAGTAGATCTATTCTTTCTAACAAATAAGTCTACATATAGTAAACATCAAATATAAATTAATTAAATAATTAAAAATAGTTCTATGTTATTTTATATAATTTTATTCTATAATTCTAAAATAGAATATTTCAAAATAAATTATTCCAATAAACATAATTAAAATATTTAAGGACAATATTTTTTCAAATTTTGAAAGACAATATTTTTGAAGGAACATAATACTTTTCAATTAATTTTATTTTATTTATTTCATAGAAATTATGTAAATTTTAAATAATGGTTGTGTTATTACAGTATTCATGTTATAATGTTTTTGTTTAGGTGAGAACTCCTGATTAGCCTTGTTGGAATAAAAATAACAGAAATGTCTTTAAGGGAATAAAATTGAAATGTATTTCAGAGCCATGAATACTCCAATTCATTAAAATCATACGTCAATCCATTAAAAGCATATCCTTTAAGATTAGGATACGATGATGAGTTACTCTCATTCTCTTTTATCCCTCTTTTTTATGGTGTACTGAATGTGAATTGTCAAATATTCATTGAATGAAACTATTAAGGGACAGAAGAAGAAAAAAATTAACTAATGAAGGTAACAATGAGGGGGCATCTTTTGCCAGCCACAATATAAGCTAATGTTCCCTGTTTTCTTGTTATTTTTACTCGTTTGCTTTCCTTTAACTGGTTTCCTACAAAATTCTTGTAATCTCAGATCTTTGGGCTGTAATCTTGATTCTTAACACAGCACCTGAGAGCAAGTTAGTGGAATGAATGCATATTTTGGATTCCTCCTCCTACCTCATGATGATACTTGACTAGAGTTATTTGGACCTAGCAAGTCATCACAATTTGTTTCCTCACACAGGCACTCGTGAGGGTTGGCATAGAAGTAGTCCTCCTCCTTTGGCTTATCTAAGATAACTCGACGCCTAGTTGGCTGAGCAATTCTCCTCTCATGGACCCCTCTCACAGCATCTGCAAACTCAATCCACGAAAGGGTTCCATTTTGATGCATATCAACTAGTTCTACCACTTTTTTCCGATCCAATAAGATGGTCTTTTTAAAACCAGAATACCTGCACGCAAGCTAATTAGTAAGAGAATTTCCACGGATATTCATGTGAAATAAAACATGATTACTAATGACAAAAGTGATAGCAACCCACTCTTTATCACTCTTTACTATTATTGGCTGAAAGAAATTTACTGGAACACATAAAATTAAGTGTCTTACTTTTTATTTAATGAGTTGCCAAAAGTAGAAAGTGTATTAGAAAGACTGCATTACTTCTCTTGCTAACAATTTAGATTAATTCAGATGGATCCCACTAAATCAGTAATGTGAAGATCATTCATTCTCCAAAACCAAACTGCAACCTGCAAGGGTAAATAAATACATACCTGCGATGACCTTCCACTAGTTTTGCCATGTTCCCATCATAGGTAGGAACAAATGTGTTACTGGCTGCTGAAACCATAAAATCCAAGGCTGCCATCTGCGACGAATGATTCTGGAACTGCCGCAAATCATCCCAGGTTAGCAATGTTTCCTTTTTCACCTAAAATTGCAAAGTAAAGTCAGATGCTTCCATGCAGAACAATTTTAAAGAGAAGAAAGGAGGATCAAAAAGAGAAAATGCATATGTAGATCAAGCCCATCGCAAGAGCTAGACCAATTTTCAACCATAGACAAAATGCCCATGGACAATTTTGAATAATCCACAAAAACCCATCAGTACCAGTCACAATTATTCTGCACCATTTTAGTATCAACAATAAACAGAAAAGTGGTAGGAAAAACTACAATGCCAATGAAAACTCACAATTCGTGGAAATACAGATCTCAATTGTGCAAGTCTACGTTCACCACCGTAAATTTCACCAGCTGCAATATAGATTTGTGTCTCCCTACCAAAACCTAAGGCTCGCAGAACTAAGGCTGCCTCCTCTGGTGTCAAAGGACATAAACCCTGGGATCTCCTCTCTTCAGAAATTATCTCCTTTTCTCTCCACCAAGGGAAAGCATACCTGAATTACAAAAGCAAAATCAATATTTTCTGGCTCATAACAGAATTTCTGATCATAAAAATCTTTATTTTCTCAAATATTCCAAATCCAACATATCATATAATTCATGAAATATAGTATAGAACCACTACTCTCCTCCAACCAAAAGGTTCCTCCAACAGCACAACTAACTAGTATCTACCATCAATCCTAAGCTATAATATTCTAATTTCTCATCTCACGTTGAATAGAAGAAGGCATAATTAACTATTTCAAATCAATGGTAATTTAGCTATCACAGGGAAAACAAAATAGTCATTTGTATCTTCCTCAGCAACTCTCAGATAAGAAGCATCTAATTTTCAATAATGACAGAAGCAAGAATAAAATCCAATATATAAAGTCAAACAAGAAACATAGAAGACCTCATCTGCTTGAGCTCTTCAGCTTCTTTATCAGAGCAACCGTGGGTACAACCAGAGAAAGCCAACATGTCCATCTCATATCTCAGATGCAATGCCACAAAAGGTCCCTTCTCTTGAAGCATCTGAATTAATTTGTGCCCTAAATTCTCAATTTGAGGGGTGAATTTAAGTGCCTGGTAATTGACACGACACCTGAGTTTCTGTAAATCAAGTGGAAGACCATTGTTTGCTAGACGGGCATCAGTTTTGTTGAAGTGTAACACCTTATGTTTTCCAAAAAGTGGTAAAATCTGCAAATTGGAAGTAACAGTATTGGAATAAACTCATTATATATACTGGTCATTAAAAGGAAGACAATATTAAAAATTTATTACTTTCTTCTGTGCACTCATGCATTCTGAATTTTGACACCTACTTGGCACTACATCAGAAGCAACTCAATCTAGTTTATAAAAAGTAAACACAAGAAAAGCAACTTAAAGTAGTAATTGTGGTTTTCTTCGTATTATTCAACTCAATTGAGAAGTTAAAATGTTTGACTACGATGACAATATATTTTTTTAATATAACATTTCTTCTCCCGCATTGCACACTTACCTATTTTGTCATTTCCTTTTTAATGTGCACAGATATTAGATATTTAGTAAGAAGAATACTAATGAATTTGATAATTTACTGAATTTAAAATTCTCAGCCAATAACTGCTAACCCAGATGAGGAAACAATTGACAACTCAGAACGGGAAGTGTGTCCATTAGAAAAGATTAAAATAAAAGCATTTCAGGAAATCAAATCAAATCAGCACAAACTCATGGTCATTTAAAGGGGGAAACATTCAAAGTGAGGCATCTATAATCACTTCAGAAATGACTCCCCACATGGAAGGTTTAAATAAGAAACAATAACTTTAGAAATGACTCACGGTGGGTTAGAACAACCTTTTAACCATTATCCTAATCCCCTCTCCACCATGGATGGGTACAGACAGTAGTAAAGAGACATATCAATGACAAGACAAATGGAAAATTATAATGCCTATTTATTTACTACACTACATTCCTATTTATATACCTTCATTTCTACTAAATAAGACAACAGCAACATGCCATACAATCATAAAAGTTAAGGCTCCAAGGCCTTATGAAAAAGCATTAAAATTATTGATTTAGGAGGGAATAACACGCTTATATCGTAATGCTGACAAATCAAAGAATCCATACTGTCCTAAAATTATATATTTTAATTACATAAAAATAAAGGTGAAGAATTATAATCACAATATTAAAACTTAAACTGCAACATGCGTAGTATATAGTTTTTGCCATTTTGCTCAAATGACATGAAACAAATAAAATGAGCACACCTGCTCCAAGTAATATTTTTCATTTGACCAGCTAACAGGAGGCATCTCCAAGGTAGAGTATCCATATTTGCCACTGAACTTTTTGGGCACTCTTTTCACTATCCGAACTTCATCTCTTAGAGAATTAATGAAATGCGTCACATCAAAAATGTCCTCAAAATTGCTGCAAAAAGAAAACTAAAAAACTTAAAATGACAAGGAGGTCAAATTAGAGGATACTCAACTTTTTTCAGAACAAAATATATACCTAGGGTCTGCCCAAAATGATGTCTTGTCAAGCTCCGGAACAACCAATGTAAGATTCAAAAATCGAGCAACTGTCACCATGTCACAAATCTGAAACTTCATAAGCTAAATGAGTATTTCTGCTTGTCGTACTATAGAAACAGAGAAATGGAAGAATAGGAAGTACAAACCGCTGCACGCATTTGATTCAAGCCCCCATTGCAGGAAACTCTTAGAAAACCATTACTAGTATAATTTCCTGTCAGTATCAGGTCAAAAGTTTTTAACATATACCAAAATGAGTAAGAAAATACCGGTAAAACAGCTAAAATATCTTATCTACCACACCTATACATTTGTAAGTATTGCTTTATAATAGTCATATTATACCCATTCACAATCCTTGTAATAACTAAAACACAACAATGGAAATCAAAATATGAGGTACACCAACAGGACACAATTTTAGTCCAGCACTCAGGAAATTGTCAATAAATCCAAAACAAAACCCACAAGTAAACTATTTAGAGATTAAATCATGATCGATACATATAAAATAGTTATAGAAGAATTTCTCTATAAATGGAGATCCTTTTGTAATATTTAGAGACAATTACCTCTTTTATTCAACTTAGACAGGTACGCGACCACAAATCAGTATTAATATTAAGCAGCTCTTCTTGCAGGAAATCCTCAAAACATGATTAAATGTCGATATTCAGAAATCAGTAAGATTTGATCTTATCTTAATTTGAAATTCTAATACTCTCATCATACATCCCCAATCATATCTTTACACATACCAAATAATGATTGCAAGTTAACAACCATAAAGCCATACTTCATTAATGCTCCATAGAGATTTCACAATCCACAAATTGCATCTACTTTTAGTTAAAGACAACCATAAGGATCATAATCGTCTTAAAAAAATAACAAATGGATTTCATAGCTCAATTATATTATATATATCCAATGTTGCATTACAGCTTCAAGTTCTTCATTTAAGCAAACAAAAACTTAGCTGTATGACAAGTATTCAGTAAAGAAACTAACTTGGGGGAAGAAAAGCAGGAGGCGATTGAGCAACCCCATTATCCCCTTGTATAGGAAGCTGAACTTGGGTTATGTGATATATGCCATTAGTAATCCCTGAAATCAAATGTGAATGCCATAGTTCACTCACTGTCACTAACTGAACCAGACACGTCCACAGCACAATGCTTGAGCACACACGAATGAACCAAATCCTCAAACGTGTCCTAGGAATCACAGGACCCGGAAGTTTATCACACCTCACTTGTATACCCTCTGATCTAACCTCCATTTCTCAGCCACACACCTCATTGCCGCTTCATCGAACCTTAAAACCTTCACAAAGTTTCCGACATTTCCACAAAAACCAAATCAGCATAACACAAATAAATAGACATGGATAAATAAACTCATTAATGCAACCCCGTGAAGCCCTACCTCGGGCACAAACGATGCAACGAAGCGAACGAATCTTTTGGAGAAATTGAGACCTCCCGAGAATTGAATTTGAAGCAGATTATCGTGGGGGAGACTCAAAACAAGATCTTTTTGCTCTTCAAGAATCAATGAGCAAAAATTAACAAGAGAGATAAGAAAAAAAAGTGTTATAGAGAAAGATTGAGAGAACAAGACGAGACAAAGATCCAAGAACAAGGGAGTGAATGCAGGGAATCAAATCTCAACGACAAACAAACGGTCTTGCAATGCATTTTCTGATTCCCTTTTCCGGGAAAATTGTGTCTTTTTTTTCTCTCTATTTCTTTCTATCCCACACAAGGATTCACGAATCTGAATGGAAGTTTCTCTCTCTTTTACACAGAAAAAAATGTCCGCTTTCTATCTCTCCGATTCTGATTTTCTTGCTTTACAGCAAGTTTTAAAAACGAAACAAAGTATAACCCAAAATCAGTTACCTTTTCTCAAGAAAATGATTCAGTCGAGATGAATGGATAAGGATTAACTAATCAAAATTAAAGACTTCATATCATTCTATTATATTCTATTATAATTCTAACAACTTCTTATACTACCTTCAAAAATTTGGACGACACAAATAAATTAATCATTAATTATTCAAATATATATATATATATATATATATATGTGTAAAAAAAAAAGCAGACACAAAACTATAATATAGGGTATTTTTTGTAGTAAATAATAAATGTATTAATAGTCTTGTCAAATATTATTATTTATGATAAAATTTATTGATTTTTATTAATTATTTATATATTTTTTAAGGGCACAGTATAAAGAATGAGGGTGTATTTCTATATAATGTCAAATGTTTTAATTTTTTAAAAATAACCTATCAAAAATTAAACTAAAAATATTTTTTATTAAAAAGAAAGTTAGGATTGAGGGAGGTACACTGAAGATGCGACTTATCCCCTTAGATTTTACAATTTCACTTTATTTATATATATATATATATATATAATATATAATATATAAATATTAAAGAAATTATTATCATCAATTTGAAAGAACTTATTTTCATGATTCTTGAAATTTACAGTATAACTTTTTTTTTTTAATTTAATATATTTTTAGAACATAATTTAAACGTTTTTTCTTAAAAAATTATAATTAATTCATTTATTAATTTTTATGATAAATTTGTGATTTTTTTTAAACGTGCGAATCTGTGATCTATATTCGTAATTGTAATTAATATTTTTGGATATTTTATGTTAATGGATATTATATACGAAATTTGTTTCATTTATAATATTATACTCTTGAGAAAAAGAGAAATTTTATTAATATTCGTCTACATAATTGTAATTAATGTTTTGGATATTGTATCTTAATAGATATTATATATGAAATTTTGGTTCATTTATTTTGATGATACTTATATTTCCAATATTTACACTTCATTTTTTTATTATTTAGAATTAACATAAAATTTAATAAATTTATTAAATTAAATGATAATATAAAAATTAATTCATTATATATAAATATATATGAAGTGATTTAAAAATATATAATAAAAATTATATATTTAATTGGTGTTATATTTTGTATTTTTAACAATTTTAATTTTTGTTAAGTGTCTTACAATTCCTTATAAGAATCCACGTTGTTAACGGATTGTTGACTATTTTTATTAATATTTAGAAAGTCAAAACTTATCAAAAGTTTTCAAAATCAGTGTAGTTTGAAAGTGTAGTAAATGCTAAGTAATTCAAAATCACATTATTTCTATGTGGTTTAAAATTTCTGTTATTTTTTACAGTTTAGAACCTAATTTTTCAATGATTTTACAAGGATTTTGAAACCCCTTAATATCATTATTTTATATTTCTTTAATTTCGCTGTACTTATTTCTTTTTCATTCTCTGTTTAAATTGATAAATTTATTGAAAAATAATAAAAATACATAATAAAATTATGGAAATAAAAATAAATATTTTGTAATTTTTATATTTCTAACTGAAATTAATATAAGTATAAAATCTAAAAAAATATATAATTCAAATTAAGATAACACACTAAAATATATTTACAGGAAAAAAAAAATTTGAAATACCAAAAAAAAACATGATGGATATCACTCACATACAAAAACAAATTTAAGAGATGTGATAAGAAAGAATTTAATATTTTCTTGAAATATACTCATAATAACATTAGCATAAAGTACATATCTTTTAAAAATAACTATTAACATTTTTTTTATATCACACTAAAAATTACATTAAGAAAGAAAATACAAAATATTAATTAAATTTTAATAATATATTTTTCTATTTTAAATTTTTTGAGTTTTAATATATAGGATTTTATCTAATTATCACTTAAGAAAGTTAATTATAATAAAAAATAAAAAATTTGTCAAAATTTTATTATTCTTTCGATATCATTAAAAATTAATGAAATGACAAAATATAATATTAGAACGAGAAAATGTAGTATTAAAATTAGGAAATACAATGTTGGAATAAATGAATACAACAATAAAATAAGATGGAGAAATTATGAAAATAAGTCATAAGAGAAGAAGTCTGTTATAAGAGATGAGAGATTAATATAAGACTTACTAAATTAAGATCCTATTACATAGAGGATGATTGGTCAAGCTAAACTCATGAATGGTCTTTATTACTTAGAAAAACATGCTATCACTCCAATTATCAACTTGCATTGACCGATAATGAGCAAGATAGCAACAAGAACGAGATTAATATTTTTCACCTTAGACCTAACCATTAACACAAAGTTACCAAAAATATCTATAAAATGTTCCCTTATATACATTTGAACATTGATATAATTTATGATACATGTCATCTTGCCAAACAGCATAAACTCTCTTTCCTTCACAATGACACTATTTCATCTTATATTTTTAACTTATTCACATTGACATTTGGGGTTTTTTAGTTATTCCTTTCATTCATGGATATAGATATTTTGTCACTATAATAGATTACTACACTAGACTCACTTTAGAATTTTTTAATGAAAACCAAAGGTGAGACAAGGGATTTGTTATCTAGTTTTGTCATGCTTGTTAAAAATCAATTTGATATTCATCAAAATAATTAGAACTAATAATGGACAAGAATTTTGATGTAATGATTTCTACAATGAACATGGTTTTATTCATCAAACTTCATATATTGAGACATCCTTAAAAAAATTCTATTGTTGAAAGAAAGTATCAATATATTGTTAATGTCACACGTAACTTAATATTTCAATCAAAACTATTCAAGGTTTTTTAGTTTTATCTTATATGTTATATTGTGCACTTAATAAGAAAATTGCCTACTTCTATTCTTTATAATAAGACTCCCATTGTACAAACATAATTACCTATTACTTGATTTAAAAGTTTTTGGTTCACTTTATTATACATCCACAAATGAAAAAAAAAAAGATCTAAACTTAGTTCTTTGTGCTAGGAAATGTATTTTTCTTGGATATAAATCTAGAAAAGGCACCATTATTTTTTATGTTAGTATTAGAGAAATTACTAGGAATGTCATCTTTTATGAACATACTTCTCCCTACATTTCATCCAATACTAAAGTTCAAACTTATACGGAATTGGGACATAGTAATTCAAATATTTTTAAGTCTCTGGCTCAACTTGATAAAGTTTTCAACAAGAAGATAATGAAAGAAATTATCATCTTTGAAGATCAAAAAGAATGAGAAGAGTGCCCAATTTTTTACAAAATTTTCATCACTAGATTTAATGACTTAGTGCACCTAAATACAGTTTCCAAAAAAAGTCAAGTACTCTTTCAATCCTCTATACTTTCATATAATACCTTATCTGACAAACATTTGCATTATACACTTGTTATCTCTTCCTATATTGAACCACATACTTATTAGTATGTTGTTCAATCACTTGAATAGATCCGAGCCATGAATCACAAAATTGAAGCTCTCAAATAAAAAAAACCTAACACATGATAGAATTACCTCTTGGAAAGAAATTCATTGGATGTAAATGGTTTTATAAAGTAAAATATATAGTTCATGGGGCCATAGAACATTAAAAAGTTTGACTAGTTGCTAAAGTCTACACTAGTGCGAAGGTGTTAACTATATGAACTTGTTTTCCTTATAACAAAACTCACCACTATAAGGTTACTTGCTCTTGCCTCGACATAGAAATGACACTTACAACAATTAGATATTAACAATGAATTTTTGCATGGAGACTTAAATGAAAAGGTCTACATGAACCTTCTACCTAGATTTGTTGCAACAAATCCCAACTAAGTTCGTAGGCTTTCAAAGTCATTATACTATTTAAAACAAACTAGCAATAGGCAGTGGTTTACTAAGCTCTTGATTGTTCTTATCTCTATTTTCTTTATTCAGTCTAATTTTGATTATTCATTATTTATTAAGAAAACAACATCTACTTTCATGGTCTTACTTGTCTATGTAGATGATATTATTCTTTCTAGAGACTCCATGGTTCAATAAATCAGTTCCTCAACGAAACATTCAAAATCAAGGATCTGGGTCAACTAAAATATTTTTTAGGTGTTTAAATATCTCAATCATATATGTGTTGGTGAAGAAAGTACACATTAGATATCCTAGAAGATTTGGGATTACTTGTTGCAAAGTCTTGTGCCACTCTTCTTACAAAAGATACAAAAGTTCTCTTTGACTCCAAAGTCCTTCCACATGATGAAATATCATATCAAAGACTCATTGGTCGTCTTTCATACTTAACTAACACAAGACTTGATATTTGCTTCATTTTTTATTTCTCGAGCCAATTCCTACAAGCTCCAACAATTCACCATCATCATGCAACTCAATGTATAATTAAATACTTTAAATATGCTCCTTCTCAATGTTTTTTCTTCCCCACTAGTTCCTCTATTCAACTCAAGGGATTTAGTGATTCAAATTATACATATTGCATTAACACACAATTATCAACCATAAGATATTGTATCTTTCTAGGCTCTTCACTCATCTTATAGAAGTCCAAGAAGCAAACTATTATATCTTATTCATCTTTTGAGATTGAATATAAAGCTCTTGCCACCAAAACTTATGAAATTCAGTGACTAACATATGTTCACGGATAGGTATCCAGGAGGGGGTTAATAGTGGGGAGATTTTCATTAATGGGGTAAATCACAACCATATAAGTGAATACAACTCCATTTCTTATCCAAAACCTTAAAGTTAAGGGTTTATGTGTCTTTCTCCTTTATATATTATTTAACCTTCTCATTTTTATCCAATGTGAGATTTCAACTTATCTTGAATTCCAACAATCACAACTAATTCTAACTTTCATGAATAAATCAAGTATAGTGAAATTCACAGTTATAAATCAAAGTCTTTCATCTTCTACCAATTAAGTCTATCCAAACAAATGTTTTCATTAAGCATTTTCACCTAATCCCTTCATAGTAATTATTTTTAAGCTTAAAATGATAAATGTAGATAATCCATCTTAAAAAGAGGATGTTAAGATATTGATTTTAATAATTAATATAACTCTAATATTATATCATTTATATTTTTTTTAGTCTTTTAGTTAAGTATTTTATATCGTATATAAATTTATTTTTATCTCACTCACTCTCATTTTTTTTACATTATTTTTACGAGTAATATTACTTACTCAAATAATTTTTTAATTTGAGTTCTTTACTATTATTTATAAATATTTTTTATAACTTTTATTATAAATTTATTATTATAATAATTTTTTTATATTTATTTAAATATTGTTAAAAATAATATATAATTAAAAGTACTAATTTTTTTATAAAAATATTTGTAATTATAAAAATGTTGGTAGAGAATTCTCTTTACCACATGATGCGGGGATATATATATATATATATATATATATATATACTAGTACTCAAAAGATGATGAGATAAAAAATATAGTTGTAATTAAATAATTTTAAGTTGAAAAATGTTAATAGTTTGGTAGATGATCTCACAAGAATTTATACTTAAGAGAGAGCTCTAATTTTAAATAAACATTTTGAGACAATACAAAATATAAAGAGATATATGTCCAACATATTTTCTTATATGAAAAATTATAGTTTTGTAAAAACAAAGATCACTAAAAGAAGTGTTGAAAGGATAACTTTCTATATAAAATTCTTAATTGGGCTATTCAATGACTACAAAATATTTTATAATTAATATAAAAGTACACAAAATAGCAAATATATTATACATATTTTTAAATTAAGTATAAATAAATACTAAAGAATATATATATATATATATATATAATGAGAATAAAGAGAATGATAAAATAAATATTAAAAAATTAAAAATTATAGTATTATATATAAATATTTACTTAGTTCACTTGTGTATAAATTCTTATTCACTTTTATTTATTTATTACAAATTCTCAATTAGTTTATTTAAAAAATCATATATGGTGAGTGAGACCTTTGACGCATGTAAACAAATGTTGTATTATTAGATTTAATGATTGATTATAATATTAGTAGGAATTTATCATAATCAATTTCATACATATATTGTGTTTTTTATATTAATATTTTCTCTGTATGAACAATTATTGTGCATTACACAATTCAAGACAAGAGGACCACAATGTACTTATGAAAGAAGAAGAAAAATGAAATAAGATTTTTTAAAAATTATTATAGAAAACTGTTCCTTTTAATAAATGTTGTACATATATTTTATAAATTTTAATAGATAATTTAATTGTTACTTTATATATAAAAATTAATTCAACCTAAATTGTTCATATTTGTTAATTTAGTAAAATGTTTTAAATAGATTATTATATAATTTTTTAAATTGTAAAGAATAATCATTTATCTCCAATAATATCTTTAAAAGAATTTCTAATTTGACATGTCTAATAGAAAATTTAACCTTAAGTCAATATTTATGAATATATTAAAGTAAAACCCAACATTAATAAAACATCTAATGATGTTCAATTCAATTATTTCACATACATATAGAGGATGTAAAAATGTAATTTAATAACATATTCATATGTTTTTATGGGTAAAATATGTTTTACACTGAAATTTTCTTAAAATACTAAATACATTTTAAAGAAAATATTTTAAAAATTTTCTAACATATTTTCTGTCCTGTCTAAAATAAATGTATTTTTCAGACCTTTAGTAAATATAAATATAAATGAAAAATTTACCTTTTTGTTCTTATCACAACAAAGGTAGGAAATCCAAACTAACCAACCAGAATAAATTACAAAACAAAGTTGACGTGCATGCTCCAGTGAAAGAGAAACACGTAAATAAAATTTTATCAACTTTGTAATAATGATACATAACATATCAGTTCTTTATATATGAAAGCAAGAGTCAGATTCATGCATTTCACTACTACATCCTCACTCATTCTAAAACATTATGTTTAGACTAAACCTTTCTCTTTGGTTTCTTCTTGTTTTTGGACTGTTTTCACATTCAGTTCAATCCCTAATGTTCGAATTGCAAGCTGGTCAGGCCAAATGCATATCAGAGGACTTAAGGAAGAATACAATGACAGTGGGCAATTACAGCATCTTCAATCCCCATGCTGATCAACCCTTGCCTGATTTTCAAACCATCAATGTTTGGGTATATATACACCAATTTTTGCTTCTGTTTCACCAATGCATGTTTTGAAATAAAGTCTTAAATATACTTGAAGATGGAAAGTTTTTACCTTCTGTGTATTCTTAATTTGATCTCAAAAAATCCACACTTACACATGTAGTGTTTATCAGAAGAATAAGGGTGTAATTAATTATAAGGCAATGAAAAGTTGAAAAGAATTCAACTTTTCTCAACTTTTCATGCCCATTTTTTTTTATTTTTGTGCCTGAATTAATCAAGTGGTGAATTTAAATGATGGGTTGTTTGGTTTGTATCAGGTGAGTTCGAGGACTGCTAAAAATAATCATTTATATCACCAAAGTGAACATGTTCAATCAGGACAGTTTGCATTTGTGGCAGTAGAAAATGGTCATCACATAGCATGTTTCTGGGCTGTCGTACATCAAAAATCCCAGATAACACTCACAATTGATTTCGATTGGAGAACAGGTGTTGCAGCACATGGTTGGTCCAATGTTGCAAAGAAAAGTCATATAGATGTAAGTGGGTGTTTGTATTAGTGTATATATATTATATATAATTCATAACTGTATATTATTGAATAGTGTTTGTGTCTCATCTTATGTTTTAAACTATTCATGTTAATCATTTATTAAATAGTTGTGCTTTAATGAAAAACTATCTTGTGGAGTTGTTTTAGGTGATTTTTGTTTGTTGTCTATATGTAAACTCAGAATTTGTTTGGCTAACCATCCAACTTTGAAGGCAGAATGTTCTTGTGCTATGAAATCTCTATTTCTCACATAATTATTTCAATTGACCCTTACTTTAAAGAAATAACTTTTAGCTTCTCTCACTGTGAGATCTTATATACCATGAGTGAATAAAATGATATACAACACACTTGAATCCCTAACATGATTTAACCACAATATTCAATTATTAAGTAACTATCCTAATATATTAACATAGATCAGTTACACCCTTAACCTCAAGCAATACAATGAAGAGGTTGAAATAATAGGTATACGACTTAGGTTAAATAATTCTCATTTTATTAATGGATTTTTGGGCCTATACTCATGGCATGTCAATAGTGTCCTGATGGATAGATTAAGAATGTCTCTCCGTTAAACACTTTTGCACAAAATAATGGATATAAAGATGGATGTAAAATAAATTAACAAGAAATAAAAAAGAACAAGTCATATTTGTATTTTGTTACACAGCCATGAGATATAACAATGAGAAAGATAAATGTGAGAAGAAAAAGAAAGATAAAAAGTAAATTAAGAATTTTTTGAAAGGAAAATATAACTCAGATCCCATAATTTATTACCCTACCCTTCATTCATGTCAAAGTCTAATGCTCAACCCTTCAATTAAATCTCCAGCCCCAACTATTCTTTTTTTTATAGCTTTCTTTTGATTATTAGCTTTCCTATCAGAGTGGTAATCTTAGGTATTTCTTTGTTTGATAGGAAAAAAAAAATCATACACTTATTTGTCTCATATTTGCAGGCAATGGTACATGAGCTACAGATTTTACAGGAAGTTGCCTCTTCCATTCATGAGGAGACTATTTATCTTCGTAAACAGTAAGCATGCATTTGTAGGTATATCCTTAGTTCAAATTTCAAGTGGATTATGCTTCTTATATGCACTATATTTTCTTTTAGAGAAGAAGAAATGGAACTGCAGAACTGGAGAACCACCGCCGGCATGTTGTGGTTGAGCTGGGTTTCACTTGTTATCTGCATTTCAGTAGCAGGGTTACAACTACGGCACTTGAAGAACTTCTTCAAGAAAATGAAAATCCTCTAAAAAATTTTCATATTTTGCTGCTAAGTAGACTGGCTCATCTATAGGCCTCTAAATTATCTGAGATTGTTTCTTTTATTTTCTCATATTATTGTTCTTTATTTTTAGTTCTAAAAGACAACAAAGGTTATTTATTATGCTGTACTCAAACTATGCACTTCTATTCACGGTATTCTGGTTGCCAAAATATTTATTTAATCAAATTCCTGCTTTAATCAGCCCGTTGTGGATATATGAAATTTTTAACATTCTTATAAATATTTAAATTTTATTATACCGCGTAGAATTCAGGTAATGAACAATGTTTATAGATACGATTATGTAAAATTTCCCATATATATAACAAATTAGCATGGCTTTGGTAGTGATAGCACAATAATATTAATTTTTAATGCGCATCACATGATTTTAGAATTACCCATTACTCTTAAGTAAGTTATCCAAGTCCTTACTCAACTCTCACTAACTAAGTGTCGAATATTTCATTGCAATAACACCCTCTCCTGGAACAATGAGGAACCTCATTATTGGATCCTCACGTAGATCAGTATCAATAAAAATGGAAATAAAAAATATACAGTAGATAGGGACAAGGATACAGTGATAAGAACTTCCAGAACTAAAACTTTTAAGAAATATTTGTTAAAATTAGGAGTGTTCGCGGTACGGTTTGATTCGATTTTTTGTAAAATTTATCTGAACCAAATATAAAAATTATTTGCGGTTCGATTTGGTTCGGTTTGAAATAAAAAAAAATTCGAACCAAACCAAACCAATTTTAGCGGTTTGGTTTGGATCGGTTTTTGCGGTTCTTTTTTAATTTTTAATTTTATTTTTTGCTCAATTATATTTTATAATTATTTTTTGTATTTTTAGTACCAATTTTTATCAATATATTTGTCATTACCGATTAAAAAAAAACATGGAATAGAAGAAATGTATCTTTTTAACCATCAAATCATATTGTTTTAATTTAATACCAACAAAATAATAATATAATATCTGACCTAACTACTAACAAAAATATACAAAAAAAATTCAAGTAGATCAATTGTCAAATGTCAATAATTACAACCTGTAAAAAATAAAACATGATTAGTTAAATTCAAATTGCAACATTTCTTGACACTTTTTATAAGAAAAAAACATAACTTGTCAAGAAATCATCATACCATATAAAAATTAATTTCTGTACCAACTAATCAGACTCAACATCAGAATTCTCTTCATGTAGTGGTAGAACTGGACCAATGTTTAGTAAGGAACTGTGGAACCCTAAGATGAGTCTAACAAGATGAAAGTTATAATAGACAACGACGGTACATTAGGTCTTCTTTGCAAAATAAAATTAAAAATAAATATAATATTATTTAATAATTGCGGTTCGGTTCGGTTCTGAAATGTCAAACTGCAAACCGAACCAAACTGCACGGTTCTGAAAAAAAAATTCAAAGTGATCCAAAAACTTGCGGTTTTAATCGATTTGCGGTTTTTTGGATCGATTTTCGGTTTTTTTTTTTTAATCGGTTCGGTTCTGAACACCCCTAGTTAAAACACTACATTCACTTCTAATACAAGAAGGTTAACATATATTGGAAGTTGGTGTGGGTTGGGGTGGTGTGGAGTTTGTGGAAGCATAGGAATGACGCGTTGTTTCAATGATTGTTGGATCTTTTGCAGAATGGTGTATGGATCCCTGGTCTTGTTCCTTATGTGTTGGATAATCTATTTGATGAGTATTTGATAATCATTCAGTAGGGAGAGAGATAATTATCTAGTTAACTATTTAATTTTCTGCATACTTTTACTCAATTATATTTTGTAATTATTTTTTGTACTTCTAGTACCAATTTTTATTAATATATATGTCATTGCAAATTAAAAAAAATGGAATGTTGACCCTCGACATTCCTCACTCCCCAGTTCATGATGCAATAGAAAGAAACATCACACAACTAATACAAGAACAACGGAAAATTTTGGAACGAAATCTGATAGAAATTGGCAGAATTTAACACATGAATTGGTCAAACAAACAAAGTCTAAGAATAGAAAACTAATATTAATTTCAAACATAAGATAAAATTTAAACATTAGTTGGCTTGAATTGTTGTATTTTTCCTCAATGGGTTTTGTACACAACATATTACAGGAATTGCTGAGTGGAACTCAGCCAAGAATTTTAATGAGACAAAAAGAGTACTTGAATGTAAACACCTACTAAAAGAATCAGCATCAACCAGTTACGCTCATCTGAGTCTAACAGTTCAAAACACGGGTTCTGACCCTAGCTAGGTTTTCCAAGTTGTGCTCTGATGACAAACCCGCAGCAGTAGATAAGGTAACTTGTTGAAATGGTAATAACAGATAAATCATCTGAATATCTGGACACGGATGCTCCTATAATTCATGAAGCGAACAAGCTCCAGTGATGATCTGAAGGTAAATTTTCCTTGATCCTTTCAAGCCGTTTAAGGATCTCTAGGAACGAAGGTCTAAGATTTATATCACCAGACCAGCACAACTCTGTTAAACTAAGAACATGCAAGGTCAAATTCCATATGATTACAAATTACAAGCCTGAAGCTGCTCTAAGAAATAGCTGATATAAAAGAGATGAGTATTTGACTAGACTGGAACTTCTAACAGCCTAAGTTGTAAAACATTCAGAACCTACTACTAAATGATCTCAAAATGAGAGATTTCATATTTATGCTTGTCACTAGAACTCTGGAGAATTATAAATTGAAATGACTTACTCTCGCAGATCAGAGGTATAACCCTTTGTCCGAAAACAAGGCCTGTGTCCTTCTGCCACATATTTGGCTCCATCATAAGGTTCATAATTTGAAAAAGGTGGTTCACCTTCAAGCATCTGATTCAAAGAAGGATTTCAAGAATAGTGAATTTGAAGTTTAGAACTAGCTTTAACTTTTATCATTTTATCAAACAAAATTCTCAATAATGTTGAGTGTGCAGAATTACCTCATACAGAATCATTGCAAAGGAGAACACATCAACCTTCTTATCATATCTCCTGTGTTTGAAAACTTCAGGAGCCATGTAGCGGTCTATTTTTTAACCCCAAAAGAAGGAAATTTCAATTTTGTGCAGAAATGTTACTACTCTTAATTAAAAAATTGCATACATTCCTTCAACTTTACCTCAATTTGAAATAGTCATATTGAACTTTCAATTTCAGATTAATCTTTACTAAACCTACATTAGATAGATTCTTACATGCATAAGCGTAAAATCAACCATTCATCATACAACATCTTGTTTTCTTTTCTTTTTAATTTACATTTTATAATTGATGGAAATTGAAAATAAATAAAAGATAAAACAAACAAATTAGAGATGATCTCATGCTGAGTCATATTATTAGTGATTAAACTTAATTGTAGAGCTGATTGTTCTGATAGCAGATTTAGAAAGTTAAGCACTCAGGAAAGTTCAAGGTGGATATTTCAAACAATGTAAAGTTCATGGCATGTCTATGCATTTTTCCCTTATAAAGTTGAAAGAATTTGCAATACTCACAGCTTCCAGTTTCACCGGTCATCTTGTATACATCATGAGAACTTTGGACCTTAATAAGCTTACTAAGTCCAAAATCACCAACTTTTAAATGATCGGCATTAGAATTGACTAAAAGAACATTCCTGAAATTTTAGGGGTAAAAAAGATTTCAGCATCTAATGCATTATTGCATAGGCATATAAATTTATGTTCTAAATCACATTACATATTCTAAATCTAAGAGAAAGCAATATTTAAATCAATTTGTAAGAATAACATATTTACCTTGGCTTTAGGTCTCGATGAATAATAACATTTGGTTCATTGTGGAGATAGGCCATCCCTCTAACAACAATATTCACAAAATATAGATTAGAATAATAGTTAGATTCAATGAAGCTGCATGCTTTTAAATGTTTCTAGATTTCCTAATGATGTTTTATCAGCATTTTTAAAATGCACGATGCTGTGATTGGTTTAGTTATACATCCAATAATATTCTTTAGGGCTGTCTCCTCCCCCACTCACCTCAAAAAGAACTAATCAGTTTCTTTAACTGAGAAATAACAGAAAACTTCAATCATTTTTGTATGAATTTTTGAATCAGTTTCTTCTTTTTAAAATAAATGCAAGCTAGGATAGCATTTCCTGTATCCTCATATTCATACACAGCAAAACTGACCATAACAAAAAAAAACATGTAGAAAATCATATCAAGGGCATATTTATGTCTAAAATGGGTAACTACATGTAATTCTTCAATACAGGCACAAAACCATTATTTTACTGTTTGCTTCATCACATATTCTTATTCCTTAGGAGGAAACTTGGTGTAATAGTCTAAAGTCAAGGCAAACATAGTAAACAAGAACCAAGACTAGGTAGGGCAGAAATCTGCTTTTATGGATTTGAAGTTTGATTCTGTAAAATCTATCTTTAAAAAGATTTCTATTAAAGTCTAACACTATGTAATATGTCATTATCTAATAAGTTGAAATGTTTGATAAGTGAAGTGTCTAATGAATACGTTTAATGAAAATATTTGATGATTTTACCCAATGTATTCTTTATTCGGAGAAGTGTTTTCTATTAGATACTTTTATTATCTATGTGTTGGTACATTATTTAGGGAATGACATTATCCATTTATCCCATATATATATTACACATGCTTTATAGAATTAGTTAGATTTAGTTTGCTTACAAGTAAAAATCTTGTAATGAGTCTTGATTAAAATTGTTGAGTGCAAAACTATGTAAGAGTTTACATAGTGAGAAATGTTTGATGTTCAATCAAATCATGTTATGTTTGATGTAATTTCTTCTATCTCTCTATTATTCTCTATCTCTCTATTATTCTCTACGTAATTTTGTTATTGTATTTGTGTGGTAGATTGCTTTGTTCGATGAACTTGTACAAGTTGTCCACAACAATAGGGTTCCAAATATTTGCAACCTTATCCCCAACCAAGTTTAAGCTATTGAAGTACATTATTGTAAGAAATGTCCGACAGTTTATATTTTATGTTATAACCAATTCCGTAAAAACTTTTAGTTGACTTATTAAGCAATTGAGGATGTCAGATTTTAGCAAAATATGATAGAGTTATTTGAGTTGAATAGCCTGTTTGCATCCATTTATAACACTAACATTGATTGATTTTTTATTTTATTCTTAAAACAAACAAACAAAAGTACATTTATGGTCGGTAGAATATATTGTCTAAAACAAGGAAGGGAATATTATAGAACATGGGAAAATATAGTAAAATTCTCAATCCAATACCTTGAAGCATCCATAACCAGAAAACCAAAGAATGTCATAAGCACAATCCAATACAATTGCAAAGTAAGTTGAGAGGTACACACCCATAAAGATATAAGACTTTTGCAAGGTTAAGGACATCAGTCATTCACTATAGCAAAGAATAGTCTTTTATTCTTTTATTGATTTTTATGTTGCTTGGAAGCTTAGAAAGTTACTTGAATTATTTTAGAAGTAGGTTTGGCCAACCTCTTTTAAAATTAGAACATCTTCCATCCATCCATTTTAGTATAATAGAACATGGCAACAGAGTAAGATCCTATCAAGAATGCCCGTTTTGCAATCTTAGATTTTTGGTGGGGTCAAATTTAATAGTTGTTTTAGCTTCTCAGTCATTTGTCCCACGAGAATTATCCATTTTAGGAGTGATTTTGTAATGTACTAGTTTAATAAATGAAACAGGAAGGGAAATGTAGTAGAACAATCTATATTATATCATGCAATTTTGGAATTCATACAATGAGGAAAAGCTGAAACAATAAACTCTCAACAAATATAATAGAAACAAAATTTGTAAGAAGAAATACAAACGATAGAAGAATAACCCAAAAAGGCCAAGAGAGAGAAAGAGACAATTCACATAATCTATCCAATTTCTTTGTTAGGAGTGCAAGATAGTTAATGTGGTGTAAAACAAATGCTATAAGTGGTTTGACATAAGTACTTGTACAACTAAAACTCTCATGCAACATTTGTTACAATACTACATTCAATTCCAACACAAGAAGGTTAACATATATTGGAAGGTGGTGTGAGATGGGGTAGTGTGGGGTTTGTGGAAGTATAGGAATGACGCGTTGTTTCCAAATAAGAAAATAGATGTAGAAGAAATTTTCTTTCTAACTCAACTGAACTCCTGGTTGTGGGTCAAGTCTAGGGTTTCATTGGTTGTTGGATCTTTTGTAGAATAGTGTATGGATCTATGGTCTTGTTCCTTATGTGTTGGATAATCTATTTGGTGAGTATATGTTAACCATTCAGTAAGGAGAGAGATAATTGTCTAGTTAACTATTTAACTTTCTGCACACTTTTACTCAATTATATCTTGTAATTATTTTTTGTATTTCTAGTACCAATTTTTATTAATATATTTGTCTTTACCGAATAAAAAAAAACATAATCTACCCCATTTCTTTTTTAAAAATTTCCCTTTTATGATCATGTGATCCCCCACATGAAATCATTTCGTGCAGAACTGGTTATTTCTTTCCTTCCACTTTTGTGGTTACCCTTATTTTCTTGCTTCTTTAACATGTGTCCACTTGGTCCCCGTCTCCCACATGCTCACTTCCCATGGTTGCTTCTATTTTTGGAGCCTCTTTTACTCTCTATATTACATTTCTCCTCCCATGGAAACCAACCTTATCTTAAAGTTAGGATGCTCAGTTTGCAAGGTGAACACATTTTTTCAAGTAACTTTAGAGATATCCAACCTTTCATTCGACAAGTACTTGAGGTATGTTGATTCTGTCGCAAAATGACTTTGGCTTGTAATGCCTTGAGCGGTTGAATAATAGGACCAAACTCATTTGTGAGAAATGGCAAAGGAAGATAGTGTTGTTGGTTTTCTCCGGTTTTAATAAAGACACATGGAATACTGGGTGGATCTTCGCTGTAGAAGGTAGTTATAATTTGTAACAGGTCTAATCCTTTGAATTATTGGAAAAGGATCAAAATAATGAAGGTTAAGCTTCTGGTTTTTGCAAAGAGCTACTAAATTTTGCCGAGATAGGTGAAGTTTAACTAGTACAAAGTCTCCCACTTGCAACTCCACATGAACTTGTTTCTTATTTGCATATTTCCTCATCAGATTTTATGCTTTCATCAAATTCCACTTAAGACATAACAAATTTGATCATGATGCAGTAACATTTCTTGCAATGAAGGGGTTCAATGGCATCCATCTCATATTCAGGAAGATTAGGAGGGTCTCTCCCATAAACTTCTTTGAATGGTGTCGTGCCTATACTGATTTGGAAAGATGTATTCTAACAATATTTTGCTTATGGAAGCATCTTACACCAGGATTTCGGATTATCACCCATGAAGCATCGTATATACATCTCCAAGCATCTATTAAGAGCTTTGGACCGACCATCGAATTTTGGATGGTAGGCGATACTCATAGCTAATTTAGAACCACTTAACTTATAGAGTTGCTGCCAAAAATTACTTGTAAAGACTCTATTGCAGTTTGAGACTATTGATTTGATATCCCATGCAATTTCACAATGGATTTCATAAATACATCACTTCACACAAAAACATAGACAATATTATCTTAGAGAGCATAACTAAAGCCTCTCTACTGTTCATTTTAGTTGTAAGATAATCTAATATACAGTAAATGAGAGAATGAATGATAATCAAGAAAAGGTACAAAAGAAAGAATGAATGATAAACAAGAAAAGGTACATCTAATAGTAGGTTTAGATAGTTATACAGAAAATAAATTTTAATAACACCTATTCTAACACTCCCCTCAAGTTGGAGCATACAAAATGTATGTGCCAAGCTTAGAACATATAAATTGAATTCGAGACTCTTTAAAAAGACTTTGTTAGTACATCTACAAGTTGATTATTAAATATGAAAAATTTAGTACAAATTTTCTTGGACAATAATTTTTCTCAAATAAAATGATAATTAGTTTTTATGTGTTCGGTCCTCTCAAGGAACACAAGAATAGAAGTAATATGGAGTGCAAATTTATCATCACAATACATCTTCATTTTCTAAATCTCACAATTTTAGTTTTTGGAGAAACTGTTTTACTAACACTAGTTTCCAAGTTAGAGACGTTATTGCCTTATTATATTCAACTTCAACAATTGATCGGACAATTATATTTTGTTTCTTATTCTTCCAAAAAATAAGATTTCTTCCAATGAAAATACAATATCTTATTAATAGAGTATTTGTCCATAAGAGATTCTACCCAATCAGCATCACAATACCTAGAGATTTCAATATTCCCTTTATCTTTCATATAATAGATCTTGTCCTATAGTCTTTTTGAGATATCTTATGATACGAATGACGGCATTCAAATGATCAATACAAAGAGCTTGCATGAATTGATTAACAACACTAACTATAGAAGACAAATCAGGTCTAGTGATGTTAAGATAAATAAGTTTCCCAACCAATCTTTTGTATATTTTTAGGTCAAAGAAAGATTCACCCTATTTGGCCATTAATCTATGATTTGGGTCCACAAGACAATTCACTGATTTACAATCAATCATATCTAGAGCATATTTTCTTTAAAAAATTACAATTCATTCCTTTGATTGAGCTACTACAATACCTAAAAAGTATTTAAGACTTCCAAGATTCTTTGTCTGAAAATGATTGCATAAATGTTCCTATAGTTGAGAGATTCTAGCAGTATCATTCCCTTAATGACTATATCAACATATACTATTAAGTAAACATATTTTTTAGGGGAGGTATGATGGTAAAAGAATGAATGATCTATTTCACTATGTTTCGATCCAAAGGTTTGAATAATATGACTAAATTATCCAAACCAACCACGAGGAGATTGTTTGAGACCATAAAAAGAGTCACGTAACTCACAAACCAAACCAGACTCCCCCTGATCTAGGAGGTTTCTCCATGTAGACTTCCTCTTCTAGATCACCATTAACAAAAATAATTTTGATATCCAATTGATAAAGAAGCCAATGAAAAATAGCTGTCATGGAAAAAAAAAGATGAATAGTAATCATTTGGTCACTGAAGAAAAAGTATCACTATAATCAAGACCATAGATTGGGAACTAACTCCCATGTGTTATTATTGTCAAGAGACCCTCATTTCTACAATCATGGCTTGTTACCACCCAAGATAATCAAGCACTTCATTCACATTTTTAGGAATACTAATAGAAGACACAAAGGATATAAAAGAATAATAGGAAGTAGAGAATCTGTGATAGCTAAGAAACTTATAAATAGGATGTGAATTACGGGGAGAATGGGTACCTTACGGAGGGTAATTCACCAATCTAAATCACTATTGTTAGGAACCACGGTATTGAGTGACGATTGAGAAGGACCTAATGAAAAAGATTCACCATATAGCATTGGACTAGTCATTTTTATCCTACATTGGTAGGTAATAAGAGAAGATGTTGACGGTGAAGTGCATCCTAAATGAAATTTGGGTTGTCAGGAGAAAGAGGAACAAAGGACTCAACTAATGGTATTAGGAGGAATGAACATCCTAGACAGATGGAGGGAAAAAAGGAGTCTATTAAAAAATATACACAATCAAATACACAAGCAAGAATATGAAAGAGTGATTCATTGGAAAATAAAATGGAATAAGGAACTTTACTAATAAAAGAAGAAAACGACATTCAATTAATAAGAAAACAAGTAGTTAAGACAATATCCCGACCAATGATGGACTGGTATATTGGCACCAAATAATAAGGTACGAGCAGTCTCAATCAAATGTTTATTTTTTCTTTCTATCACACCATTTTATTGAGGTGTGTGAGGACAAGTAAACTTATGTAAAATGCTTTGTGAACTTAAAATTACAGAAAAATTAGAGATGAAGTATTCTTTAACATTGTCACTTCTTAAAATTTTGATTACTTTACCAAATTGATTCTTTATTTCATTCAAGATAGACGTAAAGAAAGACAACAATTCAAAACGATTTTTCATTAAATAAATCAAAGTACATCTAGAATATTCATTAATAAAAGTAACAAAATATTTAAATCAAAATTGTTGGGAATCTTGGAAGGGGGTTAACCACAGGGAGATTTTCACCAATGGGGATAAACCACAACTATATAAGTGAATACGACTCCACTTCTTACCCAAAACCTTAAGACTAAGGGTTTATGTGTCTTTCTCACTTATATGCTATTCAACCTTCCCATTTCTACTCAATGTGGGATTCCAACTCACCTTGAACTCCTAACAATCTCTCCCTCAAGTGAGTTCCTTCCACATTGGCACTCACCCTAAACCCTAAACCCTAAACCCTAAACCCTATCAAAAGTCTTCTTGACTGGAGGGGGAGTGTGTGCCAATGTGGAAGGAACTCACTTGAGGAGGAGATTGTTAGGAGTTCAAGGTGAGTTGGAATCCCACATTGAGTAGAAATAGGAAGGTTGAATAGCATATAAGTGAGAAAGACACACAAATCCTTAACCTTAAGGTTTTGAATAAGAAATGGAATCATATTCACTTATATAGTTGTGGTTTATCCTCATTGGTGAAAATTTCCCCGTGATTAATCCTCTTCCTAGATTCCCAACAAAAATATAAGACATAACTTGGACCCCAAACATCATAATGGATGAGAGAAAAGATAGAATTACCTTTTGATTTAAACTATTTAGGAAAAGAATATTTAACATTTTTCTTCTAGCTAACATGATTCATTTTCTAATTTTTTTAGTCTACTAAAGTTCCAAAATGATTATCTTCAAATTTTAAAAGTGAGAGTGACCTAAGTAAGTTATAAAAAAAAAAAAGTAGTTTGAGAATCTCATGGAAATTAGTCTTTTTAAACAAAATGATTAAAGGAGCAGTTACGTTAACATAAGCCCCAACAATAATACCTAGTCAATCCCAAAAATCTACACGATTACTTCACTTTTTTAGGATTTTCCAATCCAATATTGCCTTCACCTTGTTGTATTCCAAGACAATATCACCAAAGTATTCCACCTCTTGTAGACCAAAATGACACTTAGGATAATTTGTCAAATAGATGGTATTGTTGTAAATTTTAAAGTACAACTTCCAAGTGGTGTAAATGAAGTCACCAAGAGGCATCATAGATTAGTATATCGTTGAAAAATACCAACACTGATTCTCTCAATAACCCTTGGAAAAAAAATCATCAAGCTTTGGAAGGTAGTCGAGGTATTTATGAATCCGAAAGGCATAACGAGCAATTTGTAATGACCTTGATGAGTTTAGAAAGCTTTCTTGAATCGATCCTTTGACACCACCAAAATCTAGTGATATCTTGAGCGAAGATTAAGCTTGGAGAAGTATTGAGCACCACACGATTCATCAAGTAACTCATTGATTGTAGGGATAAGAAAGTTGTCGTTAACAATAAATGATGTTTAGAACCCTATAATTGGTATGGAACCGCTATGTACCATTTTTTTTCTTGACTAAAAGTATTGGTGAAGAGCAAATACCTGTATGGCCAAACTTTCAGAGGATTGCTACCTATTAACAATGGAATCTCGTGGTTATGAGAAGAAATCTGGTGTAGGCCTGAAGGTTTGTCAAAAACAAATCCATAGTTATATAGGAGAAATGTTAAATCAAGGTGTAAGTCAACAAGCAAATCGACCCACTGATCCTATGGCAGCTTAGGAAATTGAAGTTTTAATATATATATATATATATATATATATATATATATATATATATATAACATTCAATGATAGCACATATGTGAAACATTCCTCAAATATGATGGTATTGCACTATGGTGGGTAGCTTAGAATTATCACCATGCTGAGTAATGAATGCACCACTTAAGTAAAATTTCAAAGTCACTATAATCTAAAATATGGGGGCTTAAGGTTGGCAGTTAGGATGCACCCAACACCAAATCCATGCCAGATATTGATAATATATACACTCAAAGAGTGAGTATATGACCCTATATTTGAAACCTTGAGTTCTTGTATCAAACCTTCAATTGTCAAGGAATTTCCATTGTGCACCAAGAAATTTGCAAGTCAAGACTATAGAAAATTATTAGAACTATCGTTATCTAATAGTATCTTAACAGAGACACCCTGAATAGGCCTTGGAATCACATTGTACCCACCTTATGAGAGCCTTTAGGGACATTGAATATCATGCAATATGGGGTCATGGTTAGAATGAGTAAAGGGTTCATATGGGTCTATATCGAGGATCCTCGATCTCCTCATATTATAGCAATAAGTGTTGTTTATTTGGACATCTATGGTTTAGGTTGAACTTGTCATCACAAGTATAGTACAAACCCTTCTCTCTACAGCTTTGCATTTCAGCAAGGGTAATGTTTCTTACATTGGATGGTTTGAACGATCGGGCAAATGGTTATGTTTGGTGGAGGTAATAGAGGTTGTAAGACATTCTTTTTTTTTTTGTGTGTCGGCTAGTGTTTGAGGTTTTGGGGTACCTAGATGAAAAGTAAGGTTTTGGGTTGGTCTAGTATATTTTTCTTCAAAAATTTTGGTTAGGGACACAACTTTTAAGAATAGCGTGGTGATTGGGCTAACACATCTCTCTTCTAATTTCATATTTGAGGCCACTCAAATCCAATAAGGCATCTATTATAAATCCCGTAACACGATTAGTCAAAGTAGTGAACTCTACGTAATAATCATTGGTAGATCCCAATTGTGACAAGTTAAATAGAGCAAAGCATGGACATGCATAGGGAGAAAGACCGAATTTGAGTTCTATTGCCTTAGTAAAACCTTCCAAAGACTGGAATTGATTGTTCTTTTGCATCATCGGTATAACATCTTTCTTCAAATGGATCACAACAATAGTAAGGTGTTGGAGCTCAAGGGTGGAGTAATACCTAAAAAATTGCTCAACCTTGAAAATCCATTGCAGAACATTTGTACTGTAAAATTGAAGAGTAAGATCATATACATCTTACTCAACCTCAAGGATATTAAGCTTATTATTCCTTACCTGAAATGGCAAATTGTGACAGCTTCCAGAACTAGTTTTTGAGTTCAAACCACTAGGGGTATTCTGCTTGAAAATGTCATTATTCACCAACTCGAACTTCTCAAAGCATTCAATATACTTGAAATTGTGTTTCTCCATAAGGTTCATGATTTTCTTCACATTGGTGTCAAACTCCTTAAGGTTTGTGTTTTCGACCATTTGAATATGAAAGCACCAAATGTAATGTGATAGTTTAATCAATGAAACAATAAGAGAAATGTAAGAGCAAATCAATCTGTATCGTATTATGGAATTTTGGAATTTCATACAATGAAGAAGAGCTGAAGCAACAAACTATCAGCAAATTAAGAACAAATAAAATTTGCAGGAAGAAATAGAAATGACATAAACAATATGCCAAGAGGGATAAGAGACAATTCATCCAATCCTCCCCTTTCTCTTTTAGCAATTTCCTTGTCCCTCACACAAAATCATTCAGTACAAAATGGGTATTCTTTTCCTTTTACTTTTGTGATTGTCCTAGTTTTCCTCCTTATCATGTGTCTACTGGATCTCACGTCCCCCTCATGCTAACTACCCATAGTTGCTTCTATTTTTAGA
This sequence comes from Macrotyloma uniflorum, assembly GCA_016859785.1. Taxonomy (NCBI): domain Eukaryota; kingdom Viridiplantae; phylum Streptophyta; class Magnoliopsida; order Fabales; family Fabaceae; genus Macrotyloma; species Macrotyloma uniflorum. The sequence continues at coordinate 1,556,659 of BDMB01000021.1, forward strand.
GCTTCTTTTAGTCTCATCATAATAGATTTATAACTATATAATAGATTTTGAAAAGAGATTTTTGCTCTTTCACTACACAACTATTATTTATAATTAATTATGAATCTCTTTTATGATATAACTAGTCATAATTATATTATAAATCTATTTAATTTCATTTTATACTTTTTTTTCTTCTCTATCACATTCTAATTGCTACTTTACTCACTTTAATTTAGTATATATATAGATTTCATAATTTTTTTAAATCTTATTATACGTGTTATGATATCTCGATTTACCATTCATCCTTCTCTTTTCTTATCCTTCTCTTTTCTTATTTTGTTGAAGATCTCGATTTTTATTATCTTGTTCCCTTTACAAACAAATTTAAAAAAAATAAAATAAAGGAAACCATCAAGTATGACACACCATACCTAGCAATATCCAAGCCAAAGTTGACAGCCATTGAAGGATTAAGAGCACCTTTGTCCTTGAGGTATTTATGAAGATCGCCCTATAAACGGCACAAAATAAAAATTTAAGAAAGTTTAACTTTAAAGCACAAAATTTTGCAAGTTCAAAGCATCTGAACCTAGGTGTCTAGTTATATGCATGCACATACTCCTCTTAGATACTCAGTAATTAACATAAGGGGCTTTTTATGTGTAACTGCTCCAAGAAATTGAACAACATTAGGATGTCGAAGCTTCACAAGTAAATTAACCTCGTGTCTGAAGTCCTGACTGTAAATCAACAAAAAGAAAAGGTTAAGTGACTAAAATTAAGATACAAAAAAAAATGGTTGATTTCTAAAAATAATCAAGTTTAATCACAAGTTTCTCTATATATGTCTTCTCTGCCTTTTGGTTATTCATTATTTCATTTTGTAGGGTTTTGATTATACATGAGCTTTAAAGTAAATCATTTTGCCCCCAAAAAGGTAGCTAGTTCAAATTGAACAAACATCATTATAAGAAACAGTTCATTTATTAAATGGTTACCATAATCAAGGGTCCAAAATTAGAAAATTTTAGTTTGGGAAGGATAGTTAATTTTTTTAAATAAAAAAAATTAAAGTAAAATTTAAATTAAAAATAAATAAAATTAAGAAATTTTGTGGAGGACCATATATGCCTTCTCAAGCTCCAAGTGGTCTGTAACCCTAAATAAGTCTTGCCAGAAGACAGATTGATGAGAAACTCATAGGAGTAAGTTCACTTGACCAAGGCTTCATGATATCTCAAAGGATCATTAGGAGTAGGAGTATGACACAAACTTAAAGCCTTAGTCAATATCATATGTCACTCTTTTGTATTCAACCTTTGTAATTTTCTTTTTATTTGATTTGGACTTGTAATAGAATAGCTTTGCCACGAGTTAGGTTATCTCCTCAAGCCCATGAGTGATTTCATACACAGAGTATCTTGAATTGAAGCACATGGGCACACCTAATTCACACCTTCCACATATGATGCATGAGAAAAGTACAACTCTAGGCGTCGCATTCTTAGGAGATTTAGATCTACGAATTTAAATTTTCCCTCCCTTTTCCCACAGCCTAGTTGTGAAAACTCTTTACTCGGATCTTATCTCAAATATTAGTTCAAGAGACAAACTATTCATCACCTATCTTAAAAAATCCTTTTAAATGGTGTCCAACCCTGTACTGTGGCAAAAGTTTTTTCTCTTTATTTAATTCTTTTATTCTTATTTTATATATTATTCGTCATATTTTCTATTGAATTGTTAAAAATCAACCTTTACACATAATTAACTTATTAATTTCATATCTGGTAGAAATTTTCAAATGAAACGCATGATATCATCTTTTACCTTCTTAATCATTCTCCCATTTTAGCCTTTATGACAGATAATAGTAAGGTATTTGTTTTAACATATTCATCAACCGCAGGCAATCAGAAGACTTTTACATCACCCATAATCTCTCAACCAGCAATCAAATCAAAGACAAATTCTAGAAATTAAATGAAGGATCTCACATCACCAATCTATCATCTGATAGAGATGGCAGAATACGTTTGACGGCAACAGGTGTTCCACGCCAATGGGCTTTTAAAATCTCGCCAAAAGATCCCTTCAGAAAACACAACCACAATAAGACAACCTCAAAAAATTATTTGCTTAATGAACAATGTAAATGCAAACTAAAAGTAAAACGACATGAGCAATAAGGAAACCATGCAGAAATGACAGCAAGAAATACAGTGTATACAGAAATTAAAAAACTTAGAAGAACCAAGACAAAGAAATTAAAAATAATAAATGACCAGATTACCATCATGAGGATTGACAATTAAAGACTCGACCAATTGCACTCACATACGATACGATCTATGATAAAGACACAATTTCATACTTACAACTGTACCATAATAAATACAGTGCAACTTCTAAAATTCGTGGTAATGTCTTGATAAAATACAATGCCAACGACATCAAGAAAATGTAGAAAACACCTTTCCAATGCAAACTGAATTAGAGAAGTCCAGTTCTGAGGGGTCAACTTCCCAATCACATTTGTTAGGCAACGGGGGAAGAACAGAGTTTTGTTCAGAATGACTTCCAGTTTGGCCCTGCGTAATCAAACATCAAATTCATCAACAATTACAACACATACACATTAGTATCACAAACTCATTCTTTCGTTAATACATTACTTTGAATAAGAAAGAGAAAATAATTGATTTTAGGACATGAAGAAGAAAAAACCATTAATGTTTCATTGGAAGGTCAGAACATCACTTATTTTGGAACTTCGTTATATGATTAAAACTGCATTATTTTGAAATGGAGGTAGTATTTTTCACATAACTATATATTCATGACTCGAACTAAAGACCATTTTATTAAACTCGAACAATCTGTATCAGTGTCAATTAATCGACGCGTTCCCATTTTTATTTCCATTGTTACAAAAAAATGCCCCTGCCATAGAAGGTGAGGTACTTACATAAGACAAGCCTCCATTTGACTTCAAAAGCTCAATCATCGGCAATCTTTTAGCTCCTTCTGCATCAGCTAGAGGCTTTCAAGAACGAAACAACACTAAATTATTCGTCAGAAAAAGTAAAAACCTCCACAACTAACGAACCAATCACAACACCAAATACATTAAGATAGAGAGTGTGTTTACAGTGTTTTTCCAACGATCCTGAGCGTTGACGTCAGCACCGAATTCGATCAAGCACTTAGCAACCTCGACCCAGCCGTGGAGTGAAGCCACGTGCAGCGGCGTGCGGCTGTCGTAATCCCTTGCCTTCACCAGCGATGGATCCTCCTCGAGAAGCTTCCGCACTGCCGCTTCGTCGTTTTGGTGCGCGTGCCAGAGAATCAGCGACGTTCGACTCACCCGAGCCTTCGCCTTGTCCTTCGCCCCCGTGCTGGACGATCCCCCGCTGCCGCCGCTGCTCATCGCGGACTGCCACCCTCCTCGGTTGCTATGTTTCGAAGACAACTGGAGAAACGCAACGCGAAAATCAAATGCAAATGTAAATACTCATGCAAACGAAATTGAATATCAGAAAACGGTTCGGTGTAATGTGTAATGTGTAATGTACTAATTTGTGGCTTTTGTTTCTATTTGTTAGTTTCTTGGTCACATGTGATTGTGAAGAAGTAGTTTTTGGCTCTCGTATCAGTTTTATTAGTTATCCTACGTTTACTAATTCAACAGTGTAATGAGTTAATTATTGTGGAATTTAAATATTATTTATTCAAGTAATCAATTCAATTCCATAATATTCTAATTCGATTTTTAAATATTATCATCAGTTTGAAGCATTTTTTTTTTTTTTCTGTTTTTCTTGTTAGGATCAGGTGTGGGGTATATCCTGTTTTTTTGGTGCTCCTCTTTTTCTATTTAAATATAATCAAAGTTTATAGCTTGGCACTGGTTCAATTTATATTTGGCAATGTCAAATTTAATATACCTTAAAGATTTGCTTTGGTGGAGAACTTTTGTTCACACCGCATTAAGTGATAGTTCGTGATCATCCACCAAAGGGAATAAAATTAGGCTTTAATTTATAGACTAAACAATTAATTTACTTACTAAAATTATATTTTCATGTTATACTAATCTATAAATTTAAGAAAGAAAAAAGTAAATATTTTTTTCAAAAGTTTTAGAATTTTACTTAAAATTCTAAATTTAATTATTCATTTATTATTTTGATCTTTATAATATATATATATATATATATATATTATTTACATAACTAGACTACAGCCAAAAAAAAAAAAAACTTACATAAAATTTAAAAAAAAAAAAAAACTTATTTCTTTATTTTAGTTTTGAAAAGCTAATATAAAAAATAATAAAATTTTAATAAGATTCTCTCTTTCACTTTATCCTATTATTACAAAATGATTTAAAATTATGTGTTTATATTTATATATAATCATTTTTATACTAAAAATGCATAAAGTATAATAAAAAATGTTTATAAATTTGAAACGGATAAAATATATTTCAAAAAATATATATAACAAGGTAATAAGTTAATCTTATGATACGATATATATATTCGTGAATTAAAAAATATTTTATAACAAATTATTAATAGATTATTTGTAAGAAACATTGTAAATAACCCATTACTTCTTTAATTTTTTTTATATTTTATCTGAACTAACTTTACTAGAAATATTTTTAGAGAAAACTAATAAAATAAAATAAATTTACTTATATGCTAAATTTAGATATAAATTAATTTATTTATTTCAGATAATTTTAAAAAAATTAACTTATACATAAATCAATTTTAATTTATAAATAAATTTATTTTATTTTTATCTTTTTATTTTTCTCTTTTATAGAGAAACTTATCTAAAAATATTTTTAAACTAAAGGAAAAAAAAAACATGGAAACATATTGTTAAATTGAAAAAGAAAAGGAGAAATTTTGAAGGACCTAAACTCTTTCCACATGGTAGTGTAAATAATGTATATATAACAGAATATTTAAAAGTAAACCATCAATTTTATCTCAAAAGCATATTAATTTAATTTCTAACTTAAAAATGAATACTTAAAAGAACTAAATTAGGTTTTATCCAATAGTATTTAATGTTCCAGCAGGTTTTTCTTATTCATAACACAAGACATCTTGTACGCAATATGCATTTAATCTTGCATTCATATAATCCATACTAGGTCTCCTCTAACAACATGCTCAAGAAAACTTCAGTTAAAATAAATTAGATGTTTAAAACTTCAATTAAAATTAAAAAAAAAATATTTTAAAATAAATTATTTTCGTAAATTTAAAAATTTATAATGTATGATTATATTTTTAACAACATTTTTTCTTTCAGCTTCATACATATTCCAAAAATTAATTTTTTTCATTCAAACAAAATTAATTATTTTAAAATATCTTTTCGTAACTTATCCACACAAAATTAAATTAAAAAATAATCAATTATTAAAATAAGTTAATTTCTTAAGCAAGCACACTCTTTTACAAGTTGATTTATATTCTCAGTGAACACTAGCATTGGAATACTCGTATACATTTTTCTGGTTACCATATACATTGAGCATAAGCACTGGACAATCATATACATGCTATATTATTTTCAATTATATGATGAATGAATTTCTATCAATATACATATTTTGTTCCTTTGGGAGGCTAAGAATATTAGCAATTAGCAGAGTTGCTTCCCTCTCATCAAAAGGGAATATGAATTTCACATCAAATCATCTTGATCTTCAAGGGACCTTTTACGAGCTCGCAGATTGAGTTTAAGACTTTCAGGTAGCGGAGGTGTCCTCCCTCTGCGGAATAGAACTGCAAGAGCCCTCATTTTCTGGCAAAGATCAAATATCTGCAAGAACAAAGCAAATGTTCTGGTATATTGTTTTCAAGCAACAGAAAGAACAGTGACAAATAATAATTGGTTAGCTATTCGTACCGATGAGGCTTCTATCTCGGCAACGCCCTCACAACCTTGACCACCACCTTCTAGCAAGTCACAATACTTTACAGCCTCATTTTCATCTTCAAATACCTGCAACCATATTGTCATATTGTAAGTGATTAAATTATGTTCGAATAGATTGAAAATCACAATAAACCATGCAATATGTTATAGACAAAAGATTGTTTCATTGCATTTGGGGACAGAACTTAGATGTACTTCAAATATTTTTTAATGTTGTTCTTCAATCAAAATTGGAGTTTCACCCTTATAATATGATACGAAAAATTGCATGAGAGATTTCAAGGTGAAGCTTCAATTCAAGATTTTAAATTATGGTCACAGTTTCGTCAGATTTCTTGATATCGTGAGAAATTACAAATAAATGCAGCTGATGTGGTCACAATTGTAACCGTGGCCACCTAAAAACATTGAGGTTGTGGCTGAAATCTCAGTTGCAGATCCTTTTTAAAACCTTACGCCAATTCTAACAGGAGAATGGTCCCAAAGGTACGTAAAGAACTGCATTTTATATGCGCACCCAGGTTTGCACTAAACCAAGTAATTGAAGTACCATATAAAAATTGGCTTCAAATTGAAGTAGCCATATGACGATTGAATTCAAACAAAAGGGAAGCGCATATATCATAATATTTCGACATTTTCGCATGAATTTCACATTACAAATGTTTCCCACATGCTCATAATAAATATAAATTAAGCCACAATTTCATATTTAATAGAACACATACCAGTACTCCCTCTCTAACATCTTCCACAAGCATTTGAAACTTATTAGCCCCTCCCCTCGCCTGTTTGGACTGATTTCCAATTCCAGATCCCCACTTGCCTCCTTTAGAAAACAATAATCCAAGTTCTCTTTCAACCTCACTGTCACAGAAAAAAGCACACTCAGCTAGCGAAACACTACCTAAAAGAGAGAAAGCACAGAACATATCGAATCACTAATCAAACCAACCTTCTATTTCTGCGGGTTTTCATTGTGCACAATTGATTTTCCTTTTGCGTGAGTACATACACAGGCTTCGAAGTCTCTCTCCAAGGGTTGGCATCTAAAACTGATGAAAAATCAAGGAAAACATAAACAACAGATTAACAACGATTTACTTTCTCCCTTTAATTTTTGAAGGTACAACAATAATAAGATTAAACTATTCACTTAGTCATTATAATAATCTTTATTTTAAGGTCCTTAAGGCTTATACAAGAAAACTGTAAATTCTAATCCCTACACACGGATAAAAGTTAATTTTTGAGGTATAACACTAATAAGAATAAATTATTCACTTGATCACTACGGTTAATTCCATTTTCAGTTTTAGTCCATTTATAAAAAAATTATACATTTTAGCTCTTATAAATTAAGGAAGTTTAGCTCAAATGGTTGATCAGGTGCGTAAGATATTATAAATTTCCTGATAAGTATTTAGTTCTTATTTTAAAATAAATAATTAAGAAGTGTTTATGATCCCAACCAATGTTTGTGCAATGTATTTAAATTTTACTATTTCCGAGAAAGCACACTTGATTAGGTGTCTGTGAATGGGGACAATGATAATTCATAATCACCTAATAATATAAAAATTAAATTTTGGGCACCATAGCAGACATTTGAGAAAAAATCTTTCTATCTGGTAGTGTAAACGGACGCAAAAACTGTGTAGCAGTTGTAAACAGTAGCAAAAAAAAACTGTTTAGAGACTTAAACCTTACCATTTTCTCATACAGAGACTAAAAATCGAAATGAGAACAGTAAGTAACCAAATGAATATTTTAACCTAATAATAAGAAGAGGTAAAGATGGTTTGAGAAAAGAAAAGGAAAGGGGAAGTGTGCGTGATACCGTCGTAGCTGCTGGAATCGAAGGACTGTTGGAGATTGCGGCGCATGTCGTAGGCGCGTGAGGAGACGCGTTTGACGAACTCGTTGGAGGAGCCGGGAATGGCGCCGTCCATGTGGAGAGCCCTGTCGAGGTCGTCGTCGGTGCCGTCGCCGGCGAGGCTGCAGGAGACGGACATGTGGCGGCGGCTTCGGGTTCTGGCGGAGAGGAGCCGCGGAGGGTGACGGCGGAAAGGATGGTTGGGAGGGAGGACCATGGAGGGCGAGACGGAAGGAAGGGAATCCATGAGAATTCAAAGCGATTGGATTGATTTTTGGGTTTGAAGAAGGAGAAGAGAGAAGAGAATTTTGGAAGAAAAAAAAAAGCAATGGAAAAGTTTGAGTTGAGTTTGTGAATTTGGGAATGGAGATTTTTTTGTTAAGTGGGGTCCACGTGGATCTTAATTGTTGGAAGTTCAGTTGGATTCTTGAGTTGGTGATCATTTTGTACACTACACACACACTACATGTTTGGTTTCTTATTTACGCCACCCAACCATTTTTGTTCCTATCGCCGCTACTTACGCCCTCGTTAATAATGTGTCATACTATAACCATTACACGTTCTTCTAAGCTCCACCGTTTTTTTATTATTCTTCCTCCCAACAATTATGAGTCAAATTAAATTTCAGCTATTTTTATTTATTTAATAATATAATTGTAAAACTTAAGGAAAGTTTTTACTAATTTTATTTAAACTTAAGGAAAGTTTATTTTTTATCCTTTCTATAAATCCTTTTTGAATTATTTCAATAAATTTTACAAAAAAATTATCACAATAAACTTTTCAGAGAAGATAATAGAAATTGCATATTCGGGAAAGTTTCTTTGCTTTCTTTTCCCATTTCCATGAATGTAAATACTCTTTAGCAGCATCAAACTGAAGCCAAGGAAATGAACAAGACACTTGCACACAGCATTAGCACAAAGAATTGGAATAAGAACTTAGGAAATGCTACTAGAGAAGCATCATGTGATAAGAAGAGTATACTTGAACAAAATTACTTGCATTAAGTAATTGTTCTTACAGTTCAAAAGAAAAACATAATGAAGAGCATAAAAGGCAAGGTATCATTGAAAACATTCCAATCTTAAAAATAACAATGGAAAAATAATTGCAGGGATATGATGACGCCACATATGTCCATATGTTTCCTATATACAAGCAAGTACATTAAAGCATTAAACACTGCTTCCATCCTGACATATCTAGTGTGCACATAAGCTAACGAGATAGCTTGTAAAAAAGAATAACAACTATAGCAAAAACAAGCGCTCCAATCACAGATGCAACGATCCATTTGTTTCTAGTTATTCTCCGTGACATGGTGGTTAAAACCTTCTTACTCTTGTCAATAGCATCATCTATCCCATGAAGCTGCAAGGAAAGGAAAAATGACCATCAACCAACAATCATCACAACTTCTATATTACTGGTTATGTTGAAGGTTCACAATCTTAATCCCCAAGGAAGTGTCATTATTTGTTTTAATACTTAGAGAACAATATCATCCCATGATTCTTTCCTAGGGAATGAAAAAAGGACTAAAACTACCTAAAGTTAACATAAAGAGTATTCAATTTAAAAGAAAAATAGCTTTCACATATCAACATACCCTTTTATGGGAGTTCAGTAGAGTTTCTCTCTGATTGTGCAAATCTTGGAGGATGGAGACACCAAGTTCTTCAGTCTCCAGTAAGGTTCTATGGCTCTCCCTTATTCTATCACTTGATTGGTTTAATCTCTCCACAGACATAGTTAATCTTTCTCTCTGATCAGCAGAAGCCTGCAATGTTATCCATATTACCCCACCAAACAATAGATTAACAACATCAGAACTGCTTCACTAGTTGGTTTACAAGTGAACCAACATCAAAAGCCTACTAATTTCAAAATTCAGAAAACAAAAAATATTGTAAAAGGCCAAACATGAAACTGGATAATATGCATTTAAACTGCACTCTCAATATGAAATAAATTGGATCAAATTAACTTTATTGATGGTTAATGATCCATCAATTATTTCTCAAAATCCAATGGATTCTCATATAAATACTTAATTAATCCAACCATATTTTTCATAATTAAATCTTTCTTGAATTAATTTAAAAATTTCAAAAATGTATTTTCAAATTTGATTTACAAAAACTTTGATTTTTTTTTAAATTCTTTTTTATTTTTTTAAAATATTACTTTTATGAATGGATTAGATATCCATCCATGAAAAAATTGTTGACGGATGAATCGAATTGGATTGTTTTTTAAAATGAATCAAATTAGATCTGATTTTATTGAATTTTTAATGGATCAATGGATTAATAATTCTTTTATCGATCCATTCTAATCCGAAATAAAATTTATCTGATCTTCCAATTTCTCATCCCTAATGATCATAAATATATATCATGCTTAACAATAATAATACTTTATTAATATGTCATAATTCACAGGCTGTAAAAGCAAAGGCAAACTACAACCATTCTATGATAAATACTGAAGTAATAGTAGCCTGCAATTAAAATGGCCGAGGTAAACTGATCAAACGCTATTAGTTCAAACATCAATGGTGTCCAGGAACTAGGACCATAAATTCTATAACAGATTTCAGGATTAAAGAGGCTATAGATATAGACATTACATACCCTAATATGATGTAATAAAAAAAGGAAATAACAGTGAAAAAAAGTAGTAAACTAGTGAATCGCAAATTAGTGTGCAATTATGGAAATATTCAATCAATGGCTGATTTACAAGTGTAGGGTACTTTCAGAAACTATTTATCAGAAGGGACAGTTTAGAATCATTACCAAACTGGGATTATTCTGGCGATTGACCAGGTCAATTTGCCTGCAAACATAACCAGTTCAGTACACTGTGTCTATATATATATATATTTTTTATTTTTATTTTTTTTAATTGGACTGGTAGTCCATGTAACATGCTAGGTTGAACTTCTCAGTAAGATGGACTGCCTGTCCAATTTAAAAAAAAAAAAATATATATATATATATATATAATATATATAAACACTGATGTGGCCTTGAACCTACTGCATTAGACTGGCGAGTTGATCTCGTCAACCGTCAAAACAATCTCACTATGGTAATATGTTTTAAAACAGGCTCATTTTGGTAAATAGTCTCTAAAAGTGCCCTACTTTGTTCAATCAACCAAAATATCACTCTTTACAGAGCCTTAATAGTAGTTACTGTCACGAACCAACTTAAGTGAAGACTCTAGAATGATGATGTTATAATATACTCCGAAGATGTCCCCTCATGCAAAAGCCCTTTGGGCTTGAACTGTAGACAATGCACAGGTCCACCTATCTCATGCTGTAATTACGCATACATTCAACAAATAAGAAAATAAAAAATGTTGACACTAAAGAATGATGTGTTTATTTCATTATAACAGTACCATACTATACCTTATACACAAGACTGAGAGAATCAATATCATAAATTTAGGATATAGAAATCATGGAAAGAGAGCAAAATTTCCCCAGTTTACGTTAATGGCCAACATTTCCCTAATTATACCAAATATCTCAACAATGTTTCCTGTGATATCTTAGCATACCCCCTCAAGTTAAGCTTTAAGCTAGTAACAAATATACCCTTTAAATAAAAGAAATCAAACTGCATAATTTGAGATTAAAGAATGAAGGGACTGTGACAATTATTTAAGACTATAGTAGGGCCAACTGAAACTTTTGGTAAAGACATGTGAGTAGATTAATGTCTCTGATCTCGTAGTGTATGACTTGAACCAAAAAGGGAATCTGCTAGAACAATAATAGGGGAGTGGTTACGGTGACCAAAGATTATTTGAAACATGCCACAGAGGTAGAAGAAACCAATGAAAAAGATTATCAGAATAAAGAACACAACAAGGACTACCAAAAGAAAGACAAAGGTAGCCTTTGAAATATGCCAATAAAATGCATAGTGGTGAAATTGTCTGAAACACACTAGTAACATGCATGACGGTGGGGGGTTGAAACAGCATGGAAGATGATTAATTTGCCAGAATAATCATGAAATTAAAGTAGAACTCTAAATTTTAGGGTGTTTAGCAATGAAGTAATGATGGGAAAGGCCGTGAAAGATTGTATCACTCTAATACCATGTTGAAATTAAAGAATGGTGTGTTTATTTCATGATAACAATACTATATTTATATAAAGCGCTAAGAGAATCAAGCTCATAAGATTAGATATTAAAATCAAAGATAAGAATCAATCTACCTATAGAAATAATAGAATTATACAAAGATAGTATAATTTCCCTAATCACATTAATGGACACAAATTTTGTAAGTATATCAAATATCTCAACAATATTTCCCACAATATCTCAACAAAAAGACTGCTATTTGAAAAGCCTTAATGGCAGTTACTATCATGAACAAACTATGTCAAAAGCTTAAGTTGCTAGGTCAAGCCACAGTAATGGTTTTATCTTATATTTCTAAGGTGTTCCCACAGGTAAGACCCCTTTGGCCTTGAAGCAAAGATAACGCAACTATCTCATGCTAAAACTAAACCTTTTTTCTTCAAACTCTAGACCACTTGGTCATAAAAGCTTTGATACCATGCCAAGGACTAACTATCGAAAAAGTTTAAGCTGTTAGGTGACAGGAAAGGTTATAATATATTGTTAAATTTCCAACAGTTCTGTCAATTAATAGGAAAAGATATATTCATTCATATCCAAAGAGAAGAAAACATATTTCATATCTCTAACCAAAAAAAAAAACACAAACTCTTGTTGCTATTTTTAAAGAAAAGGATGTCATCAAGCAAGCCAATCTAGGTTTCCAAATATACCAAATGAGTATCTGCCATTCCAGTCTCCAACAATTCTTCACGGGCAACCTCATCAGCATTAGGTGATGTTAGCCTTTTAAATTCCTTTTTTAAGTTAGTCAGATCGGATTTGTACTCCCTCAACTTTGCAAGAAGCATGGCCTTAACACTTGGCTGCAAACTCCTTGCCTCAAGGTCCATTTTCCGAATCTGGAGAGGGAGAAGAGCAATATAAAAAATGAATAGAAGATAATACCTATAAAAACAACGCACAATCACTTAAGAAAACATTCATCTGAGTACCAGAACATCAGCATCATCTAGTCCTGCTTTGATCTCAGAAAACTTCTGCACCTTCTGTTCTGAAAGAGTGTTGATTAAAAAATATCAGTAAACAAAATTTAACATTAAACAATAAGCCATCATACATCTTCATGTCACAGAAGCAGGTTTCAGAAAACTTCCGACACGCAGCACAGTAAATAAAATCCTCCACCTCCTCCAGAATTTTGTTTAAGCTTTCGCTTTTAACGAATAAAGTAAACACTATTATTAACAAAAGAAACACATGAAGAAATCGATGTCACCGGGGATCACGGTATAGGACGGTATAGGACAACAGCAACCAGCGAACGTCAGAGACATCCAAGAACATGACTAGTACCGTTAACATAATCAACCAAACCGATCAACAATATAGGATACTTCATCCAATCATATAGATCAAATCATATAGCAGTAGCACAAATCATTGAACAACAAAAAATAGCACTTTTACGCGCTTTGACCACATCTTGACACTCAAATAATCTCTAGTACAACAAAATTTGGATAATAAACCCTAGTTTTCTTTCTCACAGCCATGATTTATGAAGGACTCAACAACGAGAAAATCCATTTCCCAACAGACAAACTCTAGAGCCAGATATGCATCCTATGAGCAAGAAAACGACAGGGGCAGCTCAACATACCAAAACGCAACACAGAAAAAGTGGTAAACGATAAAAGGGGTGAATCAAACGACAATAAAATTAGGATTTTGAAGGTACCTTGGTCAGAAACAAGAGAGGTAGAACTACATTTGCGGGAGAGATTAGCAGAGAGCTCACAGTACTGGCGCTCGTACCCTTCGAAGACCTCACTCATCTTGCCACACCCTTCTCCAAAAAGAGAAAGAAATTAAAATGGAAATTGGAAATTGGAAATTGGGAATTAGAAACAATAGAAACTGCATCCATGCAAGATGGTTGATGATTCTAATTTACCTTAGTTTGAATGGAAAAGGGTGCGAGGGATCTGAACAAGATTGAGGTTTTCGGCTGTTTTGGTGTTAACAGTTAAAAATGTTGGTGGGAATCGTGAGGAGGGGAATGAACAAGAAGGAACAAATTTCTGTTCGCACTGAATGAACTGTAATTTCACCAACCGAGGGGAATTGTCGCCTGCGGTTCGATTCGGACGCTTTGTTCTGGATGCTGCGTAGTTAACAGTTGCCTATTGCTGTTAGCATTTGTTAAACAAGTCAACAGTAATTTCTGGTTTTACCAAGCCATTCTAGAAGTCAAACCAAATTCACTTTCCAAGTTCTTCGACCTAATTTGGATGATTTGTTCTTTGGAAATTGTAAAATGATAGTATTTTATAAGTTTCTAGCTCTTAATGTATTAAGGGAATCACAACATGTGGAAATATTTACAGTAATTAATTATTGATAATAAGAGAAAGAAAAAATATCAAGACATATTAATACTTTTCAAGAGTAAATAAGTAAAATTATTATTATATTCAAGTTAAAATAATAAAAAATATTTTTTTAATTTTTTATTTATATATTGATACATGACAAAGAAATATGGAGGACCTTCACTCCAAGAAGATAAATGTATTATTTTCAAAGATTGAGGATGAAAAATGAATTACACCGTTAACGGTACTTTTTTTATACAAAGCCATGCAAGACTCTCCGTAATTCCCGCTTATAAGATGCAACTAACTAACTGCTTATTCTAACATTCTAACTGATCTGATCACAAATTCCACATGTGAACTTAAACTGGAAGGTTTCCCGCGTCATTTGTATCAAATAGTGACACCTTCAACCACAACCTTGTCCTCAAGGTTGATATTAGGAAAACGTGATCTAAAAAGTTGGAGGTCTTCCCACGTAGCATCCTCTCTTGGCTTATTCTCCCATTCAACCAAAACTTGGACTATCAAATTACCGTGCTGCTGCCATGTACGTTTTGCCAAAATGGCTGCAGGAGTATCCACCTCAGGTAGGCCCCCTAATATAGTCTCGTCACCGGGTTGAGGCATTGTTGGACCCTTATAGGGCTTAAGTAGCGACATATGGAAAACCGGGTGAACCTTTGCTGAGGCCGGAAGAAGCAACTTATAAGCTACAGCTTCGATCTTCTCCAATATGGGAAAAGGACCATGATATCGCTTACCCAACTTAGGATGGGCACGACCCCCCGTAGTAAGTTGCTTGTGGAATCTAGTGTGCAGCCAAACATAGTCTCCGACCTCAAAGATGCGCTCTTTGCGGTGTTGGTCCGCGAACTTTTTCATGCGTTGTTGGGCATGTCGGAGGTGCTCTGAGAGTGAATGTCGAATTTGTTCACGTTATTCTAACTCTTCTTCCACAGCGTGGACCTTCGTACTTCCCACCCGATAGCCAGGCCATGGTAATGGTGTTTTGCCAAAAACCACTTGATAAGGACTCATTTTAATGGTAGTATGGTACGTAGTATTATACCAGTATTCCGCCCACAAAAGAAACTTATGCCACATGGTTGGGTGATCACAAACAAAGGCGCGCAAATACTATTCTAAACAGCGATTGAAAACCTCTGAGTGATCATCCGTCTGAGGATGATATGCTGTACTAAATTTGAGTTGTGTGCCACATAGCTTTAGTAAACTTCGCCAAAACCTGCTGATGAAAAGCAGATCACGATCAGATACAATAGAATTAGGAAATCCATGGAGTTTCACCACAATGTTACTGAATAGTGTGGCAACATCTTGGGCATTGTGATTAGGTAACAGTGATCCAAAATGTGCCATTTTTGAATATTTGTCCACCATTACGAAAATACAGCTGAACCCTTCTGACTTAGGTAATGTGGTTATAAAATCCATAGTTAGATCTTCCCAAATTCCCTGCGGGCATGGCAGCGGTTGTAAAAGACCACTAGGTCGCTCCGTGGGCACCTTAATTTGTTGACAAGTGACACAGGACACAATATATCTTTGAACGTCCTTCTTCATATTGGTCCAATAGAAATTTTCAGCAATCTTCATGAATGTTTTCTGGATACCAGCATGGCCACCAAGTGGAGTATTATGAAATTCACATAAGAGGTTCTTCTTAACATCCTTTGTCGAATTAGGCATGAAAATTTTATCACGCCATAGAAGTAGATCATGTTTCATCGAATACTCACTCATTGGTGAGTTCGGTAAATCTTGTATAATCTGTTGAGCTTTTGCATATGCTTTGGTGGTCTCTTGTAGACGCTGGAAAAGCTGACAGCGCATTGATGTCATCGTACTTAAGTAAGCTGGTTGCGAGGGAATTCGCGAGAGGGCATCAGCAACCACATTTTCGGCCCCTGGCTTATACTCAATGGAATAATCAAAACCTAGCAACTTACTCAGGTAATGGTGTTGTTCAGGTGTCTGAATGACCTGATTCATGAGCTCTTTCAGACTCCGATGATCCGTGCGGATAACAAATTTGTGGCCCAACAAGTAATGACGCCACTTGGATAATGCTTGAGTAATCGCATATAACTCACGCACGTAAGTAGAAGCCTTCACTAGTCGAGGATTTAACATTTTGCTGAAAAAAGCGATGGGATGACCTTGTTGCACTAAGACAGCACCAATGCCAAAATCTGAAGCATCAGTTTCAACGATAAACTCACGTGAATTCTGGCAAAGCTAGCACAGGAGCACTGGTCATATGTTGCTTGAGTGAGTCAAATGCCTGTAGAGCATTTGTACTCTAACGAAACTTATCCTTGCGGAGTAACTCTGTGAGAGGGGCTACTACATGCGCATAACTTTTAATGAAACGCCTGTAGTACCCTGTCAGACCCAAAAAACCCCGTAGTTGACGCACTGATTGTGGAATGGGCCATTCGCGCATGGCCTGGATTTTAGCTGGGTCAGCATGAACACCAGCAGTTGTGACGATATGCCCCAAGTATTCTATTTGTGCCTGCCCAAACATACATTTGCTTTTCTTCGCTATAAATTTATGTTGTTGCAAGGTTCTCAGGACTGTACGTAGGTGTTCAATATGTTGTTCTTCGGATCTGCTATACACCAGAATATTATCGAAGAATACTACTACAAATCTTCGAAGATAAGGTCGGAAAGTCGTGTTCATGATGGATTGGAATGTAGCGGGTGCGTTGGTCAGCCCAAATGGCATTACCAGAAACTCGTAGTGGCCATCGTGGGTCCTAAACGCTGTTTTATGGATATCTTGCTCTTTCATTCGTATCTGATGGTATCCCGCGCGTAGATCAAGCTTGGAGAATACGGTAGCTCCATGCAACTCATCCAGTAGTTCGTCTATGGTAGGAATAGGAAATTTATCTTTGATTGTGATCTTATTTAACGCACGATAGTCTATACAAAAGTGCCACGAACCATCCTTTTTTTTAACAAGGAGTACTGGCAAAGAGAAAGGGCTTTGGCTAGGACGAATCACACCTTCATGCAACATGTCGGTCACCAATTTTTCTATTTCAGCCTTCTAAAATTGAGGATATCGGTAGGGACGAACATTCACAAGTACTGCTCCTGGTTGCAAGTGGATCGCATGCTCTATCGCTCTGATGGGGGGTAGTGTGGTTGGGACAGCAAAGATGTCATCAAACTCTTGCAACAGTTTCTGTATTACAGGCGAAGGTGCTGGTTCTGGGTTCCAAGAGTGTTGGAGTAGTAATAAATGAAAACATGGCCCGGCGTCTTCTAATGTTACTAACTGATTTAATTCCCGCAATTTCAAGGGTCTGAAAGTAGGGTGAGTACCTTGCAATTGTATCTGGCCATCCTTAGTGATGAAAGTCATGGTCAGTTCCTCATAGTCTATCGTAATAGGTCCCAAAGTACGCATCTATTGTACCCCAAGAACTATATCTATGCCGTCAATATCCAAGATAAAAAAATCAATAGTGAACTCATTACCTTGAATCTTGAGAGTAATATCCTGACATTTTTTGTGACACATCAAGTGTTGGCCACTGCCTACGAAGACTCGAAAGGGAGTAATAGTAGCTCGATGGCAACGTAGATGTTGAGCGACGCTGGGTTTCACAAAATTAAAAGTGCTACCGCCATCTATTAATACTGAAAGTGTTTGAGTTTGGCAAGAAGCCAACACACGCAATGTCGAGGGATTACTGTGTCCCGTGAGTGCATGTAATGATATCTCTGGTGTCGTATTGAGCTCGGCTTCCGCATACCCGGAACATTCCACCTTGCTCTCTATAGGATCGCCCTCCTCTGACCCAATGATAAGACAACATTGTGCCTTACATCTGTGGCCCATAGTATAAGTTTCATCACAATAGTAACATAGGCCTTTTTCTCTTCGAGCGCGCATTTCAGCATGAGATATTTTCTTATAGGGTGGTTTGGGGGGTTGTGTAACGGATGCCTGAGATGATGATTGATGTGTGGTTGACGCGCGTTGAAAGGGTTGGGATGGTTGGGCTTGTGGCACCGTGGGAGAAGTCTGGGTTCGAATTGGCGTGGTGGACCAAGAAGATGGTCGAGAAGTGGTGGGAGGGATACTCTTTGTGGCCGAAGTGGTGTGGATAGTGTGAGTTTGGTTGTGTTTCTGCTCATGGAGTTTTGCAAGATTCACAGCTTGAAAGTAGGAAGCAGGTTGAGCGATTAATAATTCGGATTTCAAGTGTTCATGCAGACCAGCGATGAAAATACTAGTGAACCAAGATTCAGATAAGTCTGTTACCTTGAGAGAGATGGATTCAAAAGCAGTCTGGTATGCACTCACCGTTGTCGTTTGACGTATCTCCTTCAGAGCTACACGATGATCTTCGTACAAACTCGCACCAAAACGCAGTTTAACTGCTGTCAAGAAAGCTTCCCATGTGCCAAGAAGATCATGCTGAGCCATCCATTTGTACCATGTATATGCGACTCCACTCATGGCCATGGAGGCAAGTTTTACGCGGTGTGAAGCTGGCGTATCATACATCGCAAAGAGCTCTTGGACTTTGAAAATCCAGTCATCAGCATCAGTACCATCGAACTGCGGGACGTCCAACCATCCGGTGAGAATCAGATTCGATTGTTGTGGTGGCGGAGTATCCTCATTCGTGGTGTGACATGTCTCCGTGCGTTGATTGAGTAATGCATGAATCTGCTGAAGAGACTCATCAATCTGTAAGAATCGTCGTTCATGAGTCGCTGTGAACAATTCGAGTTTGGTATCCATGAGACGAACTTGCTCCTCTAACCGTGCATAACGTGTACCTTCCACCATCAATTGCAAGCGAGAGGAAAGCAATGAAAGCACCAATTGATACGTGACAAAGAAATATGGAGGACCTTCACTCCAAGAAGACAAATGTACTATTTTCAAAGATTGAGAATGAAAAATGAATTACACTGTTTAACGGTCCTTCTTTCATACAAAGCCATGCAATACTCTCCGTAATTCCCGCTTATAAGATGCAACTAACTAACTGCTTATTCTAACATTCTAACTGATCTGATCACAAATTCCACACATGAACTTAAACTGGAAGGTTTCTCGCGTCATTTGTATCATATATTGTCCAACTTATTAAGTTCACATTTAAAAAAAATCAAATATTTAATATTATATATTTTTCAAAAAATAGATATATTTTAAAAAAATCATATATTTAATATTATATGTTTTTCAATAAATAAATATATTTTTATTTATAAGTATTTATTGATTTTTTTTTAAAACTATACCTACTCGTATTTTATATATTTAAAATATAATATAAGAGATAAAGACTTCAAAATCAAAATACAATTATTAAGTCTAATGTCTTTTACATAAAATAATCCTCTAATATAATTTGCAAAATGAGAATATTATTATAGGGAGGGTGTCACAAGCATATTGAAGTATACTTGATTCATATAAATCTTTATTTTATTAATAATATCAATATTTGTAGAATGTTCTTTATATCAATCAATGAAGCAATATTATAGTTATACTAAGTCTTCTTTCAAATAAATTTTATTAATTATTTTTAAACATCTTACAAGTAAATAAGGGGATAATAAATTTATCTATAAATTTATGGGAAGATTTTTTTTATACATAACTCAATCCAAAATTATGATAGATATAATATGATTTTTTTATGGAGAAAATTTTTTATGAATTAGATTTTTTTAAAATAATTTATTAATAAATCACCTAAACAAAAGAGACATAAATAAAATAGAATTGTCAAAATGAATTTATTTGGATAGAATTTAAGTTTAAAAAAATTCAACCTAAACTTATCAAACTTAGATTAAGTCAGTACATAAACTTAGGATCAATTTTTTATAAAAAAAATAATTATTACATTTAAAAAAATATTATTTCATTAATATATATATATATAAATTATTATATTGAATATTAAAATTAATTTTATTAATATAACTTAAATTATTATATCAAATATATATTTTATTTTTATTTAAATTATTTTTCAAATAGAGAAAAATAGTTTATTAACTCAATATAAGATAAGATTTAAAAAAATAACCCGATTTGACATAACTTTTTTAAGTAATATCTCAAATTAATCCAAACCGAATTAACTTAATTAAAAATATGAGAGAAAAAAATATAAATAATTTTAAAGTCTTGTTTTTTATATGAAATTTAATTTATTTTAATTTTAAAAAATAAAATTATTCTTATAAATTTCTAAAATTTTAATTTCTTTATCAAAATATATTTTTTTATAAAAAAAAATATTCTCTTAATTATTATCAATCAAAACACGTTTCTTTGTTTTCATAATTACAAATTATTACCTGAGCAATGAATTTTATTTTTTTTTAAGAGGGTATGCATATATTCTTTTATGCATATGCATTATATAGTAGCATTTCTTACCATCCAAGTTACGATCAAAATTTGATTGTAAATTCTTAATGAGCTTCAACTAAACATGGGCCTTTCAAGTCCGTTTAGTCATGCTCTAATGCGGATTCAGCCCAAAAAACATATTAAGAACTTAATAATAATAATAATAATAATAATAATATATAATAATAATGCGGATGATAAGCATTTGTTATTATCATATTTTTTACTTTTTAAAAAATCCATTTTTTTCGAAAAAAAAAATACAATATTTGAAAATTTTGAATTTTTATATTTAAATTAACATATATTAGATCAAAATAGTTTAGTTATAAATTTTTTAACTCTAAAACTGTTTGTTTAACTATTTGTAACCATTTAAGAATATATAAGATATGTTAAAAGAACTGCTTCGATAAAATCTAAAATCTTTTTCATAATTATTTATATTTTTTATTTAAAAATAATTTTTAGATTTTTTTATATATTTTTATATATTTTTCTCATTTTTATCATATTATGTGAATATATTAATTATTTTACTTTTATCATGAGAACAAGAATAATATATTAAATATATAAATTATATAAAATTTTAAAATTTTAATTGATAATATTTATTAAAATAAGATTATCTAATTTGATAAATATTTATAAAAAATAAATATTGAAAGAAAATTTATATTATTTATATCAGTTTTCAGAATATGATTTATATAAATCGTATTTTATAAATTGATTTAGTATTTTAATCAGTAATTTAAATATATATATATATTAATATTAAACAACTTTATTCAATATTAAATTTATTTTATCTGACAAATATTTAAGGATATTCAGAAAATCTTATATTTATTATCTAATCTTTATTAAAATAAAACCACTTAATGTATAACATGTATTTCTAGAAAAGAAATATTAAAAAAAATTTATATTACTTATTCTAATTTATACAACTTTATATATATATATATATATATATATATATATATTATTAAAAATTTTATACATATATGTGTAATACGTTGGATTTGTATATTTTTTAATTTGATATGCGATTTTTCTGATTGTAGAATATTAGTTATTATAACGTTCGTTGATGATTTCTTGCTATCAATGTAGGGAATGACGATGTAGTTTATGTTAATTATAATTGTGTTACTTCAAGTTCTAGGTTATTTATTTATTTATTTGTTTTTTACGTTTTCAAACTCAATTTTCTTCGGTAACATTCTAGAACCCACCAATCACCATATTACTCTATACAAATAAAAAAAAATTTGAAATATCAATGGCAAGATAACAAACATACAATTTTTATAATCTTAAAATATCAATTTTCAAAATTTAAATTATGAAAGTCAAATTTTTATAAATAAGGTTGTGTAGAAGAATATTGAAAAATGGAAAGTGTGAACAAGTGCTGCAGAAAAGCAATTCACATCTACAAGCAAGGTGGGTTTGAAAGCTTTCTTTTGTTTTAATAACAACTTCAATTTATCATACACGTAATATACACAATTTCATAATCCACATAAATTATTAATTTATTTTTTTCCTATACTTAAACATTTCACATTATTAAAAAATAAAAGTCAAAATTAACTTACAAATATTTTCTTCTAAAGACACTTTTAAAAATAAAATTTATATAACTTTATCTATTTATGTGCTATCTGATTATTTTGAAAAATATTACATTGATACATATAATTATATTAATCTTTTCAGACAATAATACTCTTGTCTCTCAACAAGGGAAATTTGTGTAAATATATATATATATATATATATATATATAAAATGTATTTATTTAAAAAAAAGAAGAAGAAATTTACGAAATGTCAGAAATTATAATTTTGATTAAACTATTTAAGCAAACAGTCAACGAGTGGCAAAGGGAGAGCCATTGGTTGAGAGTTGTATAAATATTATAACAACCTATCAACTCCGTCTTCCAAAATAAAATATTAATAATTCTTAAATGTAATATCGATTAATCATATAAAACCTCTCAAATTTTATTTGAGATTTTTTTGTTCAATATTTTGATAACATTTTTTTTTCAATTTTCATTTATTTATGATCCATTAAATTTCCAATTAAGTTAAAAAATTTTGAAAGTGAGAAAATTGATTTCAAATATTTGAAAAAAAAATAAAAGGTAAAATTCATGATAACAATTGATAGATGAAATTTACAATAAAATCATTTTTTTTTTATAAAGTTGGGCTTTCTTTACATATTATAATTTTAATTTTTTACAATATTATGTTGAAAGTTACATTTGAAATATGCGTAATTAGTTGATAAAAAATTAGTATTGACTTGAACTTTCTTTCTAAAAATTAATTTTTAAATAAATAATAATTTTTTATTGTGTAATGTATTCAACAATTTTCTTAATGATTAATCTGATGAGGTTCAAAGGATCCCTTCCTCTTTAGCTACAAAGTTCTATTGTTTTGATTTTTTTTATTCATTCTTATAATGATTTTTTATAACTCATATTATTATTATTATTATTTATCGAACTTCTCTCAATTATTTTAGTTCATAAAGAACAATAAATGTTATAAATTGTATTTTTTTTCTTTATAAAAATATAAAATTTGAAGATTTTTTTTAAAATTAAAATTTACCATTACTCTCTCTATTTCTAAATGATTATAATTTTAAATAATTTTCATTATTTAGTTAAATTTTATTTTTAAATTTTATTTAAATAAGTTATCTTAATGTTTATATTGTTTTCTTTATTTATATGTAATTTTTTTAATTATATAAAAGTACTTTAATATTAAAAAAAATAGAATTTTTTTCCTTATATATATGATATTATTATAAGAAAGATATCATGATAGAGAATACTTTTTTTTTTACAATCCTAAAACAATAAATCTTGAGTTTACATAATTTGAATTCTATTATGATATAATTCTTTATTTATTATTAAAACTTTAATCTGATTTACTTTTTTTTTTTATTTAAATCATCCATGTGTAGTATAAGATTTATCATGATGTAAGAATAAATTCAAAATTGTGTTTCAATAATAAAAATATCTTTATATTTTTAAATAATATAAACATTATTATTTTTGGGTGACAATTAAAATATTATACATCCCTTAATACTTCACGTCATATAATATTAATGATTTTTAATTATGATAATAAAAATAAAAATATTATACTAAAAATAAAAACATTTCATAATTATTATTATATAAAAAAATATTTTAAAAAATAAAATCTAAAAGTAGTTGCATAATGATAAAGGATGATATAGTTGTCTTACTAATTTGGTAGTTCACATTGTACGATTTCTAATTATGATAATAAAAATAAAAATACTATACTAAAATAAAAATATTTCATAATTATTATATAAAAAACTTATTTTAAAAAATAAAAATCTACTTTCAGTCAAAGTAATTGCATAATGATAAAATATGATGTAATTGTCTTCCTAATTTGGTAGTTGGCAAAACCTGGTCCACATTCCAATGTTCTTCTGACACATGTATTGTTTGGACGCGTGTTTCTCGTCTTTTCCTTGAAGACCAGGTTTGAGTATCTTTGTTCTCTTCCCACTCTTTTCTGTTCTCAACTGTTGGTCCTTCTCACTTCGTAGTTCTTCTAGTCAACTCAGCAAAACTTGGCACATAATATCAGCTATTCGTTCCCCGACATACCCGTCAAAAAGTGTTCAACTTTTGGTGTTGAGTGAGTGCACCAATCATATTGTGATTAAAGTCTCATACTTTGGGAGTTTCTGAATCTGGGTTTTTCATTTCACGGCTTCTCAGCATCTATTTCAAGAGTATGTGCATTTGTTTTTATTTTGATTTCATTTTCATCTTTGAGCAATTAGTTCTGGGTTTGTGCAGCATTGTATCTGTTTTCAATTGGTTGCTGGATGGTTGAATGCAGGAAATTGAACCTAGGATATTGTTGTAATTTTGTTTATAATAAAATAATCAATTGATCAGTTATGACTGAATAAATACTCTTTTGGTTCCTAATACTATTTTTTTAGGATCAGTTTAGTTCTCTAATCCTGTAAGTAGAAGAAGTTTCACTATGGTTCATTTAGTGTTTATATGAATTGAAATTGTATCTTCCAATAGTTTATCGAGCTGATCCTGTTAACTTTGACTGATGTAACAAACACCGTGAAATTTTTCACTGTTTATTACCAAGTTGTCTAAGATAGCGTGGCAAATTAGTGGAATAATCAACTTGTTTTAATAGATCATTTAAAGTGAATTTTTTAACTTAGAAGACCATACTGAAAATAAGAAAGAAGATGAACCAAAAGGGTATTTTAACCTTAAGTTATTTATTTACAAAGTTTGCTTTATGTTCTTTGCTTATTGTGTTCTGTGCACATGATGAACTCAAATTTGAAAAATATCTGATTCTTTGTTTCCATTGTTTGTGTTTCTTGCAGTAGCTTATTTACCAACTTCTTGATTTCTGAAATTTCCTTGGAAATATGATTGTGTCTGCTCTATTGACATCTGTTGGCATCAACACCGCTTTGTGTGTGTTGTTCTTCACACTGTATTCTATATTGAGGAAACAACCAAGCAATTATGAAGTTTATGTGCCGCGATTGCTGGCTGAAGGAATATCGAAGAGGAGGAGTCGTTTCAACTTCGAAAGACTAATTCCTTCTGCAGGTTGGGTTGCAAAAGCATGGAGGCTTTCTGAGGAGGAACTGTTGTCATTATCAGGGTTAGATGGTGTGGTGTTTATGCGCATGATAACCTTCAGGTACATCATTCCCTTCATCAAGTGATAGTACATCCACCTTCGTGATTTATTGGTTTTGTAAGCTTGTGTGTCCCCCCTTTCCATATCAAACCCTTCCAAAACAAAACAAAGGAAGCATCTGCATAACATCTCTTATTTAAATTGTAGACTGAGTGCTCATGTTTCTTCTTGTATGCAGTTTGAAAATGTTTACCTTTGCTGGGATGATTGGGATGCTTGTGATTCTCCCTGTTAATTGTTGGGGAAATCAGCTTAAAGATATTGATATTGTGGACTTTGTCAACAACTCCTTGGATGTGTTCACTATATCAAATGTAAACAGTGGCTCTCAGTGGTGAATACTAACTCAAGGTTTTCTTTTCCAATTTCTTAGAGAGGTTACTTAAGCCTTGGGAGGTTTTTTTTCAGCATTGATCTTTTGTTACCGACACATTATGGATTAGAATTGTATGAGATTGTTTTGCTTTACGATTTTGTTTCAGGTTATGGGTTCACTTCAGTGCTGTATATATTGTCTCTGGATTCACATGCATGCTACTTTTTCTTGTAAGGACACGAACCCTTAGCTTATGGAAATATGTTGTCTAATTGCTTCTGCAATCTCTATAGTTTTATGCATTGTACATCAGACTTAATTCAAGGCTTGATAACAAGGGCTTTTCTTTATCGTTAATTTTCTTCATTATAACTCACACATGACATGAGTCAACAATTCAATTACTTATATCTCTGGTTCCTTTGATTTTCAGGAATATAAATACATATCATCTAGAAGAATTTCTTATTTTTATTCTTCCGAACCTCAGCCTCATCATTTCACCATTTTAGTTCGCAGCATTCCCTCCTCCTCCTCTAGCAGCATCAGTTACAGTGTTGAGAGATTCTTTAGTGAGCTTTACCCTTCTACATATCTGTCACATGTGGTTGTTCGCCAAACAAATAAAATCCATAGCCTCCTAGTAAGGATCATATTTAATTTTAGTATCCTTTCGTGTTGATTGATTTTCAGCTCTACATTTTGTTTTGTCCTTGGAATGTTTTTTTAGTCTTTTAAAGGTGTGCGTGATTTTGTGATTTTGTTCTTTGATCAGCTATATATTTGTTTTTCTAATTTCAAATTTAAGCATTAAAACCCTCCCTTATAGTTGGCAAAGAAATCAAATTGGAGCTGAGTAAATCACAAAATGATAATAGAAATAGATCTGGATTGCTCGGAAGAATAAAAGAAATACAAACTAGTACGTTTGCATGGTTAGAAAATTAGTTAATTACGGTAGAAGGAAGGGAATAGTTACTTGGAAGAACAAAAGCATTACAAAGTATTTTGTTTGGATAATTAGAACAAATAGTTAGCTAGAACTTAGAAGAGATTTGTTAGATAATAAATAGCGGGAAGTTAGGATAGAGGGATGAGTGGAGTTTTGTTATCAGCTACAAATCGAGCACTTGCTCTTTTGTAGAAAGGGGAAACCCTTGAAGGTTCTATCCTTTTCTTTGTTGTCATTCAGTACTTATAAGTAGAGGCATTTTATTCTCATCATTTGTTCTTGGGTTCCACAGTATCTTTTTCTTCTTAACCATGACGTAACAATCTTGTAGAAATGTTAAAATCCTATATTATTTAATATTTGAATATTTCAAAAATACATGTTTATTTAATAGAGTAATTGAAAAAATTGAATGATAGTTATATTATTATTATTATAGAAAGTAAATATGGTGTCTAACTCACCTTACAAAACTGGTTCAGAAGGTAAAATTTATACCTTACTATAATTTGGCCACGGACACGAATCAGTGTAATTTAGGGGATTAGGAGTTGTAACCACCGATGGAGTACTTTATCACCTTTTGATTTAGTTCACTCTAATATTATGTAAAAAGTGGATATGGTGCCTAACTTACCCTACAAAATCGGCTCATAAGGTGAGGTGTATACCCCACTTATATACTATAGTTTGACCTCATCTTTAGTCAATGTAAAATCTCTAACAATTATTAATATTATTTAAGAATTTTGGTTGGGGTAGATTGGGTGTCGGGTTCAGCATACAACCCGTTATCCAATCTATAAGTTGGGTTTGACCCCATTGTAAAAAGAACCTAACCGAATCTATTTGGGTTGAATTGGGTCGTATATTCGACCCAATGAACACCCCTAACTATTCAAATCTTTCATTTAGTGAAATAAAATAACAAATAAATCTGCAAATAATATTGTAGAGCAATTATAAGGGACTTAGTAAGGAAGAAATAAATCAGGTATTTAGCTAATCTCACTGACGTTAGCTTGGTAATAAATGTTCATGAATATTCAGGTAATATGGTCTTTAAACATGGGCGTACTTGATGCTAGTATGCCCTGCATGTCATTCTCTGCCTTTAATATCAGATTTATTGAAGTACAAAATTTATTGATTGACGTTTTAAGTTGAGCTAAGGAGAACTATCCTTGTATTGAGACTAACAAACCTACTAATGCACATTACTTTTCACAGCCATATGGTAGCCCTTGGAATTTTTTTTTTTTTTTCAATTATTCGTACTCATTTACAACCTTAAAAGCATGTATTTTTGTGATAAATATGCCTGTTACCTGTATGCCAAAATTCCATAATTTTGCAGCTTCTAAGGTGTTTATCATATAGTCCAGATTGATTTTTTGATAACACAACATAAAGGATAAGTTGGTATCTTCTAAGTTATTAGAGGGTGAGGATGTCGATTTACTTTACACCTCAATATATATTCAGGATTGACATTGGAGTCCATAGATCCTTGGACTTACATGTTTCAGATTGACAAACAAGCAGTAGATAATTGATCTGACATGCATGTAAAACAATCAACCTATTTGCTTTCCATATTGAGTGATTGAAGCACATATGATTGATCTAATTGTTAGTTTTTCTTTCCACTTTGGTTAGGTTCACTTTTGAATATAGTCTATATGAGATATTGTTTGTAGTAAAATTCCTTGAAATAACTACAGTTCTGAACATCTTTATAGTAATTTATTATTATCGTATTTGCTGCTCAAGCATCATTTCATTTATTAATTTAAATAGCTTTGCTGGTAATCCAAATCCAATTATCTTTTGAATTATATTTATAGGTGACTCCTATGTTGTTGATCAGATTAGGTGCTATGGTATTCTATTTCTGTTTCATTTTTGAGAATTATGCAACTGATATCCCTATCTTTCCATTTCTTTAATCTAGAGTGAAGCTAAAAAATTGTATAAAAGAGTTACTCAATTACGATCAGATTGCACTCAGCAGAAGCGTATGAATCGTGGTATTTCTGGACTTTTTGGCCGAAAAACCAATGTTATAGAGGAATATCAAAAGAAATTAGAGGACATTGAGGAGAGTGTGAGATTGAAGCAATCAGAGGCTTCATTGGCAGGAGAAGTATGTGGTAATCTTTCAGGTCGTTTTCCAAAAAGAAACAATTTAAAAGTAGTCTCAGTCTTGTTATAAATTAAACTAATTAGATATCCTTGTATAAAGTGCATGCTACATCTACTAATCTCTATTCTTGTTCAATATTCAAGGAGGCTCGAGCTGCCTTTGTGTTCTTCAGGTCTCGTTTGGGTGCTGCAACTGCTTTTCATTTAAAGCAATCAGTCAATCCCACCCACTGGATTACTGAGCTTGCTCCAGAACCTCGTGATGTGTACTGGCCTTTCTTCTCTGAATCATTCATGAGAAGATGGATCTCTAAGTTGGTGGTTGTAGTTGTGTCTACACTTTTCACTATTTCATTCCTTTTACCTGTAGTATTCGTGCAGGGGCTTACCAACCTTAATCAATTGGAAGTTTTGTTTCCCTTCTTGACAAGTATTCTAACCATGTAAGTTAACTTGGTTTATTAATTTATTTGGTCCTGATAAACCCCGATTTCGGTGCTTTGATGCATTGCCTTGATAACATGATTCATCAAGAAAATATCAGTTGATTTAGACAAGGATAAATCTAGTAAGCTGTAAATTGATTTTGGTTCAATTGGGATAATTTTCTCAGTAAATACTTTTTAGTCAAGAAAATAAGAAAGAAAAATGAAATAAATTTCTACATAAGTTGAAACATAAACTAATATTAATTTATTCATTAAGTTAATTTGTAGAAGTTCTCTCATATTAACTTTTATAAAAGATGGTTTTTAACTTATACATAAGCTAATTTAGCTTAGCAAATAGAAAAACTTATTTTCTTCTCCTAGGAATGTTTACAAACTCTTTACTCTAAAAGCAAATTGAAATATTGGACTAGGGGTCAGAAATCTGAACCATGATGTCATTTATTGGTTGAAAGAAAAAGTGTTTCATGGATGTCTATGCTCAGGAGGAGTATTGCAATCAGATTGCTTGCTTTCTGCCTCTACACACAGGAACTCCAGTGCTAAACCTTCGTTTTTCAGTACATCTCGATTGTAGATATAAAGTATGGGTTTTGCCATTGATAAAGCATGTTAGTTACTCTAGGATCAGTGTGGAAATTGTTGACAAACTTCTTGCAGATTTACTCATTGTTAAAATTTCTTGCTTCCAGGATGATCTAATCACAACATTTTGTGTCATGTCAAATATCTCTGTGTGATTTTTATTTTTCCTGTTTAGTCAAATAACCACTATTCATACTACATCTTTATTTTGCTGACATGCTATGTTAGGATCCTCCTTTTTAAAGTAGGAAATAAAGCCTAACAAGAAAAATTTTAAACACGGAAAAAATCTTTATTACTGAAATAAACTGATCACAAACCAAGAACCAATCATACAAATGTAACTCCAAAGGAACTTACTCCTTTACATTGGAATCTGTCCAGTTTTACAAAATATTCCAAAAGACCCCTTACTACTTGATGGAGGACTTACTTATAGGGAAAACACTGATACACAACTGAAATAACTCTCCTAACCTCCTACTATACTGTTACCCTTTTACCTGTTCCTTTTTCTCCTAGAATACACCTTTAGACCCTTTTCCCTTAAAGTTTGTTGCTCTGACTTGGTCCTAACATGCTAACTTTTGTTCTGTAATTTGATTTCTATTTCTTAATGCAAAATTACTGATCCTTTTGCGAATCTGCTTTCAGAAAATTCTTCAATCAAATAGTGACAGGATACCTTCCCAGTCTTATTCTTCAGTTGTTTTTGAAAGTGGTGCCTCCGGCCATGGAATTCCTTTCCTCCATTCAAGGATACATCTCACATAGTGATATAGAAATGAGTGCATCTAGAAAAGTGCTGTGGTTCACAATATGGAATGTGTTTTTTGCATCTGTATTTTCTGGCTCAATTCTATCTATGCTGAAAGCCGTCCTTGATCCGAAGAATATTCCTGGGAAGCTGGCAGTTGCAGTTCCAGTACAGGTTAGAAAATGTTTCTTTCCATCCATTGTAAACGTTCCTGAAGTATATTTTTGAAAGCTACAAAAAATCTATGGCAAGACAGAAAACATTTTTCTTGTTGTCAAGGACCATGAAAAATTTCTATTCAATTCCTTTTTGTGGAGTCAGGACTGTCAAAATAATGGTACTGCCTTAAATTGAACCACGTTTTATGTTAGTAAACTTTCTGATCTCAGCATATCTTCTATTGTGACAACATTCATGTAAAGAAATATCACCATAGTTAGTCATGATTTTGTAACATAAAGTATAATTTCCTAATCTTTTGCTTAAGCAGCTGCCACTCTTGTTATAACATGTATTTTAAAATCTTCCATAACAAATTAACTCCAGAAATCTTTCATGCTATTTAACCAAAAGGAAAATGATAATAATAGCATAACCTGTGGCACTGAAAGTGTTAATTTTCCAGAGAGGAAATATCTGACATTTTTTATCCAAAAGATTAAAAAAAGAGAAATATATAGGAGAGAACATGGCAACATGCCTGTCGATGATTCTCTTTATTTTCACCACTCAATCACCTAAACATGGAAATACATAACTGAGGAGATCTCATATCTTTAGATGTTTAAGGTTAATGTGCATGAATTAAGAGATATTTAATGGATGCAAATTTCTATTAAAAAGCCCTTATTCTCATTAGTACTAATAAACTAGAGTAAATTGCATTGATACCTTTTGAGGTTTTCCATATTGTACATAATCTCCGTGTACTTTTATATAATGTAATGTTTTTCAAACAATTAAGGGGGTTAGTTTGATGTATAAATTGGAATATTTTTCAAATAATCAAGGGAGTTGGTGTAGGGATAAAAACTAAAGGGTATCATATGCAATCAGAAAAATAATTAGGAGACTCCAGTGTAATTTATTCTAAATTATGTTACAAACCCCTACTACCGTGACTTGAACTAGGTCCAACAAATCTTACTAGCATAAACATGGATACCATATTAGAAAGTGAATTTGGACTTATCAACATTATAAAACTCACTTATAAGATGAATTTTGCACCTAATTATATATTAAAATTTGACCATATCTCTAGTTAATGTGAAATTTTCAGCATAGTTGAAGAAAAGATTAATTAAAATTTGAATGAAATTCTATAACATAAATTATTTTGGGATAAAAAAAGAAGACTACAATATCTAAAGATATGGAAAGGAGGCAGTGCTTCGGTAAAATAAGTTGACAAAACTAATTGCAGAAACATAACTGATTTGTGTCTAAGCTAGATCTACACTTACCACAATACCACGCATATCTGATATAAGAGAGCTAAGAAATCTATGGATCTGCAACAAGTCAGATAGTTTAGAAGTTTTGGAGTTTCAAATGGGTTTGTCAGGAAGGTTAGGACTTTTATTAGATACTGCAAGAAAGATTTTCTAGAAAAACTCTCCAAAAGAATCTAAATCTGAAATCAGAATTTGCTGCGAGTGAAGTGGAATCAAGTAAGGCCAACATGGGTTTTAATCAACTAGTTTCTTTATCATTGAAATCTCTATGAAAAGATGGTCTCAATTGGAAGAATGACCCTGGAGAGAATAAAAGTATTTAATAGCTAAGACATGTACAGGTATAAACATCTACAAAAGAAAAATACCCAACCAAAGGTCCTTCCAAAACTTATTAAGAAAAAAAATGTTTATACTATCTGGCACTTGATCATGTCATTATCACAATTCAAGTCCAAAATCTTCATATCAATTTACAATAATATAAAACAATTATTTCTATCTTTTCTGATCTAATTAATTTTGGTTTGACTGTAGGCATCATTTTTTATTACTTATGTTGTCACGCAAGGATGGACAAGCGTGTCTTCAGAACTCTTCCGAGTAATTCCTTTTATTTTTTGTTGGATTACAAGGCCTTTCACAAGTCCAGATGATGATGATGAATTTGAAGTTCCATCTATTCCATATCACAGGGATATTCCGAGGGTCCTTTTTTTTGGACTTCTTGGTATTACATATTTCTTCCTAGCTCCATTAATTTTGCCATTCCTCTTGGCCTACTTTTGTCTTGCTTACATCATATATCGAAACCAGGTTAGCATTTCTTTCAATGTTTTTTTATATCTGTTAGAAGACTTATGCTTCTGAGCTTATTTTATGCTATAGACGAGCTTCTACTAAGATAAACAAGGGAAAATTTCATATCGGATATCCAGACAAAATATTTTCAATACATTAAGTGTTACAGAACCATTTCTAAGTTTCCATAATTATGTCCTATTGTAGTACCAAAGCTTCTAAAAAATAGTTCTATTCTTGTTGTACACGTTCTTTATAAAGTAAATAAATTAATCACCAAATAAAATGAGAACATTAACCATAATTCAACTCCAAAAGGCTCTTACGTGAGGAGGCATGTTAGACATCATCGACTTCAGTAAAAGGTAAATCTGATGTTGGTTAATTTTGTCCGTAATTGAAAATTTTTTCACCAGAATTTTTGAACTTAGGAAGGTTGATGTAACTGAGGAACATTTTTCTGTCAAATAATGGAACTAAGTAGAGGCCTGAGAAGTGTTGAAACCATATCAGTTGATAGATGGTTTTACTAGGATGGAATTAAGCTGCTTTTCCTACGGCTAAAGTTTTGCAAAGTAAGTAAAATGAAAACATTGATCATACTTCAAGTCTAAAAGGCTCTCAGGTGAGGAGTCATCTTAGAGATTATTGATTTCTCTACACCTAAAAGTAAATCAGATGCTGGTTAATTTTGTCCTCCAGGACTTATGAACTTAGGGAGGTTGATGTAGTTGAGGGATATTTCTTCTCAAATAATGGAATTAGTAGATGTACCTGAAAAGTGTTGAGTCCATAGTAGTTGATAGATGGTTTTATGAAAAAGAAATTGTAAGATTAATGGTAGAGAATCATATAATGATTCACTTGTGTGTTTCCCACAGTAGAAGGCAATATATAAATATATATATATATATATATATAATACAAACCCTAAATATAACAACAAAAGAAATGGGCCCAAGCCCATGTAATACAAACCCTAAATATAACAACACTAACAAAAATTAAGCTACTTTTCCTATGGGGAAAGTTCTGCAAAGTAATTATCAATAGGCTACATTGCTAATAGTGTTGAGCAGCGGTTTCAGATATTCTTGCCAAAACAACAAGAGAAAATTATAGGATTGGTGAGGGTTTGAGAGATCATTTGAATGTTTAGTGTGAATAGGAGTAAACATACCATTTTTATCGATTCATGAGTATTGTAAGTAAAAATGGCTTGATGCTCTTTTGCATGTTGTTCCTTCTATAAATAATGATAGAAGCATTTACATGTAATTACTACTCATGATTACAAATATCCTTAATGTACCCTATTTTAGGAATGCTATTATATACAATTAAGGAGGACAAATCAATTCATGATTTATCTAGTCTATTCTTAGAAAAGCAATTCAATATAATTAAGGGGATTGAATAATTCTTGATTCACATCTCCCTTCAAATTGATGTGTCTAGTCAAGGAGCATCAATTTGCTAACAAGAAACTTATGGTGTAGGTGAGAAACAACTTTGGTAAGAACATCTACGACCTAAACCTGAGTATTGATTTGAGGGATTGATATAACATAGTCATTATAAACCTCATGGAGAGAGTAACAATCTACTTCAATATGCTTAGTTTGCTCATGAGACACTGGATTTGCAACAATTTGAATGACATCGGTATTGTCAACATAAAGAGGCATTGGATCTGTTTGAGATAATCTATGTTCCGCCAAAAGACCATGAGGCCAAATTATTTTAGAACAAGCAGTAGACATGGCATAATACTTTCATTCGGTAGATGATTTGAAAATTCATGCTTGCTTCTTAATTTTCAATGCAATCAATGAGGAGCCAAAAGACATGCACAACAGATGATTGATCATCAAGTGTTAGGACATCTAGCTCTATCAGCATCATTATAAACAATCAATTTAAGAGTTGTCTCCATGGGAAAGGTACCTTTCAAGTAGTGAATTATATGATGAACTGTTGCCAAGTATAGATATCAAGGAGGATGCATGGACTGACTCACTTGTTGAATAGAAAACGGTATGTCTGGTCATGTAATGGTTAAATAATTAAGACCACCCATGGGTTGTTGATATAATAAAGGATTGAGCAAAAGATCACCCTCATCATGATGATATTTAATATTAATTTCAAGAAGAGTATTCGCTGGATTAGCTTAGAGGCCAACCATAGAGATGTACCTTTGGAGGTAGAATGAAACTCAAGGCTAAGGAAAGAGTTTAAGTGATCAAGGTCCTTCATATTAAATGCGGCTTTAAATTGTTTAAGTTTCTGGATGGATACCTAATTAGAGCCAGTAATAATCATATCAACATAAAGAAGTAGAAGAACAAAGCCTATAGGTGTGGGAGGATGAATAAAAAGGAGTCATTAACTCTGAGTAAAGGAGAACCCACGGAGAGTGGAACGAAACTTGTAAAGGAGAACTCACAGAGAATGGAACGAAACTTGTCAAGTCGTGCTCTAGGAACCTGTTTCAAACCATATAAGGAGCATTAGAGTTTGCACTCCAAGAATTGAGGCTCCCAACACCCCAATCCATAAATGTTTGCTAAATCAAGTGAGTTTAATAGAATAAGTAATTACCAAGATGAGCTAGAGATTTTGATATCATGTCTGACATTAAACAAAGTTACCCAATAAATATATAAGCTGTACTTAAAGAATTGGTGCAGATGATATAAAACTTCTTAACGTGTACAGGGAGCAAAGAGAAGTAAGAGCAACTGCATGTGCTTTATCAGTGCTTTCCAAAGATTGCAAGACACTATCTATTAAAATTATAACATGACTCGGATTAAAGGAAGATTCTAAAATGTAACAATGTTAGGAAATAAAAGATTGAAGAGGGTAAACCTACACAAGTTCCATTTTAATATCTTGAGTCAGTGATTCCCTCTGGATGAAATTAAAGGCATTTATTATGAAATTGGGGTTATATTTAGTCGTTATGTGATAAAAAGGCTAACCAAGAAACTAGAGTATTTGACTCTCAAATATAGGTAACTTCAACTGGTACATCTCATGCTTTGCCAATATGGTGCGGTGTTGAGTATCAAGTTTAAAATTATTACTAAAGTTACATTGTTGGGGTAGATGACAAGAGATAGAAAACATAAATTTCACTTAGAAACTGAATTGACGCAATTGAAGATAAACGAGTGATGTTCAAGATGATTTGGAATTTTTCCTTATAAACTTTGTAAATACTATATTTGTTCGGGAGCTGGCTGTGGATGTGGTTGTGGTTGACCGAAGTTTGGTTATATAACCTTGATTTCTTTGTAGAAGTTTTCAATTGTATTGAAGTACCATATCACTGGTTTGTACAAGGAATATTTTCTTCTGTTTCTGACAATGTTAATTTTATCCATGAAGATGTGAGACACTTAGAATACATTTTTGATATAATCCACACTGATGATCTGCCAATGTATTATTATGCAAGGATTATTATTTTTTTTTTTCTGACAATGTTAATTTTATCCATGAAATTGTGAGAAACTTAGAAAACATGTATGAAATTCACACTGATGATCTGCCAATGTATTATGCAGTTTATAAATGTATATGAGCCTAAATACGATACAGCTGGGAAATTTTGGCCTATTATACACAATTCAATGATATTTTCTCTGGTACTGATGCAAATTATTGCTGTGGGAATCTTTGCATTGAAAAATCTTTCTATGGCATCAACTTTGACGATGCCTCTACCAGTCCTCACACTTCTCTTTAACGAGTACTGCCGAAAACGATTCCTGCCCATATTTGTTGCATACTCTGCAGAGGTACATTTCAAAACCATACCTGAATGTTCAAATGCTTTTCGAACATCCAACCCTTAACATTTCTGGAAGAATAGAGGGTTATTTCATGTTGCATTCTACGTCAAAACTGATTTTGACTTGGGTTTTTGTTTGCAGAGTTTGATAAAGAAGGATAGGCAAGACCTAAATGATGGTACAATGACACGGTTTTATGAGAATTTGGTAAATGCTTACAAAGACCCTGCATTGCTTCCACTCCAATACTCACTAAACAATGATAATCTTCGCACTCCCCTTATATCTCAGGCTTAATGCTAAGGCACAATGGTTCAATATTACACCTTTACTGGTGATTCTTTCCTGTATATGATGAGAAATATTCACATTTCAAGAGCAAAGAAGTGTAAAAGGGGCTTGTATATTCCAAACTGAACTTATTTTTTGCCTTGGCTCTTAAAACACTTTTCTTGTTTGTGTATATTTTGTTCTAAACATAATATCTCAGAGCCAAAGAGATGCTTATTGTTGAATTGCCACATTTTGGATAAGGGTTTTTGTTAGTATGTACCTTTAGAGTACATGCCAAGAAATAAAAACAGTATTTTTTGTGTGTGGATAACAGCATTCTTTTTACCGATCTTAATTATTTGCTGAGTAAAATATTAAATGATATTTAGATTTATTGAACATTTTCAACATGCCTTTTAAGAAGCGCATTAACAAAATTTTAAGAAGTGCTTTATTCTTATTAGGTGAAAATCATATTGGTCTTTTCAACATAGAATATATATATATATATATATATATATATATATATATATATATTCAAACATAAATTAATATAAAATTGTAAGAAAATTAAGTGAGGGAAAACTTAAATTAACATAAAAGGGTCATGTTAGAAAACAAATAATTCACAATAAATAGTTAGATGATAATATTATATATATAAATCTCATGAGATTTAAAAAATATAACTATTTAAAAAAAAGAATAGAAAACAGTTCAAATCAACTTTTAGAATCTCTTTCTGAACACTGTTAATTAGTTTTTGTTTATCATTTTCCAGAGTTGTTGGGACTAGTGACTTGACCTAATCTACATATCTAGGTCCAATTAGTCAAACTTGCCACTCTAATCTAAATTTAAAATAATGAAGAGATAAATTCATAAAAAAAATGTTACTTAGGCTAAACAATAAATTATTTATTTTAAGTTCTGATTTTTCAATACAATTAGTTTCAATTTCCTTATACATATTAATTACATAAACCATTTTAAAACCTATACCCTAATAACATAAATCTCTCAGAACTTCTACAGAGTAAATTTAACCAAATTATAGGTGGGTCACTATGAACCAATCCACGTTAACAATATATATATATATATAATTTCTGTATTATTGATGATGATTAAATTCTACAGGGTTAGTGATGTTGACAGAAGGTTGCCGAAAGCTAAACTAAATCTACTTTTAAAAGACAGTTGAAAAGTAGAAAAAGATTATTTCTTTTGCATTCTTTTTATTTTATAGATGATGGAAAAGGAAAAGAATGAGAAAGAAAATGATAGATATGAGACAAGAAAGAGAAAAAATATGAATAGAAATAACTGAAAATGAAAACTGATGTAAGAAAAAAGTGTAACATAACATACTTGTTAGAAAAATTGTATGATTACAAAGCGAACCCAATCATCGACCAAAGTAACATGTTACGAGAAAAATGTCGGTTTTACGAAGTTCGTTGGTCAAAAGTTTGGAGATTGAAAAATAGTAAGAAAAACTGTCCTTACTGAAAATGTTAACAGAAATCTTGTCATTAATATAAGATCCTTTTTTACATAATCCTACAAACCAGATTAATTTAGTTATTTTTTTTAAAATAATAATTATTAATTATTTTAATTTTTTGTTCTTAATATTTATTAATAGAAAACGTAAATACCATAGTATTTTATTAAGAGTAAAGAAGGAAAATAAGTAAAATGGTTTGAAAATTATAAAATGTCTTATAAAAAAATAATAGTTTCATCTAAAATGTATTCTGATAAAGACGGGATGGATTTTTAAGATTTTTTTATATATTTTATTTGTCACTTTGAGAATTAAAAAAAAATTAACATTTTACCTTTATTTTTTAATAAATTTAGAAAAAGCATCAATGGAATAAAATGTAGTTTATTTATATGAATTAACATAAAAGGATTGTAAATTGGTAATTTATTTATTTATTTATTTATTTTTCTTTGTTGCGGAAGAAAAGAAAAAACATAATAACATATTAAAAATATATTTTATGTAATATATTTTTATTTAATTGGTATTCATGTTATTATTAGAAATTCAATTATGAGGTGAAATATCTCTAAGTTGAATTATAGATAATAATAAATACGGACTTGAGTATAATTAAATGAAGGTTGATATATTAATGATATTTTAATATTTAAGTTAATAAATAAATAATAAATAAAAATATTATTTTTAAGGGAATTTTTTTTATTATGAAAGTATTTTTTATATAAAATTTAATAACTTTTTTTTATTATATTAAATTTTATAATATTATTATAATAAAATAATATATTAAAAATAAAATAAAAAATACTTAATTTATTATAAAGATGTTTTTATATAAATCTGCATGTTGTTCTATTTTAATAATGAAATCATTATATTAAGTTTTATAATTTATCATAATAAAATAATATATTAAATATATAATAAAAGATAGTTGAATTATTAAATTTTAATTTTTAAATCTTATTTAATTATTGTAATTAAATAATATATTAAAGATATAATAAAATATAAATGAATTTCGATAATTTATATTTAAGCAGTGACTAATTAATTTTTTTTAATAATAATTGATTTATAAGATATTATGGTTATATACTAAATATATTAGATATAGATAGGTATACAAATTTTTTAAGTTTAGAATCCGAGTAGGAAGTAGTTTATAGAAGAGGATTATTTATTTGAATTGATACTTTTTAATAAAGATAAAAGAATTTTGAATAAATTTTAAGTAATTAAAATATAACTAAAGGTGATACTTGAGTTTGATGTAACTTAATGCGATATTAGTTATTATGATGTCAAGTTTACATTTTGAATGATTTGGCATTTCTAGAAGCACACTATTTCCTTGATAGTTCCTCTATTAATACTGGATACGAAGTAAATTTTAAACTTATTTTTATAAAATCGGATTTAATAAAATGAGATTTGTACCATTTTATATATATATATATATATATTAATTTAGTCTTATTTTTATTTAATATAGAATTTCTAACACATCCTCTCACATACCAAATTGAATGTAGACCCATATATAAGTAGTCCAATAACAATCCTATAATAGATGATTCAACATGATTAACAAATTTAATAGGATAAGTTGTGATATCATAACTTTAAACCTAATTCATCTTTATAAAACCGACTCAAATGGACCAATATATAAGTGGTCTAATAACAATTTGATAGCGAGTGATCCAACATGACTAACAAATTTAATAGAATAAGTTCTGATATCATAAAAAAACTTTAAACCTAATTCATCATCATAAAACTAATTCAATTAAGTGAAGTTTACACTTATTTTATATACATTAATTTGGTGTTATTTTTAATTGATACAAAATCTTTCTTATTAATTATTTAAAAAAAATGTGTTTTTTTATTTGAAAATGAATAAAAATAATTTTTTAACTTTTGAAAATATATCTTCTGTCATAGATAGACTGGAAAACAAAAACACATTTTTAAAAGTTAAAAAAAAAATGATTTCGTGAATTAAAGTACAAGAGTTAACATCAAGTTCAATCAGATTTAGAGACTAAATCTACGTTTTCCCTTTAGGAATCATTGCATAATAAAGTTTGGCAGCATTAGAGTGATCTTGAAGTCTTGCATAGAATGAAAAGGAAAATTCTTGAAGCAAGAAAGAAAGTTGAATTAGACAGAACAGAAAGGTGTAGATCAACCAAAGTTGGAGGACCCTCAAAGATCACAATCTAAACTACAGTGCTTTAACCCAATTCCATCAAATCCACATGCTCTCTTAAAGCAAGACTAAGCCTTTTGAATCTGCGGATGGTCAAAGAAAGAAAAAGGAAGGTAAGGTGGAGAAGGGGAAAAGAACAGTGAAGGGAACATTGAATAAGTGAATGCTAACACTTTGACAAATTTCTAACATTCTCAATTAATGCTCAAACCTACAAACATTGCATATGCTTATGTTATTACACAGTTCATATACCAACCAATATCACCAACATATAAAAATTTGAACAAGAACCCACCCACTTTAGGTCAAGATGAAGCCTTGTAATTGAGAAATAACTATGCAGAAAAAAAAATACTTGTTAGAAGAGGCCATTCTCTTAAATAGATTTCCATATCTAGAAGATTAATGTTTGATGTTTGACCATGAATATTTTGCACCAAAAATATTCCAGATTTATTTCAATAAATAGAAGAACTTCACATTGAAAACATTCTAAAGAAGGTATAAATGGTATATAATTACAAAGAGTTATGAAGGTGTTAGTTATGACTATATGGTATCTGAATGAAGTTAAAGAGTCTTATCAAAACTTATTCATGATTCTCTGATGTACTTTAAAGCAACTGAGATCAGGTGTTAATTACACTAATTGGTATATAATTGTTGAATCTTATCTTAAAGATGAGATTTATACCACCCCACCCTTGAATTAACTAATGAAATGAATTTAGCCAAAAGGGTGATAAGGAGGATTCATGATTGAAGTATGAGTGTGGTAGCAGTGATTGATGACAGCAATGACCAAAAATGATGGGGAGAAAAGGAGAGTTTGAAGGGTGTGATGTGGGGGTCATTGACTTGGTATGCTTTAATTTAGGGTCATTTGGTTACCCTTCTTCATTTGATATACCAAAGGGGATGGATTGGTGGGGTCAAAGGAGGAAGAGGAGCATGATGATGAGGATGAACCATCATCAGAAAAAGCCTCTCTGAATTATTGTGAATCTTGACTTTACACCTTAATTGGGGTGTCTGGTGTTTGCGGCTAAAGATTGGACCAGAAAATGTATACATAGGGATTGGAAAGGATAGGACCCCTTCATCACCATAATCATGCCACACATGAGGAATATAAATCAATGAACTTTTCAAATGCCAATGCACAAATAATTTGAGGTTTCTCAGACCTTAACATGCTATGAAGAGTCTTCTTTAATCTACTGCAACTTTCTCCTTCATTTTCCTTTACTTGGCACATAAAAAAGAATAATTTAGATTAGTTATTAACTTTAAAGGATGTGGTTTCTTGCCCATACTTTTTTTTCTTTA
Source organism: Macrotyloma uniflorum (assembly GCA_016859785.1). NCBI lineage: Eukaryota > Viridiplantae > Streptophyta > Magnoliopsida > Fabales > Fabaceae > Macrotyloma > Macrotyloma uniflorum. Next base: position 1,598,801 of record BDMB01000021.1, read on the forward strand.
AGAATAAAAAACTAGATCAATATCTATTTACTCAAGTTCTTTTATATATATGATCAATGTTACTTAGATCCTATAAATTCTCCAATATTTTAAATTAGATTTCATTCTTTTCTAATTATATATTTCAATATTTCTTATCTTTTCTCACATTTCACACTTTTTTTAATTAAATATTTTAATATTTCAAGTTATATATTTCACACATTTCTCTCACAATTAATCAGAAAATTTCTATTGCCACACAACTTTATCAATATGCTTTTCTTTTCTATATAAAAATCATTTACTTTATTATATATATATATATATATATATATATATATATAACTTCATGAACAATGAATTATAAAGATAAAACTTAAGTATGTGATACTCGTTAAGACTTTCGAATCCAAATTAATGTTGAATGAAATATGTAATTTGTAAACTATTAGTTCATATTCATATTCATCAGTAGATAAAACTTAAGATTAAAAGATAATGAAAAAAAAAAACTAAATAAAAGGTTTAAAGTAAGTTTAGAGCATTAGTAAAATGTGAAAAATATACCCCCCATACTTTAACATTTATACATATAGGTAAGTTGATAACTTTGTGAGAATTTTTAAGTACATACACGCAAAAAATTTAAAATAATTTTTCAGATAAATAAGTAAATGCTTAAGAAAAGAAAATACATGCAAATTTTGTATTATTTATTTAGAATATAATAGATTATGATTTCGTCATTTTATTGGGTATTTGATTATATTATTGGATTTAGTGTATTTTTTTTATCCTGGAAAGTTGGAAAGATTAAGAAATAGGATAATTATTTTTTATTTTTTTTATCATTTTTCTTATTTCTATTTTTAATTTGATCATTATTATCTATGTTATTATAATTTTTTTTAATATTATTATAATTTTATTATTATTATTATTATTATAATAATAATAATTACCATTTTTTTATATTTTCATAATAAATTCTATTTTATTTTTTTTCCTTTTATTAATATTATTATTTTTTTATAATTATTATTTTTCATTATCATTAATTTTATTATGATTATCATTGTTTTCACTATTATCTTGCTATTAAAATTATTATTATTATAAGTTATTATATAATATTATTATTATAATTATTATTATTACAATATTATCTCTATTGTAATATATTTTATCTCATTTCTTTCACTTTTATTGATATTATCATTCTTGTTATTATTATTATTTTTATTACCATTAATTTTATTATTTTTATTATCGTCGTTAGTATTACTACTAAGACTATGATCATTATTATTATCTATTATCATGTTGTTGTTTCCATTATCACTATCATCGCAATCACCACCACTATCTATTATCACAATTACCACAATATAGTTATCACCAATATTATTTATCATTATTTCATTATTATTATAATATATATATATATATTATATTGTATAATATTAATGTTTATTTTTTTCTATTTTATAATATTTTTATTTTTCTCTTATATCATATTTGAAAATTGTATTAAAAATTTTAAAATAATATACTTATAGCACTTTTATGTTAATATAAAATATTTATAAAGATAAAATTTTAAAAAATATAAATAGGTAGGGTTAATAAAAGATGTGAATGATAACATAAGAATATAAAAAAAAATAAAGGAAAAGGAAAAAAAGAAATAGAGTTTCTAATAATAACATATGAAAAACCCTAAAAGATACAAGTCATAACAAGAATATAAATAGTACAATATATCAATAGTATAAAGACTAAATTACCCTCAACTAATAAATATGTAATATTTTATATGATATTCTAACATCTCCTCAAATTCATGATGCATTAGCATGAAATATCGAGAGTTTGTCAATAAAAAAATGAAAACATTTAATAGAGTGAGATTTTGTAAACAAATCAGCAATTTGCATAGTTGAAGAAATGAAAGGCAATGTAATGGTTGCATGTTGAAGATGATGACGGGTGAAATGAAAATTAATTTTAATATGCTTCGTGCGTTCATGAAAGACCGAATTATGAGAAATTTGAATATCACTCTTATTGTCACAATACATAGGAGTTGGTTTAGAAAGAGAACCACACATTTCAAAGAGAAGTCAACGTAACCACATGTGATTTACTATAATGAAATGAAGATAATAATTATAACAAGAACACATATTAACGAAGCTTATGAATAGTAGAACACATCCAACCGATTGAAATCTTGATTTAGGTAAGTTTTCCTTGCTATACTTCTATTTTCCCCAAACTATTTTACTCTTACATGTGGACCTTACTCCCCCTTGCATGTGACTCTTTCCTCATCAATATGACTCTATGTTATCTTAGATTCTTAGTGGTGTGTTTGGATTGTGAAACAAGTATTTGGATAACTAGTTAGAGTATTAGAAACTTTACCCTATAGAGTGGAAAAGAGTAGTTTGAACCTCAAAATAAGTAAAAAAAGTTAGTTTTAGTTGAACTCTTTAATGTTTTGGAATTGAGTTTATGATTTTGTATAGTGAAATTATGTGATCTAAGGTCTGAACTATAATTCTAGTTTAGAATTGAAAGATATGTCAAAATTGAAAATAACCTTCGTTGGTTAGGTACCTTGCAATTTTGACTATATAAATTGCATGTTATAGTAGTAGATTGCTTTAATGTTTGTGGTGGATGATAATTGATGTTCTGTGCCAAATTTGGTATGAAATTGATGAAATTTGCTTTTATGTTTTGAATGTTTGTGGTGGATGATAATTGTTGTTCTATGCCAACTTGGAGTGAATGAGGTTAATTACTTATTCCAATGTCATATTGGATAAATTTTGGAGTCTTGTAGAATGATTCTTTTGGTCCACTGATTTCCTCAAATTTGAATTGAAATATTGATTTAATATTTTGGAACTTTTAAATGTGATATAAGAGGTGATGAATCAAGTGAGATCAGATTAGTCATTCTACAGAACCCTCAAGCCTTTTTATTTGTACCGCCGTCTTTTGACAGGACACGCTTACCTGAAATCCATGTCAGGAATATTTTCGATACAAGGATCCACCTTACTTAGGATGATTCATTCACCTACTCCTTGTGGGCCGAATCAACCTGGCTCTGATACCACTGTTAGGTATCCAAGGAAGGGGTAACACCGGGGAGATTTTTCATCAATGGGGTAAACCAACAACTATATAAGTGAATACGACTCCACCTCTTACCCAAAACCTTAAGGCTACGAGTTTATGTGTCTTTCTCTCTTATATACTTTCAACCTTCCCATTTCTACCCAATGTAGGATTCCAACTCACCTTGAATTCCAACAAGATCATCCTCTGGACCCAATCCGCTGAGCAGATTGGGGACAAGATCATTCTCTGGACCCAATCCGCTGAGCAGATTAGGGGTTCGCTAAGCGAACTGACCCTGTTTCTGAACACTAAATTATTGTGTTTTGGATGTATGGAAATGAGATGAGATGTATGATTAAGCTTGTAAACTATTTTGACATGCGTCCTTGATACTCCTATTGAGGGGAGTTGGATTTCTGGTTATGAGTCTAAATTGGTAATTTAGTATGGATGAAACTAAGGATATGTCATGGGGGTATCCAAACTTTAATGTCCATCTAAGTAATGTAGACTAAGATGACATGTGGTGAAAGTTGGTGGAGATCTTGTTAGTTGTCCTCTTAGAGAGACAATTGGTTAAGGTTACCTTGATGTAGGATTGGTGGGAGAGATGTGGGATGACTCTTGGGTGAAAAAGACTCAATGATTGGTCGGTTAGGCCCGAGGTTCAAGTATATGCATCAAGTGTTAACCCTTCGATATTTGAAATCCATCATGTCTTTTGAAAAGTGTTGGTCTTGATTGTGAATGTGACTGAAATGTGTAAAGTTTTGGGTATACCCTTACACTTGTGTGAAATTATCATGCTTCTAGTTTAATTATTTTAAATGAATTTCATAATTCTATCTTATTTTTGTTAAATAATCTTAAATTAATAAGGTATTTTCCATAATTTCAGCATGAGTCTAGAGTCATTTGATTAGTTTGTTTTGATAAGTTGTTGAGATATCACAAGTAATTTTCTGTTTCATTATTAAGTTGTTATGTAAGTTGTTATTTATTTGTTAGATGATTATTTTTTTATTATTTTGGTACATTGTACACGGCTATTTAAAGCCATAACAATTTAATAGAAAATACAGTGAGTTTCAGTATGTTCATTTTAATAACATGTATTACCTTTTTTTCTATCAATTTTCACATTTTCACGAACTTACACTTTTGTATGCATTTTGTCTTGCATAGGAGCATATAAGAAGTCTTTTGGGAAGCATATGTAAGGTAAAGTAGAAATTAGGAGGACCTACATCTTAAACGTTCTGAAACTAGTAATAGAAACCATAATTATTTTAACATATAAAAAATCATTTTGGAGGTCTATAATAGAAATAGTTCCTATCTTCGATGACTATGTGAATATGTGAAAAAGACCTTATATTTATGTAATTATATCTATATTTTTTTTATATATATTATAGAAAAAATTTCAATTAATTAAGTTTATAAAATATATAAATAAATAATTAAATTTTTTATTTTTTATTTATTTAAAGATATTATTTTTCTAAAATTATTTTCTCTTTAAATTATCTGTTTTTATTAAACTAAAATAATTGTTACACTTAATGGATTATAAAACTATAATAATATTTTTTAAAAATTATTAACATATAAAAATATATTAAATTAATAATAAAATCTTATTTGATCTATGTATCAAAATAAAACAAAAAAGTTTTATAAAAGGAGAAATAAACATAAAACAACATAGTTTTATAAAAGAAAATTAGTATGGAGTGATAAATTGTAATAAAAACAAAATATTAAAAAGTATAAACAATCTTTTATTTAGCTTTATAATATTATACTGTTTATTTATTACAAGTGAATATATATGGTTTTAGTTCTCTTCACATTAAACTTTTACATATATATTATTTTTTATATACATGCTAAGCTAATCAGTATTATAATTGTTTTAAGTAAGAGATAATGTACTCTTGGTTAAAAACAGTAAAAATTGAAATAAATTTCTGAAGTGTATTGATAAGAAAAAAAAGATAGAAAGTAAAGTGAAATAAATGTATATAATAAAAAAGAGAAGAAGATGGCATTGAAAAGACAGAAGAAGTGAAGGGTGTGGGGGTAGATAGTGGGGAAAGCGAAGATCATAATAAGATAACACGCGAGGAAGAGGAACATACGTACAATATTCATGTCCTACCAAACACTCTTCTTTCTCCTAACATCTCAATATTACAAGGACAATAATCAACACACAACACACTTAATTGCACTACTCATAATGCTACCCCACACACAAAAACTTTTTTTTTTTTCTTAATGGAATATTTGTAAAGATTTCGAAGCTTTTTAAGTTAGATTTTAGAAAAGCAAATAGCAGTTAGATTTAACTATCTTTTGTTTTAACGTACAAGTAGTTCATTACTTTTTCATAAGTCAACTTATATGTCAACTATAAGTGGACTTTCAGATATATCTCCAAATGGTTATTTAATGTGAATCAAATCATTTCTACAATATTCTGCAATATTAACATCATGATTATATATAACTCTAATTTTCACTTACTATCACTTTCTTTTTTATATCAGTAAACTTTATTTTAGGAAGATATAAAATTTTTCAATATTAAATTTAAAATCTAAATCTAGAAAAATAAATAAAGAAAATTTTATAATATTGAAGATGTCATATCGTTTAAAGAAAAAATTAAATTAAAGTATATTAATAAGTGTAAATCTCACTTTATTGAGTCAGTTTTACGAAGATGAATTAAATTTTAAGTTTACTATTAATATGACATCAGGGTGTATCTTAATAAAATTTTCGAATCATTATTAAATCACATTTCTCGAATTATTATCAGATTATTTAAAAATTTTTAATTTTATATTTAAATTTGAAATTCTTGATATAAAAAAAAATTAGAAATCTTACATTATTTATAAATAAAATCAAATTATGATATATTAATATTAAAATATATTAATATTAAAATATATTAATATTAAAATATATTAATATTTAAGTATATTAGTAGATGAACATTTCATTATATTTAATTGATGAGAATAAATTAAATTTTAAGTTTATTATTAATATATAAATTTATTTATTTATAATAACTTAACTTATATAATTTTTTTTTCTTAATATATTCAATAATCATGAGTGCGGCATTATTTTAAGAAAGACACAGCATGGTGTTGATAACATCAAGAAGCTACACTGTGTTTATTGCATCGAGCATTTCCATTCAATCAAATTGATAAACTTTCTTAAACAAATATTAATTTATCACCAATACCAATAAGAGGGTTCTTTTAAAATATTAAATTCTATTAATTTTATTTTATTCATACACACATACATATAGAGTTATTCATTGGAATCATTATTCTTGTACATTTTGTTGGTCCAAAACATCATTAATGTCTGGGTCTTAGGCTTATAAAATATAGTACCAAGTTGTTTGGTAGTCTTAGTGGAGGTGATAAGGGTGAACATTATGATATCTAGTATCTACTTCCCAAGATTCCCATAATCTTTATGACCTATGCTTCAAAAAACTTACCACATTATTAACTTTATCACTAAACTTCATATTTCTCCTTCCAATGCTCATAGTCAATATTCTCTATGGTACATGAATTATGCCCCTAGATAGGGTACTCATAGGGCACCTGTCCTTTCATTATAAATTTAAATAAAAAAAAAATTCTATTAAATTTTATTTTTTACATTAAATTATGAAAAAAAATATATTCATATTTAATAAATTAGAATATAAACAATATATTACAAGATCAAATTTATCTTTAAAACATAAAATTTATATTCTTATTTATATATTATAATTAAATTTCATTTTAAATAATATAAATTTTAGTTAATATGAAATTTGTATCTAAATAACTAAATTAAATCATAATTATGTGAATTTAAAATCTAAATACTGTATTATGTTTACATAGCATTTTTAATTAAGGAAATTTTTAACTCTTAATTCTTTTGATTTGAGAAGTAAAGAAAATAAATTTTAAAAGTTAAAATTGTATCACCTTATGAATATTTGAATACATATTTTTATACTCTTGAAATAACAAAGTGAGTGTGTAGTCTAAAGCTTTTCTAAAAGCATATTAAAAAAATTGAAAAAGCTAAAGAATGATAATTCACCGTTTGTATCAAAAGATGTGTCTACGAAGTATATTTTGAAGAAAAACAAGTAAATTTTCTATTTATGAAAAAAAAGAGTTGATAAATAAAGTGTTTTATCTTATCAAAGTTACAAATTAGCTGAAGAATAACTCATATTACATATGTTTAATCTTTATCTATTTTGACTGATATAAATAAACCACCAATTAAAAATATGATTGTCAAAAAAAAAAAATTATTTTTGATTTGTCTCGTCAAATTCTTTGATTTTTCACAACAACTAAAATTGTTAATAGAAAAAAAAATATAAGACAAAAAACTCTAAATAAATATTTTGAGCCTAATAGTAAAGTTTTGAAAAACTTCGTTAACCAAAATGATATTAAACTCTTATGCTATTAATTTCTCTTGGTCATCTTTCCTAATTCTAATTAGACTGAGAAAAGGTTTATTTTATTAGTTTATTCTATTTTGTGTTTATTGACTAAAAATAATTTAGTGAAGGATATTTTGTTTAAAATAATTACTCTAATTGATAACTTGAAATATTATTTTATAAAGCACTTGTAATACTTAATCATAAATACTTTTTTTTTTACTATTTTATATATATTGATAATTTTAATAAGTAAATGATGATATCAAATTATAAATGTTTAAAAAGAAAATTAAATTTATTGAATAGATATGTTTTGTAACTTTGATAAATCATCTTCTAATATTATTTAATCTTCTAATATTATTTAATATTAGATCTCATATCCTTTTCTAATATAATTATATCATAAATAATTATAAATCTCATTAATATTTTAAAAATGTTCATATTGTTTGTTTGAGATAATATGAAAACTTTTTTATAATGAATTTTAAGAATATTAAAACAATTAGACTTTTGAAATTATTGATTTTATTTTCTGACAATTGTCTTATAGTGAAAAGGGTTATCAACAAAAATCAATCTTAGTAGAATAAGTAAGAATTTGAAAATTTTAAAGATCAATGAAAATAGGTAAAAAGCAAGTTCAATAATAAAAATTAAGTCAAGATTAGAATTTCGTGTGAATAATTCAACTTAAAATCCAAATTGTTTATAATGTATAAAATTGATATTATATAAAAAATAAGTAAGGGAATCAAATTTAAGGTGGATAACTCAACTAAAAATTTGAAATAACGATTATGAGAACTTATTGAAAAATAAAGTTTGAATATATGAAAATAATTTAGCTTGATATTTCAAATTTAAACTTCAAAATGAACAATTTGATTTTACATATGTGCTTAGATAAGATAATGCTTAGTTTATGCTCTATTGTAGTATACCATGAATTTTGTTTATAAGCAAGTATAGTTTAATGCATAATGTAATTGGATTTTTATGCTTTCTATAATTCATCGATATGTACCATATATAGCTAGATGAAATAAAATAAAATTTCAGAAAATCAGAGTTTGAATAGAATTTTTAAAGAACTTTTTTTTGAGGTACTTTCAGAAACAAGTAATTAGATAATTTATATGATTGATATAAAAAGTGTTTGATACTTAAATTTTTTTAAAAACAAATTTAAATAATTGGTGAAATTTAAAATGATAAATGAATATTTGAATTATATAGATTTATTTAAATAATTAATTTAATTTTCTTTAAGTTAAAAAAATTATTTTTAACTTTTAACGAGTACAAAAAGTTACTTTTTAATTTAAAAATAAAGTTTGAATAAAATTTTTATTCTTAAAAAAAATATAAAAATTAAAAAATATTAAAAAATATGAGATAATTTAAAAAAAAAAAAAGTAACACAATAATATGCTCACTTAAAAAATTGGTCAAACAAATACTATACTTTAACACAAATTTTACTTGAAAGAATTTATAATTTAAAAGAATATACAACACTCTTACTTTAAATCCTAACCTTTAATTTATAATAATTAAATACATTATTTTATATATAAAATAAAATATTTTATCTCTCATCGATTGAGTGATGCTTCTAAATTAAATTATATTTTTTTTATTATCAATTCAAGTTCCCAAAATTAATTGTTGTAAACACTACTTTTTCAAAATATACTCTTTTCGGATTATACAACTACATGGAATCAATATTGATTTTATTTCGTGTTCCAAAATTTATTCTTTTCTTTTTTATCACTATTTCTTATAAAAATAGAAATTAGATTTCCTCTCACCGTATAAATCTTTTTATACCAAAAAATTATATAGGATTTTAACTTGTCATCATCGCATTATAATAAATTAATTTTAAAAAATATTAATTTATTCTTTTATTTAATATAACACATTTTAATTAAATAAATCTTTCACAAAATAAATAATACTAATTTCTTTTAAATTCAAGAACTAAAATAATAATTAAAAAATAAAAAAAAATTAAAAGGTTAAAAAATAAAATATTTTAATTATAAAACCAAAACAAAAAAATACTTCCAAAAAACTAAAATCATATTTAAACATAAATTTATTTTAAATAAATATCAATTCATAACTTTATCTTAAATATGAGACAAACATTTTTTATATCAATATTATTAATCAACATATTTAAACCTAGAAACTAATAATTTTGAAGAATTGAAATATTAAAAAAAAAATCAAAACAAAAAAATATATCTAAATTAAAAATATATTTAATTTATTTATTAATCTATAATTTATTTATTTATCTATATATCACGTATTTATCTATGTATTTATCTATATAACTATTTATCTATCTTTTAAAATTTATATACAAAAGTTAATTTTAATATTATAATTTTTATTTTTATAAATTTATAAATTATTATTATTATTATTATTATTATTAATTATTAGATGAAACATATATATGTCTTTGTGTTATTATTTTTTATAATAATAAAAAAATCATTAATATTTACTAATTGATAATTAATAATAAATATAATATTATATTTAAATATAACAAAAAAATTAATTTGATTTGATAGTATTTTTAATTTAAAATTTAAATTAAATTATATGATTTAAAAAAGATAGAAAAAATCAATTTTAATTTATTTTTAATCATTTTAAATTTTTTTTATTGGTTGAATTTTACAATGAGATGTAGATATGGGTAAGATGTTTGATAAAATAGTTATTTTTGAAGAGCATTTAAGTGAGGCAATGATACTTATGTATGCCAACCACTAGTATTTTGTTCTGTCAATTATTGACATTGATGTTTGTACAATTGGTCCTTTTTGGACTCCATTTACCGACAAAAAACACAAGGCAAGTTTATGATTCCCTAGACTCCTTTTCAAACCAAAATTATGTGTAATGAATTCAAACATGTCATAAGCAATGAAGAAGAGGTGACAAGTAAAAACAAAAATGACCTCTCAATCACTTTGATGCCAATCTGGAAATATTTGTTCTTATCTCCATACACACACCATCACACTAAAATCTCATCAATCTCCTCTCAACATACACTATTCAAATTTCCTTCTCAATTCAACCATTAACCACTTCAGATATCTACAACTATTTCACACTAACTTATCAAAACAGCAACACAGAAAGTGAAAATCCACCTTAATTATTATCTTTTCTCTGTTTTTAGATCAATATCCTACACTCTTTTTATTTCTACTTTTCTATTAATGTTTTTGCTTGATTGAGACACCCTTTTCTATGTTTGGTCAGATGTATTTATAAGGAAAGCAAACAGGACAGAAAGATGAAATCATTTTCTCTTGTCTTCTTGGAAGAAAATGTTGATTCAGCACAGTGATTTTCTCATTTAATATTACTCACATAACATCTTCATATCATTATCTCTCTGTCCATCACCATTAAAATACTTTTGCTTCATTAATTTAATTTGAGTTTTTGTGAGCAACTCACACAACTTTCATTTAAAAAATAAACTTACATAATGTGTTAAGATCGCCATTTTCACTAAAATTCTCACATCAATTGAAATTTAAATACAAAAGTTTATGATACTTCTAAGAAAAATCTAACAGACACTTACACCAGAAGGTTATTATTACCTAGACAACCATAATCAATTCCTAGCTCTCTACCACATCATTAAAATTGTCTCTGCAGACTACCAAAAAGTTTTTAGTCCTACAAATTTCAAACTACAAAAGAAGATTGCAACCCCTTAAGAAATTTATGTCAAATTTCAATGGTTAGCTAGACTTAGTGGCATTAAATAATTATATTGAAAGAAACTCCTTTGTTAGCAGCAGTGTTATTAAATTGCATCCCTATTACTGAAAGTTTATCATAGTTCCAAACTACGAAAGAAAGGAATCTTGTATGTGGTGTGGTGATTCTGGGAATTGGCAATAATAAGCACAGAAATATGGCAGGCACAAAACCATGAAAAGGGTGTGATTCCTCATGCTGTATCTTTCATGGCAGGCATATCACAAGTACATCAATAATAAATTAAAGTTTTGAAATTTGTTAGGCAAAGCCAGTGTAGAGTCTGATTTCACTTTTTACAACCATATCTTATATCCATATTCCATGGAATGTACAGAAGATTAGTAATAACTGTCATAGTTGAATCTGTAAATAAAATCACCATATTTAGAATTAATGAACATGCTTATAAAAATTTAGATTAAACTAAAATAAAATAACTGAACTTTAAAATGAAACATTGTTCAAACATGAAAGTGGACAGAAAGTGGAGATATAGGGATCATCACAACTTTAGGGCTGGCTAGGTATTAAAGTCTATGATAACTTCCACTCTTGATTCAGTAACTATCATTCTGCAACTTCTCAATTCCTAGCATTAAATTATTTTTTTACCTCTTTAGTTAATGATGAATAAAAATATGAAATGGACCCAGTTAACAAAATGGCATTGGAATGTAGGTTTTAGTTACATGAGTCCCCTAAACAATTAGTAGAATATTATATAAATATTCTCACTTGATAAAAATGAGGTCCATTTAAAATGAAATCATTTCACATGTCAAGGTTTCATATAATGTAAAGTTGGTTTTGCCCAGTGCCAGCTGAGGGTAAGGGGAAAAGACTAAGCATAAATGCACGTGCTCAATTATTGTTAGTATGATGATAACAGATATGATTTTGAGAGATAAATTAAACATTGTTAAGGATATATAGTTACAGTCTTATACCATAGGCAAGAACTCAACCATTGCCTACTAAACTATAAAAGAATGAAGGAATCATTTGATGTTATGAAAGAATGAAAGTAGAGTATAATTAAATTGAGAGTTAGATCAGTAAGTATAGACAAAATTATGACAAAAAGACATTGTAAACAGCATTAAAGCCAAAGGAGACTAGTGGGGTTATGCGGTATATATTCAAACTAAACTTATCTTAATGCTCCACATACATAACACTGTCCCATCATCACATTCAACTTATGTTTGTCTCAACAGATCCACCTTAAGAAGTGCATGAATGACCCTTTTACGTCCCACCACCACTGATAATGTACACTAAAGATGAGGCAAATGAAAGGATTAAAAATTTGATTAAAAGAACTAAAAGAAAACTAGGAAGAGATAAGCATGAAATAGTTTATGATCTTGGTTAAGAGTGTTTTTTCTTTCTGTAGTTCTAATTACTAGTCCTTATGAAAAAACAGCATCTGGTAATCTACCTCTGGATTAGACAAGGCTCGAGCTTAAATCTTCTTTCCACTGCTATGTGCAATGAACCTAAACACATCCAGGGGAGTTGAATGAAAAGGAACAGAAAATGATAGGTATCTCTAGGCCTTATGTTCTAAACAGAACATTACTTGATCCTGTGACTTATTAGCTGCATGTGTCTTCATGGTTAAATGTTTTCAGTTTTGAAGTTATGTTTGACAAATAAAATACTGATTTACTAAAGATTCTGTATTAACGTGTTTACTTCAATTTATAAATACATAATACATGAACTGAACACTGTAAGAAAATTATATTATTATTTAATAATAAATTAGCTGATTTTTATAATAATTATCTTGTAAATGATACTAAAAATGATTTCTTATGGGTTTATAATGTAAAGAAATGACATTGTTATTAAATTGTGTATTTAGTTTTGTCAATTTCCGGAGAAAAGGTTTAAAAAATATTTTGTGATAAAGAAAACAATTCCAACATGGAAAATGAAGGAGATATGGAAGGAGAGAGTGGTGTGGTGATGACGAAATGAGCAGAGCAGAGCAAGCTGGAAATTCAATGCATGAATACGGTTTAAGCCTGCAAAAAACAGACAACAATAGTGACATAGCAAAGGTATGATGATGTTTTAGACCAGAGTGAAACGAGAGACAAAATGTGAACTCAAAATGATCCAAGTGGAAGATGAAAACCCAATCCCCATGAGCACAAATGTAAATTCCAATAAATAAATGTAAAGTAGAGAGAGATAGAGAAGGTTTCTTTGGTCTTTCCCTTATTATTTGACTTCCCATTGCATATTCAAAGGAAAAAGTGTGGGCCAGTGTTGTGTGTTTGACAGTGAGTCAAGGACCATGTAAGATGGTATAAATGCCCCTAACATGTCATACACTCTTACACAGACAGATTGCAAACTGCATAAAGACAATACCTCTTTGGTGACTGCCATTTTACCCTCTCATTTAATGCAACTCAAGGCTACCTGCCACTTTTCCCTCTTTTTTCTTCATTTTTTTCCCATTATTAAAACATTGCCACCACACCAATCTCAAAGACTAGTGCATAAAAAAAAACCCCTCAAGCTTAAACCCAAACTTCTCCTTCCCTTCTTCTTCTGTGTCTTCTCTCTCAACACTTTCTGTAGTTTCTGTTGTCTCATCTTCAAACCTGTGGTGAAAACTCAAAAACAAAACAAAACCCATCTTCTTATATTCCCTGAACCAATCTCTCTCTAATATATCTCTCCAATTCTTTTCTTTTATTCTCTTAACCAAACCATGGAAGAGGCAGAGGAGTGCACCAATGCTAACCAGAAATTCACCACCAAAAGAAGGAGCTTCAGGAATGGAGGCAACTCTCATGAGCATCATCGTTATCACCATCACCACCACCACCACCACCACCACCATCATCATCACTCTCAACACCATCATCAGCTGCTACAATACTCAACTCAGCTTGGTTTCTGCAACAACCAGAACAAGTATCAGAGATACTACCCAGCTCTTCTTCCTCTACCTTCTCTTATACCTCTACAACAACTTCCTTTGACTCCACCCTTCCCTCAAAACCACATCATCAAACCAAAAACCCATTTGCACAAAGCTCCATGCAAACTCAACAGCTCCCCCTCCTCAGATTACAAGCTCGCTCCACCACCACTTGCTCCTGGTAAGCACTAGCATTGTTCCCTCCCTTTCAAACTAACCCTTTTGCTTGCATTCTTGTTTTTTTAAATTCACAAGCCAAAAAAGTGTTCTTTAGGCAAGCTTGTTTGGTTTTGTTGAAAATAAAAAAACAATTTTCCTTTAACCTCTCACACAAAAGAAAAAAAAAAAAAACCACCACGGCACTACCATGAAGAGAACATTTCTGTCTGGCTCTTTTGCATGTTGTGTATATATATTTTTGAAACATTTCATATGGGATTGCAATTTATATATTTATATATTGGTATATTTCTAAAGTTCAGTCACGAAGGGTTTGGTCCATGAACAGTGTGCCACTTGCTGCAATTGATCCCTTATGTTTCAATGTTGATTTTGTCAAAAGTAGTACTCTAGTGTATTCTCTTCTATTAAACAGTTGAACAGTTGTGGGAAAAAAAATGTTCAACTCTTTCTCTCCATAGTATTTCATGATTGAATTTTCTTTACTCAACATCCTTCTTTTTAATTTATTTTTCTACGAGCTAGCGATGTTGAAAGTCTTCCTTCTTTTTCCCTTTTTTTGGTGCCAGTTGTTGGAAGCCAATATTAGCATATTCTGAAGTACGGTGGATTTTCCTATTCACTATGCTGTCCCAGTTCATGGGTCCCTTTTACTTTTCTTTTTCTGTTTTTTATTTCTGGTGAGTCTGTCAGGCTTATCAGAAAAAAAGTGCAAGGGTCGTTCTAGTATTAGTGAATTTGGGTTGGGGATAAATTGTTTCCTAAGCAAAGTCAAGACCCAAATATGTAAGTAATTTTTATTTTAATTTATTTACTTTTTCTATTCATTCATGCGACCAATTTTCTAAATCATTGAATCCTGTTTTAAAAAAAAACAAAAAACTCAATACTTGCTTTGCACTCATTTACATCATGGCTTGCTTAGAAGAGATATTTAGTGCCTTGTTTAACACTTATATCCTACAAAAAATAAAATAATTCGTCTTTGCTATTGTAATTATATAGGTACATAGGTATATAGTTATATACGTATTGATTCATTTGTAATTCTTTACTTTTATAAGGAGTGCTTGATAATCTTTTTTTTATATATATATATAATCCAAAATGAGGATTTTTTAATAAAAAGTATTTTTTTACAATAATAAATATTTATTTAGAAAAATAGATCTAGTGAAGTTCTGTAGAAAATTTGAATTTTCATGTGGAAAACAGACGAACATCTAATGAGCACAAGGACTTGATAACTTGAGTTTACCATACTGCTTGGTTGGAAGGAACTGTAGATGACAAAGGAATTTTTGGTAAAAAATTATTTTTTGTTCAAAAGTTTAAAGGAGAGGGAAAATGAAAGGCCCAAACTTTTGTCTTTGTTTAAGAATGGAAGGATTTACTTTTCCTTTACCTCTTCCCCTACTTTGAACCAATCCACAAGCTGCAAAATAAATTGGAAAAATGATGAACCATCTTGTTTCTTACACTGATTCAGCTCCAAAGGAACTTCAGCAGCAAACTAAGGCATCCTTTAAAGGAGATGATGGGAAGAAACTCATTCCAGCAAGGAAGCCACAGGCAGTAATTGTTGCAAGGAGGCCAGACTGTGGTGGCAAGGAAGGTTCTGTGATCTCTCTTCTTGCCAACCACTTTTTGGTACAATTTGATCCATCACAAAAGATATACCATTACAATGTTGAAATCACTCCCCATCCCTCCAAGGATATTGCCAGAGCAATCAAGCAGAAGTTGGTAAATAACAATTCTGCAGTCCTCTCAGGTGCTTCTCCAGCATATGATGGGAGAAAGAATCTTTACAGTCCAGTTGAGTTCCAAAATGATAAGCTAGAGTTCTACATAAGCCTCCCAATCCCCACTAGCAAGCTGGCATCACCTTGTGGAGAAATGTCTGACTTGAAAGCGAGGAATGAGCAGCTTAAGCTTTTCAGGATAAATATCAAATTGGTCTCAAAAATCAATGGGAAGGAGTTGACTAACTACTTGAGCAAAGAGGGTGATGATTGGATTCCACTCCCACAGGATTATCTGCATGCTTTGGATGTAGTTCTTAGGGAGAGCCCTACTGAGAAATGCATACCTGTTGGAAGGTCATTCTATTCAAGTTCGATGGGAAGAAGCAAAGACATTGGTGGTGGAGCTGTTGGATTGAGAGGCTTCTTTCAGAGTCTTAGACCAACACAACAAGGACTAGCTCTCAATGTGGATTTCTCAGTAACTGCTTTCCATGAGAGCATAGGAGTGATTGCATACCTGCAGAAACGCCTTGAGTTTCTTCGAGACCTTTCTCAAAGGAAGACAGCTCAATTAACTAGTGAAGAGAGGAAGGAAGTCGAGAAGGCATTGAAGAACATTAGGGTCTTTGTTTGTCATAGGGAAACTGTTCAGAGATACCGTGTCTATGGCTTAACTGAGGAGGCTACTGAAAACCTTTGGTTTGCTGACAGAGATGGGAAGAATCTAAGGTTGGTGAATTACTTTAAAGATCACTATAACTATGACATACAATTCAGAAAATTGCCATGCTTGCAAATTAGTAGGAGTAAACCTTGTTATCTCCCTATGGAGCTTTGTGTGATCTGTGAAGGCCAGAAGTTCCTTGGAAAACTGACTGATGATCAAACAGCAAGAATACTCAAGATGGGCTGCCAAAGACCGGGAGAAAGAAAAACCATTATTGAAGGAGTCATGAGAGGAAATGTTGGGCCTACCAGGTAGTTAATTACAAGATACTCTTACCATTTTTTCTTGTTGAATCGATAGTTTTATGGTTCTTATGTACCTTTTATGGATCCTTTGTTTGCTTTCTTTTATATATTCATATTGCTTTTTGTATTAGTTTCTAATGCCTAAAACTGTAATCATTTTGACAGTGGTGATCAGGAAAAAGAATTCAAACTCCAAGTCTCAAGAGAAATGACAAAGTTGACTGGTAGAATTCTTCACCCTCCCAAGCTAAAGCTTGGAGATGGAGGTCATGTGAGAAACCTGACTCCTTCGCGTCACGATCGTCAATGGAACCTTCTCGATGGCCATGTCTTTGAAGGAACTACTATTGAAAGGTGGGCACTAATTAGTTTTGGGGGCACACCTGAGCAGAAGTCCAATGTCCCCAGATTCATAAACCAGTTATCTCAAAGGTGTGAACAATTGGGCATTTTTCTTAACAAGAAAACAGTTATCAGTCCCCAGTTTGAATCAAGCCAGATTCTTAACAATGTTACTCTTTTGGAATCTAAGCTCAAGAGGATCCAGAGGACTGCTTCAAACAATCTCCAGCTTCTTATTTGCATAATGGAGAGAAAACACAAAGGGTATGCAGACTTGAAACGAATTGCCGAGACAAGTGTTGGTGTTGTGAGCCAGTGTTGCCTTTACCCTAACCTTAACAAGATGAGTTCACAATTTTTGGCTAATTTGGCCCTCAAAATCAATGCCAAAGTTGGTGGATGCACAGTTGCTTTGTACAACTCATTGCCTTCACAGTTACCACGTCTCTTTCATATTGATGAGCCAGTGATATTCATGGGCGCAGATGTGACACATCCTCACCCTCTTGATGATTTCAGTCCATCTGTTGCTGCTGTTGTTGGTAGCATGAACTGGCCAACAGCAAACAAATACATTTCAAGAATAAGGTCTCAAACACACAGACAAGAAATCATCCAGGATCTTGGTGCAATGGTGGGGGAATTGCTTGATGATTTTTACCAGGAGGTAGAGAAACTCCCCAACCGAATCATTTTCTTCAGAGATGGGGTTAGTGAAACTCAGTTTTACAAAGTGTTGGAAGAGGAACTTCAGTCAGTCAGGTATGCATGCTCAAGGTTTCCTGGTTACAAACCTTCCATTACTTTTGCAGTTGTGCAGAAGAGGCATCACACAAGGTTGTTTCCCTTTGAAACTGACCAGTCTTCAACTCAAAACCATTTTCTATATGAAAACATTCCTCCAGGGACTGTGGTGGATTCTGTGATCACTCATCCAAAGGAATTTGATTTCTACCTTTGTAGCCATTGGGGTGTTAAAGGAACAAGTAGACCAACTCACTACCATGTCTTGTGGGATGAAAACCAGTTTACTTCTGATGAACTGCAGAAACTGGTTTACAACTTATGCTACACTTTTGTCAGGTGTACCAAGCCAATTTCTTTGGTGCCTCCTGCATATTATGCCCATTTAGCTGCATACAGAGGCAGACTCTACCTTGAGAGATCAGAGTCTTTAGGTTTGTTCAGAAGTACATCTACACAATCCAGAGCTGCTCCTCCAAAGACTGCACCTCTACCTAAACTTAGTGAAAACATCAAGAAACTCATGTTCTACTGCTAGTAACTCTTCGCCAATGCCATTCGATTTCTAGATAATTTATTTTACATGACATGTAATCAGTTGATATAGCATGTGCAGGATAAATATCAGTCATGCAAAAAAAAACTGAAGACCTCCAATATTTGCATTTATCTAACCACAAAGTTCTCCATTCAAAGGCCAAAGTGCAGGCTAATTAGAATGCTTTTCTAACTGTATATTATATTTCTTGTCTAGTTTAAAAGTGATATTCATAAGAATATTAGTAAAATTTTATAATTCTTGGACAAGCCAGTTACTTCTGAAGGTGTTCAGTTCAGTTACAATAGCCCTTGGATTCGACATACTATTTTAAGGGCTTTGACCTTTGCTTCTAAACATATTGACAAGTAAAAACCATTTTATTCACTTGTGACCAAATGATTGTGACACGAGCAAGCTTATCGTAATGTATGTGTTCCATGTAATATCTACTTTCAATGTTAAACTTTTATGTGTATTTTAGATGAATAGGTTCAACCAAAGGACAAAATAGCTGTCAGTTCCTCATACAATCTATAATCTTCAATTTTCAGGTGTAGGTAGTTGTGCATCCAATCTGTGCATGCAGCTTTAACTTGTTACCCTAACAAACGTGAACTACTGGTGGTACAAAAACTAGTCCAATAGCAACTATTTATATAACTGTAAACATGACTTCATCTGTAAAGAAATGAAGCCAACAAGTCAAAGGAAACTACAAGATATTTTTTCCATTTATTAATCCCTTCTCATTACATCTCTCACTTCTTCAACACAGTATGTACACTTAAAAAGTTGTTAAACACTATTACATACGTGTTATTTAAGCAAGGTTGTAAATATAGAAACAAGAAGTGGCATTAATAAACAGCTGGACCATTGTCTTGCATGCAATTAATGAAACAATATCTTTGTACATCTCTATTCTGTTTTAGTATCTTCTTTTACTATTACATCTCATGCTTCTTCAACAATATACACTTAAAAAGTTGCTAATACATGTAATTAATGAAGGAGGTAAAAAGTGGCGTAAATGAAAGAACTGAGGCTTTTTTTTGGCATGCAATGCAACCATGAAAGTGTATGTGGCAGAGTAAAGAATCCAAATTTGAAAGCAAAAGACAAGAAAGTTTATGGGTAAACTAAAAATCAAAGGTGTAAAAGACTGTTATTGGACCCACTGGGAATGGTACAGAAGTTCAGTTACAGAATCACATTGCACGGCAAATGCCAGCCCAATTGTATTATTAGAGATGCAGAGAGAGATATGCAGAAACAAAACAAAAGCCAAGAAAAGAACGGGTTTGAAAAGGAAGTAAAGTGAGTGTTTTGAAGTTCCCCTTTTGTCCCTTCAAGCTTTATAATTTATGGTTATTATATTCAACACTCACTTTCTCTTTCTTTTTACTTTCATAAAATATTATTACATAGTTTTCAACCATCATGGATTCATTGTTTCCATCAGTTTTACTCTTATGATTATTTATTAACACTACACAGTCAATCCATTAGAAACTGTCAATATGATTTGTAAAGTTTCCTTTTCTGTCAAACTTTTCCATATGATTTTTGAAGTAAAAACAAAGATTATGATCAAATTAAGTTAAACATAAATATAGAATTGATGTTAAATATTCAGATGTGAAAATGTAAAGTTATGAATGTGAAAGGAAAGAGGGTGATAGTGGTTTTGTTTGAAGTGAAAAGAAGGAGATCCACATCATACTTTTGCATGTGGGTCAGAAGCTTTTTCAGGACTGCACGTCCATGGCAAGGGAAGGGACAGAAAGACTGATAAATGAATATGGCTTCTGTCACTGATAGTGCCCTGCCCTTACTAAGATCCTATCACATACACCATCACACTCCCTTCTGGGTCCCACCTATAGTACCTTTAGATTCTCTAATTATGTTATCCCAAATCCTTTTCTTTTTTCTTTTCTTTTCCTTTTTAATTTTCATATATATCATTTTTCACTAAATAGTAAGTTCTTAAAATATATCTCATGGTCATAATCATTCTAAACAGTTAATAACTTTTTCAAAAAAAATTGGATTTTTTCAAGTTTTTAAAACTATTCCTTTTTTCATTTTACTTCATATTATTGTGAATATTTAAATAATAATAATAATAATATATTTAGAAATGATAATAAAAAAAATTAATATTAGAATTCAAGTCAAATTTTAAATATTTATTTAAACTTTTCTTATTTTTTATAGATTAATTTGAGGAAATATAATTTCAAGAATTAAGTGAATTTTTTTAATCAAAATTGATATTTTATTTCCAACATAATGAAATTTTAATTAAAAATATATATAAATTTAATTAAATATATTTATAGTAATAGTATGAAAATTTTCTATACTATCATTTAATTTTAAATTGTTAATTTTATAAAAATAATATATTTAATATAATATTCACTTATATATATATATATAGTATCACTTATTTTAAAAATAATAATTAAGATTTATTATTGATTTTAATTAAACTTTTTATATATATAATTAGTTTAAGTTTTGGTAGTGTTTTAAATTATAAAAATTGCATCATGAGATTTTCAAATAAATCACATGCATCTAAGATTTGTGGCTACAGTTTCTCCTATTATAGCTATGATGATTGGTGCACAGTACCACTGTTTATAATTAATGTGTGCATAGAAGAGAATCATCAATCTTTGACATGAATTCACAGTGTGAAAAGTTTGTGTTTTTTTTCTATAAATATTAAGACATATAAACTATTAATACAATACAATTGTCTTATAAATAAAATGCAATTATGTACTTCAAAAGTATTCAAATATCAATAATTCTGAAAAATTAGATTTTGTTTTAAGTACTATAAATTTGAGAATTTTACTTTCTTCTCTTTCTATTTTACATTGAAAGTGACATGGTATTAACCTTTTTTGTTTTTTACTTTTTAGTTTTAAAGTTATATACATCAAATTTATGAGTTCACTTTTATCTCATGAGATGTCAATTTCATTAACTATTTATGATGATAACTATTTCCTTTTTAAATCACCTATCCACTCTTCTCAAATTTTGTTAATAATGTAACTATTTATGTTTATGTTAATCATTTCAACACGTTTTCTCTGTCTCATTTGATTCTCCAATGTAACAATTTCAAAAGTTTTTTCTATATTTGAAGTTACAATTACAGAAAAAATTATAGTTTTCAAAGATAATATGTATTATTTACTCTGTATATTCTATTGCATGTCAGAACAGTTTACTTTTTCATTTAATTCAATCAAATCAGAGAAATAAGTTCTCTCTTTCAAATCAACCTGTAAAAGTATTTAGCAATTCACTATAAATATGATGTCCAACTTTTTAGATTCAAGTCTTAGACAAATTTCAACTTTTTTTGCTTTGTCATTTTTTCAAACTAAAATTTCATGTATAATTTTTTTAATTGAGAATATGTAGCTTATTTTCATTTAAAAAATAAATTCATGAAGATGTTGAGATTTGTTAAAAACAAAACCCTTATTAATAAATTTTTTCTATAAAATAAATTTCTATCCATATATTTAAATATATGATTATCTCTTAATTATATTATGTTTAAAGATATTTATTATGTTGAATAATTCTAAATTAAGATTTTTTTACAGGGATAAATTCAATTCAACATATCTAATCTAATTAGAAATTTTAAACGTTAAATTCAATATCTAATTAAATCAATTCTATCAAAATTATTAAATAATAAAATAAAATTTAATTATTTTATTAATTTAATATGTATTTTGATATATTAAATAGTTTAATTATTTTAAAAAATTATTATGAAAAATTAAAAAAAAAAAAAATTTAAATTTATGAATAATTATTTCAATACAACCTAATCCCATAACAATGAATTATATTTATTAAGTTAAAAGAAATTATAGAAACTTAATCTAATTTGATATTTTTTAATTTATATACTAATTTGTATAGAATTCTAATATTATTTCATAAATACTTTTTTATTACTTAATAATACCAATATAAATTATTTTAAGTTTAAAGATAATTAAATTTGTATTTATTATTTTGATAAAATATTATGTAAATATATTAGAAGTACTCAAAATTGAATTAATTCACAAAATTAATTTAAAAATTTTTAAAAAAAATTAAAATAAATTAAAATCAAATTTATTTTAAATTTTTTTATAAAATTTTATTTAAATCATGATTCAAACTAAATAATTTATATATTTAAATATAAAATTATATATTTAAAATTAAATAATAAATAATAAAATTATTTTTTATTTAATTATATTTATAATATATTTATATTCATAAAATATAAAATAAATTTATATCATAATTTTTAAATATAAATTATATAATTTATTTATAAATATAGCAACATAATATAATAATTATAAAAACAAAATTGATAATATATGTGTAAATTTAATATTTTTTATTATAAAATGTATGACATTTTTTAGAAAAAATACTTTATAATTTTTTAAAAAATAATTAAAATTTTTGTAATAATAAAAATTATACAATTAATTTAAATTAAATTGTAAAATATTAATTTAAATTAATTCTTTTTAATTCAGATTTTATATTAAATTTAAATTAAATTAAATCATTTAATTTTTATATTTAATTTAAATAAATATTTGATAAGAAGCTAAACACAGAAATACCTTTAATATATACTATTTAAAAGTATATAAGATCTCTAATCATTTAAAGTACTTATATATAAACTTGAAAACTCAATCAGAGGAATTGATTGCACAACTTTCAGAGTGAATCCGTGACTTTTTAATATGGTTTAAAAGACAATTTCTTTTAATTAATTTATGTAAAAAAATTATATATTTGATATGGTATGATTATTTATCTCTCATGATTATAATAGTTTATTATTTTAATAAATTATATTTTTTTTTCTTAACTTATATGTATCTATTTCAAATTATAGGTAATCTGAGAAATGTCCTAAGCTTACATGTTGAAATATTTACTTGTTATTCTTTGCTATTCCAACAATAATATGTTATTAGACACATAATTTAATATGTTATTAGACACATAATTTAGTACTTCATTTCATCAAAATGTTAACAATTTCTAAACATTAAAAAAAAATCTAATTTGTTTAGTTTAAGAAATATATAATATAATATTTTTTAAAAAAAAATATATTAAAATTTTTTTAACATTAATGTAAAAATTTATCAATGCTGTTAATAATTAATTTTTGGGAAAAGATAGAGTTGATCGTTTCTAATTTATTTTGTCTGACTATATTTTATTCATACCCATTAAATCATATTTCAAAAGTATAATTATAACAAGATAATTTTGTGCTTTTTTTAAGACTACAATATATCATTTGAGTGAGATATATTAATATGTATTCATTTTTTTTCTTTCATTTATTCCATTTTTTTGAGATTGTACTTTTCCATTATCCTTCACATTTGATGAATAATAGATTTTATGATTAGAAAAAACATTTGACAGCATGGTTGGAAGGTAGAAAAGAAAAGAGGAGACAAAGAGTGAGTGAAAGGAAAAAA
Source organism: Macrotyloma uniflorum (assembly GCA_016859785.1). Taxonomy (NCBI): domain Eukaryota; kingdom Viridiplantae; phylum Streptophyta; class Magnoliopsida; order Fabales; family Fabaceae; genus Macrotyloma; species Macrotyloma uniflorum. Next base: position 1,623,273 of record BDMB01000021.1, read on the forward strand.
AGGAAAAGTGAGAAGATGTTGGATGTATGTATGTGATAGAGATGTGTCCATTGTCGGTGATGGAACCTATGTTGATGCTTCCGTTAAATCAGATCAGATAGTATTCAGATACATTTCATATCAAAACACACCATCCAATAAAAACCAGTAACAGCCTTATGATCAATCACCAATCATCATGCCATCAACCAAACCCATAACTTATTGGACAAACCAACGAAGTGACATTACCTTTATTCTATGCTTTTACAGATTTATGTTACAAGTCTCATCACTTTCATCTTATCTTCTTTTCTCCTAAGCCTACTAATTGGTTAAGTAATAACCAGTTTCTTCCATTGGAATTCCAACTTTCTTTGCAACAGATATTATAAATTTGTAATATCTCATTTCTATACACTGATTGGATAATTCAATTAATGCATACAAAAACTTGTCCATGGTTTTTACTACAAACTGTTGATGGTATTGTCATGGGTTGGCTCTTTCTTGCAGAACAGTTTGAATCATTGAATTATTGATGTCTCTGCATTCATTAACTATGATGTGACCTGGGTATCTTTGTTGGATTGTACTCTGCATTTTATCTCCTTCCTATCTTTTTTTCTACTCTTTTTCATTTATATAAAATCTCACATCCACAATTCACACAGCAATGTTGATGAAATGAATTTTACAATCAGTTTTGTACAAAATCCATGTACAACATAAACAATATATATGTCTGATTGCATTCATTTCTAATTTTTCTTTCAATTCTATTTGACACTGCTGTCAATAATTTAGTATAGACTAGGTTTATATGAATTGTTTCTTTTTATCAAATCTAAGTACTGATATAAGTGAACATATCAGTACCAGAAGAGTATTCATTGTAGTTTTCTGCATCAATGATGAACAGTTAAAGCCCAGTCCAGACCCATCATCACCCATTGTCAACCTTTCCAATAGTATTCACAGCAAAGTCTTTATTTTGTATGTCTATTAATTTTTTATTCTTTTTAGTCTTTATTTAATTTGAGAGTGAGAGAAATAACCAGAAAGTGAGAGAAAATTATTTTATTTAATAAATAGGTAGAAAATTTATAAATATATTTGATTAATTTTATTGAAATAATGAAAATTAGTAAATAATTTTTTGTTATAATATCAAAAGTTTGTTTTATTTTTTTTAATATAACAAAAAATTGAAAGAATTTGATATTTTAAAATAAAAAAATAAATATTTATTAATTCATATTAATAAATATAAAAAATATTATAAAAGAAAGCTCATTAAATATAAAAAATAAAATACAAATTTTGATAAAAAAACACAAAACACAAATTCAAATAAAAAATAATAACCAATCCATAATAATTTATGATAACATACTAAGAAGAAAATAAGTAAATTATTAAAAGCAAAATAGATAATTATATTTCTTTTTCTTTTTGTCCAAAGTGATACATAAAATACATTTAAAAAAAATTATGTAAATACTTCATTATCACATGCACAATTATAAAAGATAAAATGATTAATTACTATTTATGCATCAAGAATGATACAAATCTTCTCATATTAGGGGTGATTGTTATATTCAGTAAATCATCTCAAACTTACACAACCAAATTCACTTAAATCTTTCCTCTTGAACAGGAATTGATGTATACCAAACAAAGGATTAATGCAAAACAAAACTTGCTCTTTTAAAACATTTTCCCATAAACTCAAGCCTGATATTGACAATCCCTGACCAATGAGTTTGAACCTAATGGCTAAAAAAACAAACCTCACCTTGAAAATATTACATTAAGGTTGAGGCATCACAATGGTACTATAATAAAACAGGACAACATAACTACAACGGAAAAAAGGGTAAGGTAACTATGAAACCCTAATAGCATTTTATGTATCTTCATGTACTTCATACAAGGCAAAAAAAACATACAAAATTTTGGGGTGGATAAATATCAATGTCTGTTCTGTTTACATGCACTTCTTCTTTACATTGTTGCAATAATGGCAAAAAATGTGAGCAACTTGGTATATATTCAGTAAATATCAAAATATCCGCTCTGGTAAGGATTTCTCAGCTGGAAGTTGAAGTAATTCTCTAATCCCTTCACAAACCTGCATTGTAGAAGTTTAAGTTCCCAAACTCTAGAGCAAAAGAATTCTTATTAGAATAAAATAAATTACAATTTTCCTAAAATATCTGGATGGAAAATTCAATCCTGGGTCATTACTAAAATTATCTTAAACACTACCCAGCATTTTCTTTTATAAATAGAACCATCGATATGAGCAAATCCACTCAACTCGATCAGCCCTAGCCTACAGTAGTCCACGCAAAAAACATAGGCCCAATTAGGTTGAGGCCAGTCAATTAAAAATTAGCTCAGTTATCAAATGGACTAACCCTATGCATTAGGACAGTAAGACGTAGTTTTACCAAACACATTAAGTGGAATAAAATGCAATCTATAACAGTAACATGAATTTTACCAAACTCGGCTTCTAGTTTTATCTTCACAAATTAATTGATGCAGTTTTTTATAGAAAGAATTGAAAAAAACAAGCTTCAAATACAAGACAATAAATGCTGCAAAAGCCATGAGTATACTATATTCCTTCAGATATTTGTCAAAATTACCGTCCCTCCACGTAGAGATGTAGAGTATAATATGATCAACTTTAAACAAATTTTCAATAAAATACAAGGAAAAATAAGTGTGGGGAAAATCTTATGAGAAACTAATGCATGGAGTCAAATAAATAATATTTAAAGAATAAAATGACAGAAAAAGTTGAAGAGAAAAAGGTGCATGGTACCTTAATTATAATGAACATATAAAAATCCTTCTTTTTACTGCTTTATTTTGCTAATTGTCTTTTGTCACTGGGCTTTAATATGGGGTAGCAGTTCTATAGGTATTATAATAGGTCACAGAGACCACATTTGTTCGGTAATGTAGATTACATTTTAATGTCCATAGTTATCTCTATTGGTATGCACAGGTGCATATGCACAAGTTCATGCTAGAGAGGTAGGCTACTTTTTTTTCTTAGTGAGACCTACATGCCTTTTGTGGGTTTTTTAGCCTTAACTGTTTGCCTGTCTCATGTGGCGTAATGCTGTGTGTGGTATGCTAGCTAATACTGACAGCTCTGACAAGTAGTATCTAATTAACCAACTACCACCACTTAAATGCGAATAAGCAAAGGAATTAAGAAGTCAGGAGTTGAAGAAAACAGAGTGAATTATACATACAAGCTTAATTTGGGCTTTAATTGATGCAATCAATTGGGTGTACTCCTCTATCTGCCTGCAACATAAGACATGCCTTAAGTTTGAAAATGCAACATTATTTTCAAGTTTTAACCTTAAAATGAAAAGGAAATAAAGAAAAAGAAAAAAAAAACTAACTGATCATGTTTAGACAGATAGAAAGAGAAGAAAAGAATGAAGATAATTTTGTATAACAGAAATTCAAGACCTTATCACAATTCCAGGACTAAATACATTACATTTAAACAAGGATTTATTGACTGTTTCCGTATGACGTTTGACAAAACTTCTGTATTTGTATCTTGGCATCCAATCTCATGTAGTGAAACAACAAACCAAGTAGCTAATGTCCTAGCATTTTAGAATTGATGGACTAATATCATTACCCAGAATGCTTAAGCACATTTTTTCATATTGTTAATCAAACCTTCCAAACTATTTGTTCTTTCTATGTATGTGAAGCTTGTTTAGTGTTACAACTCATAAACCAACCTGGAATTTTACTAACCTAAGTTACGCATACATCAATCATCAACTTTCAGCCTATCCATGTCCAAAACATATGCAAGGGAAGTCAGTTAGACTCAAAGGAAAAACACAGAAAAATTGTCAAATGCCAGTCTCATGAATTATAAGACCCCTGCATAAGTATAGAGTACAAACATTTACTGTACCTCCTAGCCAAAGAAATAACAAAGCACAACTAAAGCAAAAAAAAGTGTTTCATTATTTTCACCATAACACTAAAGTGAGTTTCAACATCATTTGAACAGCTCCATTTATGTATGCCATATTGTTGCTAAAAATTACTTGAGAGTGAAAATATAAGAAATTCATCTCTTAGCTGATCCATGTATTATTTATGTAGGAAAACTTACATCATAGATATGAGAGTGAAATAAAAAGAAAAGCTACACCTAGATGACAGATAGGTACAAGCAACTTTTCTGAGAGGACAAGTTAACCTATTCTAACAAGTTAAATTATGCTAACATGCTAACACTCCCATTCAAGTTGGAGCATACAGATTGTATGTCCAAAGCTTTGAACATATAAATTGAATTTGAGGTCTTCCTAAGGATTTAGTTACAATATCTAGAAACGGATCATTGGACCTAACAAATGTTTGCAAACTTCCTTAGTCAACAACTTCTTTCGGATAAAATGACAATCAATTTCTATGTATTTAGTTTTACTTTTAAGAGTGGGAACACAAAACTTAGGAACTCCATTGATGGACGTCTTGACTGTTTATGATTTGATCCTGAACATGATCAAAATCTGAGTTCATGGCCCAAAGAATCATAATCATATAGAACTTATCCAACTTCTTCTAAATCTCATCCAGTGAATCAACTACTAAGAAAATCTTAACCTGATTGGGCTTCAGCAATGAAGGAAGTCATGTCGTGATATTTGTTTTAGAGATGTTAGTCTATGGGCAGAATATAAAGGCATTGCATATCATTTGAAAAAAAAAAAAAAAACTTAGTTTGATTCCAAAAAGAGTTGCAAGTTTTGAATGACCTCAGAGTGCCTAACATATTGGGTTCCTCATATTGCCACATTAAAGTACAAAGTTAAAAATCAATTTTCTTCCACTGTTCAGCTTTATTTGATGATACTTTACTTCTTTCTTCTTCCAAGTAATCATGGAAACCTTGGCTAAGGAATCAAAGTTCAGCTAAGACAGACCAAGAAAGGTATTTTTTTCCACTAAGTTTTTCAGAAGTAATTGTAGGAGTCCCAGAAAAAGAGGCAACAGGTCCAGAAAACATATGGAAAGAGGAAAGAAAGGCAAACAGTGATACCAGCAACCAGCGCAAACAGCAAACAGAGGTAAGGAAAGAGTGAGCCGGAGAGAGATTTAAGGGTACTGCACCTCAACCAGAGGTAGAATACCAAGAACCAAGGGCCGAAACAGGGCCAATAAACCCTGTGGAAGTGGAGCAATGCGGTGCATGGCTGTTATGCACCTTGGTGGGTAAGGTGTCATTCAGCAAGACACACCAAATACGATGTTGGTCGAAGGAAATGACAATGGTGGACGACAATGATGGATAGTGGGTTCCTGGTCACTTCACGAGATGAACCAAAGTCGGTGTTCTCAAGAGAAGGACAATGGTTGGCGGTGAAAGGTAACAGAATCATCAAACAATGACAAAGTGAGATCGACCCTCTATGATACAATGAAAATAAAAGACTATTCATCTCTTAGTTTATCCATGTATTACTTACAGAAAAACTTACATCAGAGATACAAGAGAGAGAAATAGAAAGAAAAACTACATTTAGGTGACAGATAGGTACAAGTAAAACAACTTTTCTGAGAAGACAAGTTAACCTATTCTAACAAAATTAAACTATGCTAACATGCTAACAATTAAAAACAAAAATCCTGAAAAGCCATAATAAACAGACTGGTTTAAAAGTTTCAACTGAGCAAATTATGCTGAATCTAAACTTGTACCTAGCTATCTTTTCTTCCCTTTTTGTTATGTAGTTCAAAGCTTCAGACCAAGTAAACTCCACGTGGAACCCAAATCCTACATCCACAAATATGTGTTGTGTATCTGGCCTGTAAAGTTTAAATAAAATACATGAAATATAAAAGAGATGTACATTTCACTGGACTGAAGACAAAACAAGACCCACAAATTATAATCCACAGATAAAATGAACTAGCACTGTACTAGTGGTGAGGGGTTTCCCTCAGTTTAAATCTCCATGCATTGATTGTACCCTAGAGAAGAAGGAACGGAGCGAATGGAAAGTGTTCACATGCAAGTTGGCCCATATAACACAAATCTTAATTTTTTATTAGATGATGATGACAGATTTTGATACAGATGATATATAAAAAATGTTGATGTCCGGTTACCACAAAGATAATATATGCAATAGAAAAAAAAGTTTGACATGATTTATATAAACTGGTGATAAAATATTAGTGCACCTTAACAAAATCAAGGACATGAAATTTAAGAAAAAAATAATACTATTAGTCACCAAAGCTAAAACTAAATTATTGATGACTTACACTTCTGCCTGCAGGTATACTTCAGACCCAAGATTGACCAAAGTTCTTAGACTGGATACACTATTCTTCTCTAGGTTTTCAATGTTTCTTCGCAGATCAGCACTGATGAACGAGTTAAGAGATATAAAAATGTAAATGTTGGTTTTAGCCTTTAGGTGTTAATCATTAGACACAGACTAATCTCCAATTCAGTTCAGCTTACAAGATTTACAAGATGTGAACTTTCAATGGCGCTATAGACTTCATGAGAGAAATGAATGAAACGTAAAGATATTGTGTTGATATTTCAGTCTTACCCTGGTACTAACTGATCCTAGCTGTATACACAAAACTAAAAAAGGATACAAAATTTTCTGTTGCTCAAAAACCTTGTCCCTGAAATAAAGAGGGGAGAAAATGAGTAAATACTGTGAAACACAATTAGAGTGAACTAACAGACATAACTTATTCTGCAGAGTGAACTAAATATATAGTAGAAAACTTAGGTCTTAGTAGACAAACATTTTATGCACATTGTTTCAAAACAACAATAAATAAATTGCACAGAAGCAACCATTATACCGCTGACTAATAGCATGAATAAGATCAGGTTTCAAGCGTTTGTCAACAAATTGTTCAAATTTTTGAACTTTCTCCTGGCGTGAGCTGTCCGTATGATGAGAGGCCTAGTAAAGGATTGACCAGCAACGAATTATAAGCTACATTAGTAAAATGCATGCACAAATATCACATAAGTTCATGCTTATATTGCCAACAGAAAGCAACAAATTAATAGTCAAAAAGGCATGTACCATTGAAACATTATAGATACCTAACTTGTGTTATCAAGTATGAAGTGGGCAAGGAAAAAAAAGTTGTAAAATTGTCCACAATGAACATTTTGAATTAATTTCATAAAAGATAATTGACTTAATTATGTTTTTAGTCCCTGAAATTTAAGGTGATTTGTGATTTTGGTCTCCTAAAATTTAAAAATATTTATTTTAGTGCATCAAAAGGGGAAAAATATGATTTTAATCCCTAAAACGATTAACCAACGATTAACCGAATAAAGAACACAACAAGGACTGCCAGAAGGAAGACCAAGGTTTGACTGTTATTCAAAAGTTCTAATAATGTATGAATATTAGATCTTTTGAAACAATTATAGATACTTGGAGGTAATTCTAATTGGTCAATAAAAAAGATTTCAGTGTTATCTCTTTTTATTTTTCCTTAGTTTATCCTTAACCAATCTATCATGAAAAGTAAAAAGTGGCAAAGTAACTTTGTCTTGATTATTTTTCCAAATTAAAGTTCTCTTCTGCGCGTAAAAAGGAATAAATAACTCAATCAAATTTTGGGAGGCTTCATAAAGGGCATGTGTTTGAAATACGCCAATAAAACGCATAGCAGTAAAATTATCTGAAAAACACAAGTAAAATGCAGGGTGGAAGCTAAGATGGCGAATGATATAGTTGGAATGAATAACACCATTAGAAGTGGGCTGAACATGTAGGAATGAATAACATAAGAAAGGAGATTTAAAATGCCACAAGAGGTTGGAGGGTTGATACAGCATGGAAGATAAATAATTTCCAAGAATAATCATGAAATTAAGTAAAAGTCAGAATTTTAGGGAGCTTAACAATGAAGTAATGACGGGACAGACCACAAAGGATTATATTGCTCTAATACCATGCTGAAATTAAAGAATTGTGTGTTTATTTCATGATAACAGTACTATGTTTATATACAGAGCTTAGAGAATCAAGCTCATAAATTTAAGGATATGAATCAATCTACCTATAGAAATAATAGAACTATAGATAGTATAATTCACTAATCACATTAATGGACCCAAATTCTCTAATTATGTGAAATATCTCAACAATATTTCCCACAATATCTCAACAAAAAGATTACTATTTGAAAACCTTAATGGCACTTACTATTGTGAACCAACTATCCCAAAAGTTTAAGTTGTTATTGTTATATTTCTAATAGTTACCTCGATTAACAGGTCAAGATATATTCATTCATGATCCAAAGAGAAGACAACATATTTCATATCTCTAACCAAGAAAGCCACAATCTCTTTTTGTTTTTTGTCTTAAGAAAAGGATGTCATCTAGTAATACAATCTTGGGTTCCAAATATACCAAATGTGTATCTGCCATTCCAGTCTTCCACAATTCTTCAGGGGAAGCCTCATCAGAATTAGGTGATGTTAGCCTTTTAAATTCCTTGTTCAAGTTGATTAGATTAGATTGGTACTCCTTCAACTTTCCAAGAAGCATTGCCTTTACACTTGGCTGCAAACTTCTTGTCTCATGGTCCATTTTCCGAATCTGGAGAGGGAGAAGAGCATATAGAAAATAAACAAAAAGATAATACCTATAAAAACAAAGCACAAACACTTAAGAAAACATTCATCTTAGTACCAGAACATCTGCGTCATCTAGTCCCGCTTTGATCTCAGAAATCTTCTGTACCTTCTTTTCTGAAATAGTGTTTATTAAAAAATATCAGTAAACAGAATTTAACATTGAAATAAGCCATCATACATCTTCATGTCACAGAAGCAGGCTTCAGAAAACATCCCACATGCAGCACAGTAAATAAAATCCTCCACTTCCTCAAATCATATAACAGTAGGACAAAATCATTGAACAACACAAAATAACCATTTTTACTTGTTTTGATCACATTTTGACACTCAAATAATCTCTAGTACAACAAATTTTGGATAAAAAAAATCCTAGTTTTCTTTCTCACAGTTATGAAGGGTTCAGCTACGAGAAAATCAATTTCCCAAGAGACAAACTCTAGAGCCAGAATGCATGCCATGAGCAAGAAACGACAGGGGCAGCTCAACATACCAAAACGCAACACAGAAAAAAGTGGTAAACGACAAAAGGGGTGAATCAAACGACAAAATAATTAGGATTTTGAAGGTACCTGGGTCAGAAACAAGAGAGGTAGAACTACATTTTCTGGAGAGATGAGCAGAGAGCTCACAGTACTGGCGCTCGTACCCTTCGAAGACTTCACTCATCTTGCCACACACTTCTTCTCAAAAGGGGAAGGAAATTAAAATTGAAAAATGGAAATCGAAATTTTGAAATTAGAAACAATAGGAACTGAAGAGCGAACAAGTTTCTTCACTGAATAAACTGTAATTTCACACCAACTGCAGGGAACCTGCGATTCTGGATGCTACTAGGGTTTAGCATCTTAATAATCACTTTTTTTAAAAACTTCATTTTTAAGTTCAAACAAACCCACTCATAAATGGTACAAGTCAACGGTCAATTTTTGGTTTTACCAAAATATTTGAGAAGTCCAACCAAAATTTACTTTGAACTTCTTTTGTCTATTTGGATGATTTATTTATTTTTTTTGGAAATTATAAATTGATAGTATTATATAAGTGTACCGGGTATCGGTTTATTCTTAATCGGCCTCTAAGCCGAAAGAGTTTCGTCCTAGGCCGATATCATCTCGGCTTGCCTTAACTAAAGCCCACTAAGCGTGGATCTCGCGTAGTGACTACCTACCTAGGTATTCTGTTACTTCTTCTTTTTAATATAAATTGAGGTCAGGTAATCAAGTAAGTAACACACGTTCTCATTACTCTCTATACTTACTCTAAATCCTGTTAATCTCTTACTCTCTATACTTAGTTGACCAGGATTCTAGAAGCATAAATTGTGAATTCCTTTTATTTTTATATTGTTTAACTTGTGACATTCACACTTCAACTTGAATATTCATCCTTCAAACATAAATTCATCTTATATTATACCTTTTCTTTAAAATAGATGTATTTTTTTTTAACAAAGTAAATAACTAAAGAACATAAACCCATATATAAAAGTAAATGAATTGCAAGCATTGTATATTTTAAAAATAAGAATTGTAATATCCATAGAAAAAAAAACTTTTATACAATTACTTTTATTTACAAACTTCGAAATAATGGTCATTTATACTTTAAAATAATGATAATTTATTTTCTCTAGAATTTCTTAAATTTATGTAAAATTTAGAATCTTTAATTTTTTTTTAAAATATAACTTCTCACTTTATTAATTAAAGTATGTAAAAATGAAAATTTGAATTTGATGAAAAATATACTTTAAATTTAAATTATAAGGAATATTTTCTAACACTAATTTTACAAATTTATCATTGTATGATACTAAAAATTTGATATTTTTAAAAATATTACTTGCTTGATTTTGGTGATTCATCATGAACTTTGAAAACATAAACTTGAAATTGAGAGGTAAACCAACAAATTAACAAATTGAATTAATGTAGTCTCTAAATGCAAGTAATTTTTGCTAATTTGACCAAAATTCTACATTTATGATATGTATAAATTGATTCAATAAGATCTTATTGTATTATTGTATAACAAGTAAGGGATCTCTCCAATATGATTACAAAATGTAAATTTTATCAGATTTTTCTTTATTTTTTAAATCCTTTTATTATAATGATACCTAATTTAGGATACTTAGATTTTTACTAAACAAACAATAAGCAGCATCACTATTGATAATATACTCTAATTAAGAAGAAATCACTTTGAACTAAATAAATTGAAATTTTATTGAATGTTTATCTTTAAAAGGGGTATAATTTTCAAGATCACCTTGGTATTACACCATTTTAAATAAGTTATTCAAATTTTATTTATTTGATTTATTAAAAAATTATAAATTTGAAGAATTTTTTGAGAATTATATTGTAAAGAATTAATATCATATTCACGATTGCTAACTTTTTGAATCTTAAAAGATTATTCTTCTAATATAACTGTTTATTGATTTGATGTTAAATAGATATAATTTTCATTTTTATCAATATATTTTCTCTTGAAAAAAATAACAATTATCTTGTTTTTAATTATAACCATGATATCTTCTAAAAACAATTTATTTTTTCAAAAGATCTAAAATAAATTATAAACTATGAAATTGTAAAATAATTATTAATATTATTGATATTTCGATAGAGTATTGATTTATAAATGTAAATACTAATATATTTTAATGGTGAACTATATTTACTGAGTGAGTATTTATAAAATATTTTTTATTTTAATGTTAAATATTATATTCATACTAAGTTATCTATTACAATACATAAAACTAAAAAAAATATAAAATTATTTGTTGTTCAAAAACTTTATCCTACAATTAAAAATACTATAGGAAAATTATGTTTTCTATTTTCAATTTGTGATTTTAAATTTTGTATTCAGATGTTAAACAATAATAATTTATTTTAATGTTTCATAAATAAATGTTTTTTTTTTCATATTAATTAAACATTTTTAGTGATATGTTAAATGAATATAAAATTCACTGGACCAACAACTCAGTTACCTGGGCTATTTTTTTGTTAAAACGACGTAGCATAGCACCCTGTTCTTCATAGTTTTCATATTCCTCACTGGAACAGTCAACAGCAAGAAGTTAAACTATGTCGTTTATGCGCGGAGATTTGCTTTCTCGAACCAGGAAGCTCGTAAAGGGTTTCGCCAAGTCACAACCTGTATGGCTCAAAGCCATGGAACAGTTAGTCTCCTAATTCCGATCTCCTCTCTTCAAATTTTTCCTTTGCATTTACCTTCTACATTTTCCCTTTTCCTTTTCAGAATCTTCCATCTGGGTTTTTCTCAACGACCCCTCTTTTGCTCCAAAATGCTACCTTTTCACTGTGTCTGTCTGTAATCGGGCATTTCACTTACGAAATGAAGATATAATGCTTGTGATGTTCAATTGTCCACTCTTGCACAACACTTTTAATTATTTTTGGGACTTTTTGGATTCAATGATTTTTTGTTTTCAACTTTTATTTGAGCATGGTGATTATCATTTTTTGGTTTTTTTTTTTCTTGAAGGGTTGAAATTTGTGTAATATTTTAATTTTCACTGTGTTTTTCAGGGCACCACCTGCAACATTTCCTCGAGTTGCAGGAAAATTTCCCACCATCACTCTTCCTGAGGATGTTTATGTGAAGAAGTTTTATAAAAAGTATCCGGAATCCAAATGCCATGACCCCATAAAGTACTGTCCTTTTTCCTTGCTGTTCCAATTTCAATGTTCGAGTCTCTTCTTCTTTCTGTATTGCTGTATGATAATTCTGGTCAAAATTCTATATTTTGATTCATGAATGGGGGAAATGTCATCATGTCATGCCTATTTGGTTTGGGGATATGTTTTGTTTTACTAATAATTAAAAAAAATGTCATTTCATTTTAATTGTGGTCGAAATTCTATATTTTGTTTTGTTTTTAAAATCTTTGTACCAAGTGGTGAAAACTATGAAATTAATACAGAAGATATTTCCTTAACAGACCTTTCAAGTTCCATTTTGCTTCCTAGTAGTATAAATGTCTATCTGAATCAGTGTAATGTAAGTTGTGTAACACTAGGGTAGAATTAATGTCAGTCTATCTAAACAGAGTACAGAAAAAGACAATACAAGAAGAAATAGATAGACAGGGAGCACCGGGAATAAGAGAATACTTCATACATCCCACTGTTAGCATGATTGTTCATCTGAATTTCTAAATAAGCATGTAAATACCCTGTTCTAATAGGCAACTACAATAGTTAGCTTTTGTGGTCATTTGATTGTGCAAAATAGTATGTATCTGTGTCTTTGCTTCTGCTATATGATAATGCTTTCTTATATTTTTGTTTAATGGTTGAGATACCCTACTGTTCTTCTAACAAATGGTTTTGGTTTACATGGTTTCTTAAAACTTATTTCCGGTTATATGTTTGTATTTTACATGTTGCATGCTAAAAGAAAAAATATTAATATATGTTGGTTTTGTGAAGAAAAGCTCTCTTGTCTGAAGACAAAGGTCTTACTTCAAGTTTTAGCTTGAGGGGAAGTATCAGAAATAATGTAAACTAGGCAGAATTATATGTTAGTGCGAGTAATGATGTATTCTTGTACTTGTGTGTAATTATCCTTGTATTTATATCATAATATAATATGCTCTGCTATGTAATTCAAACACAAAATTCATCGTATGTCTCTTCTTTTATCTCTCTACACAGTTCCTACGTCCTTAATGTCAATTACATTGGTGACTGATGTTTATTTTGCCAATTCACATTTGTTTTAGCCTTATATTTATATGTAATAGATTAATTACAGTGTTTTAAGTAGCATTTAGAATTCGATTTCATAATCTAGTTATAATAAATATTTCTCATGTACTTTTTTAGTGGATTCAAGTATATACTTGAGTTCCTTATTTACTTTCTATCAGAACAGTGGAAACTGAAAAAAGAGTATAATTTTCTTATTCTCTTCATTTTTTTGGACTTGCGCTAGGGGCAGATAGAATTCTTAGGTAGGTAACTTCTAATAACCTGTTTTGAAACTTCCCGCTTGGACTGTGCAAAATAGTATATATGTGTCTTTGTTTCTGCCATCTGATAATTAGTTGCTTAATAATATTTTTTTAATGGTTATTTGTGAGATACTCAAGTGTTCTTTTTTAACAAATAGATTTTGATCTATTTGGTTCTTAAAACTTAATTTGAGTTTAATGTTCGGATTACACATGCTGCGTGCTAAAAGAAAAAATATATGCTGGTTTAGCTAAGAATTCCTCAGACGAATGGCTTTTACTAACTTGATGGCTGAAGTATATTGGATGCATAGAGTAGATTAATTTTTGCACGTTGCCTCCATTCACATCTAGAGAACCTTTAAATTGGATCTAACCCATGTCTACATATGTTCATAGAAATAATGAAGTTGAAGCATCAAATGCATTAATCACTTATTCCAATATATGATTAATGTTTCATCAGGTTTCATGCTTTTGATCCACCTCCATCTCGTATATTTGCCTTGAGGGTCCTTGAATTGAAAGAGCAGGGTGTTAGTGAGGAGCAAGCAATGGCTATAGCTGATGTATGTAGCCTAATTTGGTTCCTGAATAAGTTATCCCTACAATTTGTTCCTCTAACAATCAGTTGTATTGTTTTTCTTTGATTCCCCCTTTCTAGATGGAATACCTGACAGAGAAGAAGGCAAAGAAGAAAGCATATACCCGTTTGAAGGAAATTGCACGTCTTCAAGGAAAGAGACTTCCTCCAAACCCATATCCTAGTGCTATCAAGGAGATACAAGCTGAGGAGAGGAAATATGTTCGTGACCGTTTCTTCAATCCCAAGATACTCGAAATTGTGAAGCAGCAGAAAGCTGAGGCAATGGAGAGATTCGGTGGGCAGGGTGGTGGTGGTGGTGATTGGTGATTTTTATCATTGAATGTTTGCCTCTGACAATAATATTTATCATTCAGCCACTGAAAAAGTGCCTATTTCTTTCCTTATATTAGGTGAAATATTTATTAGTTGTAATTGATCAACTGCAATAGAAAGTTTTACCAAAATTTCATGGCAGGATCATTTCTTCCAGGTTACCCAAGTTTTGTTAGTAGCTAATACTTGCCTTGTGCTAATCTCTCTCTTTTTGTTGTATTTGATTATTAATCAGTTTTTCCTGGAGTGTCTTTGAACATGCCATCACTAAAATGTGATTCCTTGATAAACATACATAAATTACTTGTGTTACACAGGGTTTGTAAGTTAGAAGACAAGGTTATTATGTATCCATGATATGATTACATTTGGATAATTTTATATTGGATGACATGGTTCTATTTATATTTCAAATTGTAGATGCCTAGAAAACAATCAAATTATTAATAACAATGTGAGTAATTAACTGTTTATTTTTTTATATACATAGTTTCATAGAAAACAATTAAATTGTATTTTATAAAAGATAATGTAGATATATGTTTTTGCCAAAAATATAAAAAAAAATTAATTGCAAAAGTTAAATTGAAAAGAAGATCATCAATTAAAGAAGAGATTAAGGAAACATAAATTTTTAATTTGCAGTCTAAACAATATTTTAAAATTTGAGCATTAAAAAATGTTCTTAAAACTATTTTTTTATGACATTTAGTAATTTTAATAATAAAAAATACACTTTGCAATTCTACCTACACACTACCACTTGTTCTATAAGTTCTTTTACACAAGTGTATATATCTATCATCCAAATAAGGAGTAACTTATCTAAAAGAAGTTTTCACATTAGAGCTTTTAGAGAAGCTCTTCTACTATGAAGTCTGCTACATAAATTAACTTAAAAAACAATTATTAAGTAATTCAATATAAATGAGCTTAACTTAGATAAAAAAAATATAATTAAAAAAAAAAATTAAATTATTCTTATTTCAAATTATTTAATTTTATAAATATTTTATTTAAATAAGATAATTTAAATTTATTAAATTTTAATTTTTTATTTAAATTAAGTATTTCAATTATCATTAAATATAAGAATTTATTTAAATAAGTAATTTATATAGTTGTTAAATGTATTAGTTTGACTATAATAGTTTTATTAAGACCAATTAAATAATTTTCAACCTTAATTCAACTCAACTTTAATTCGACTTAACCCAAATTATCTGAACTTAATCTAACAAATTCAAATATGACTTGACTCATCTTAAATCAAGCTGATTTGATTCAACTCGACTAAGTCAGGTTGGGATAAGTTGGGTCTGAGTTCGAACTCAATCCAAATCTAGGTCAAATTTGAGTCAAAGTCAAATCAAGTCAAAGTTGGGTCAAGTTTAGGTCAAATCAGGTTTGGCCTGAGTTATAGTTAAGTTGAGTTTGGACTTGAGTCTAGGTTTGGTCGGGTTTTATTCTAAAACTGGTTTATCCAAGTTGATCAAAATTATCCAAATCAAATTAGATTAAGTCAAATTAATGATATCTCAATCTCAACCGAATCTACAATATCTTAACAAAAATCAAAATAAAGATATTCTAACTAAAAATAAACAAAAAAAATTTTAAAAAATAATTTATATATATAAAAAAAAATTAATTTTTAAGTAAAATTTGAAATTTTCTTATTTTTAACTATTATCATCTTAAATTTTTATAATTTTTTTAATTCTCTATTTAAATAATATATTTTATTGTAAAACATTTTAAATTCTTTTTAAAAATGAATTAGTTTCTATAAATTTTTCATCTAAACATATTATAATCCACCTATTATAAGAATAAATTTATTTAATATTCAAACCATTCACTCTAAAAAAAATATTAAAATTGGAAAAATCAATAAGAATTAGGAATAAACTTTTCAGTAATCACTCTTACTCCACTTGAGAACATTGGAGTGAGAGGAAGCAAAAACTTATAATGTGGAATAATAAAAAATTAAAGAGGACAAATCAAAAGAAGGGGAAAAAGAAAAAAAAAAGTTAGTTTTTTTGTTTGGTATCATCTCATTCAAGAAAATAAGAATGTTAAACAAATGTAGGGGCAAAGGACTCTTTCTAATGACATTTTTTTCCCCTTCATATAAATTTTGCAATCAAACTCAAACCACTTACTTAAATGCATCACGTGTTGATTGTATGATATTTGTTGATGCTTCTGTATTACACTTCAAACACAAAACTCATCCATCTTGTATCCAATGAAGCATTTTTTCCTCTTATAAGATAGGTCATACCAGTTAGTTCATTTCTTGCGCCAATTTACTTCTTGATTCTTTGAAGGACTGTCTTTGGATTATTTCTGGACTGCAGGGAACATTTTACAAGATTTTCAGGGTGTGAACATCAATAACTTATATTTGTTGCAGTTATGTTTGCTCTAGGCTTGGCATGCACCAAATATGCAGCAACAAGAAGCTTTGATATCCCACATAAGTTTTGTTTTATAACACTGTTTTTTAGTGACTAATTTTTGTCAAAAACATTGTTTGACCACTTTTAGTGTAATCCCTCATAAGATTTTAGTCCTATGTTAATAAAGTTTTCAACAAACATTTCATAAAAACAAACAAACAAAAGATTCTGCATTAAAATTGTTTTTATCACAGCTTAAATCAATTTTGAGAAAACTTTAATGATAACATCTTTGATTTTAACTTAGGAAAATAAATTACATACAGAAATGGTGTGAAAAAAAAAATTGATTTATGAAAGGATTTTCTTGGTTAAAACTTTTACACAATAGGGAATCACAACAATATATTGGGAAGCTCAGGCTCATCATCAGTTACTGTGACCTAAAACTTTGTACATGTGTTTCCACTTACTTCCCACTTAGCCTACCACCAAAACTTGAGGGGCATCAACTCAACCTCAAGAAGGTGAGGGGGTTAAGGGATGTTGAAGTTGTGAAGTACCTTTGAGCTCACAAATCAAAGAATGAACAATTCCCATCAATATAATTTGAAAATAGTTTTGTCTAATTGATCCAACACCCAAATTGGTCACAACTTTCTACTCTGAACCAAGCTAGATGATGGTTTTGAATCAAAAGCTCTCTCTTCTTGATCAGCACTGAAGAGCAGATTAGTCCAATTTGTGGACCTCTGAACAATCCTGGTGGGAACCCTGTCACTATCTTCCCCACCAGATGCTTCATACCCATCACTAGTTGACCTTGACAGAGGGATTCCCTTCAGGTTTGCAGCACCAATGGCAGAAAGACTGGCCAGCCTTCTTGCTTCTTCGGCTTCCGTCGAAGACACGCGAAACGGATGAATGTCAGGCGAATCTAAACTGCTTTCAGGAGAAGAAGCAACAATCCCAGCTGAGCTTGATACTGCCTGACTTGTTTGAAATACACCACGTGCTTCAAGCTGCAGAGGAGCCAAACTAGATGCTCCACTGAATCCTGGGGCAACAATGTTGCTGGTAGAAAATTTTGGAATGGCCTCCATAGGCAAGTCCGCGGGCAGGCGAATCCGTTTGCCTGCCCGTCTTCTGTTGGTCTCGATCCTTGGGCTCATCCGCCGGCCGCTGCTGCCAGAGTTGTGGTCTGGATCCAGCCTGAAAGGCTCATTGTTATGTCTTGTCACAGGCTGAAGAATTTTCGATTTTTTTCTTGCTTCTGCAGCAGCCTTGGAAACCTCTTCAGCATTCAACCGTGCCAGCGTCCATGGACTGATTTTGACTGCTCCAGGATTCTTTTTCTTAACAGGCTCATCTCTCGTTGACTTCTTTCCCAGCGAGCTTACAGAAGCTGTTTCTGGGGGCACTACATCAAACTGCATAATGCAAACCATCATATACCATCAAGAAAGCTAAGATATATTTCTGAAGTCAATATGGATCCACAGAATTTGCTATTACATGGCCGATTAGATTCGTTTTAAGTAGTATTTCATTTCCCTTCATTAATATCACCGAATTTTATGTTTTATTCAGTAACAATTTTTAATAACTAAGTCATTCATTCAAATGATATTGTGCCAGGTATACACAAAATTGAAACCAGTGCTGTAAATGGGAATCACATAAGAATTTCAAGGGAGAGGTCCTAGTGTAAAATACAGGAATATAAACATTAACTAATAGCAGTAGTGAAATGAAAACATTACCTGATCTTCAAGGAACAGACGTGGTGGTGTGCACCATGCACCACGATGGAAAGTAGTAAAGGAGCTTGCACTGCTCAATCCAGTAAGTGAGCTAACGGGTGACATTTGAGGACTCTGCTGACCTCCAATTTGCTGCTCCTGCTCCTGCTCCCTCAAAGCTATGATGTAATCATATGTGCTGATTCCCTGAGTAGTGAAATCAAATAATCATAGCATTTAGTACCAAACAACTTCATTGTTTTAAAATGAGATGAATCGTACTTTGCCTCCAGGAAAACATTTTAAGGCACTGGGAAGCAAATGGGCGTAATTTTATACAATTATCATATTATCTCCTATTTGCCTTTGAATTTTTTTTTGCTTTTTATGTCAAAGAGAGATTGGAGAGAAGAGAGAATATATAAGTTGTCTCTCGTGTAAATGATAAGATGATTTTACAAATGAAGTGTGTATGTAGGTTTTCGAGTACCAAAAAGTTGCCAAGCTTACCTTTTTAATGAGAAGAATGTGAAAGAAAAACAGCTGAACAAGGGGTAAGGTAGCAATCATAGCCAAAATGGTGCAGACTGCCTGTGAAAAGAAGAGGTTTGCCAAGCATAAGAATAAAGGAACAAGGGAAAGAAAGAAGCTAAAGAACAACCAACTACAGAACAAAAGACTAAATATAACTGTGCATAGTAGTCAGATCAGTAATATGGTAACCATATAATAAGCACCACGAATGTAAGCAGAATGCTCACCACAACAATGACAAAGGGAACAAGAGAGAAACTGCTCCCTAACTTGGAAGAAATATCCACAGAAAATTTCTTCTTCTCAACAAAACAGTAGATAAGCACAAGTATCCCAGTCAACCACTGAAGTATAAGCTGCAATCCCAAGCCCAAGGTGCACAAACCATGCACATACCTGTCAATAGTTAATCAAAATGAAAATGACTAGGAAATAAAAATGCTTACTCTGGGGTTTTCTTCAGGTTTTCGCTTGTTGCTTCCAACAAGTAAGTTGGGCTTTAGAACAGTTCAACTTTTGAGACTTGATGGGAAGAATATCAAGTATTTGACAAGGAAACTAGGGAAACAAAATATATAAGCATGTTTCTTGGTTTCAAGATCATGCAAGAAATATCAAGTTTTGTTGAATAAGATCTCATCTCCTTGTCCAGTTCCAGTATGATGGGGGGCTAAGATCGTCACAAAGTAATGAAGGGATAGTATTTTGAGAATAAGGGATTTTGGAATGCTGGTGATCTGGTGCATAGTTATATTTGAATTGTATGGTCACGGTAGGGAATGATTTATACTTT
Source organism: Macrotyloma uniflorum (assembly GCA_016859785.1). Taxonomy (NCBI): domain Eukaryota; kingdom Viridiplantae; phylum Streptophyta; class Magnoliopsida; order Fabales; family Fabaceae; genus Macrotyloma; species Macrotyloma uniflorum. The sequence goes on from BDMB01000021.1 coordinate 1,643,351, forward strand.
ATGCATAGTTGCAGAGTTTATGCAATGATAATGCAACATTTAAACATGTGAATGATAAGAAAGGTATAGGCAGACAATCTTCTTACCAAGAGGAGAGCAGCAACCATAAGGGTGAAAAATTTTCTGTAGTTCCTTTTCCCAATACAGTTGTTGAGCCACTACAAAATCCAAGAAGCAACAGTCCTTTCAGAGATAAACATTAACTGATAAGAAAAGAAAAGAGAATTTAGATTATCTTACTCTGCAATGATGATCAAAGCGATCAACACACTTGTCACAAACTCTACAGTGCTTGCTGTACTTGAAGACCTGCAACGACAATATTCCTCAATAGTTCAACTTTTTGTTATCAAAATTGAGAGAATGAAAGCTCCAAGCATTCACGTAATGCTAAAAATATATGCATTCAAGATGAGCACAAATTTGTAACACTGATGAAATTCTTAAGTATCAGATCAAGGAATGCTACGATAACTTGGAGGAACAAAGGTTTTCAATCAAAATGCTTCTGCTCACCTCAACTTCACACAAACTGCAATAGAACATGCCATCTTCACTTGCTTGTTGATCACAAGATTCCTTACTTGAACTTGAGTAGCCACAGATATAAGCACAAGGAGAGCAAACCATTAGGAGACAGGACGAAGGTAAAGATGATGCACTTTTCTTCTCTGCAGAAATAGCTGCATCTTTAAAACTTGCTTCAGTTCCCAATTCTTCCTTATCAACCGATTTTGGTCCTACAGTTGAAGCATTTCCATCATGCATTGATGAAGTTGATTCCCCTCCTAGTTTAGAATTCTTGAGTCCATCAAGCTTCTTGCTATCTGGAATTTTGAGATATTTTTTGGACTTGAAAACCCCAGGATCTGCAGGATCAGATGCTGCACACCAAATATACAGTGCAAAGACACATGTAATCTGGCAAGAGGAGAGGTGTTACTACGACATGATATTGTCCTTCGTGCAGTTTAAGACAAATACATAGATAGTTCCCATCCTTTACAAGTCTAAAGAATTGATAACAAAATAACAATTTGTCACTAAATATTGGTAAAGCATATTGCAAGCACATTCAAAGCCAGAAATATTGACCCACAGACAGAATGATGCAAGCTCATTAGAAGGCTAGCAGCCCTAAAAAGGCCAAAGAAGGTCTAACAAAAAGTGTAAACTGCAGTTAAAGACTAATATTACGCCAGTCAATGATTGTTAGTTGTTGTGAGTTCAGTTTATAAACGTTCATATTCCATAGTGGATAGTTAGAGTAGTTATTTGGGTCTAAAATCCAAGATTGTTAATCTAAAAAATTTATAACCACCACCAAGCATTTTTTTACTAGGTGAGGTAGGCTACATTGATCAAATCAAATGACATCAAATAATATTATGTCATAAATCATGATTCAAATAGCGCCCAGAAACCAGAAGTTTGCTAATCAATTTGCTAAAGCACTCCTTCACTAAGTGTTTGATGCAAATTACTCAACTCAATGCAAATATTTTATTGCAGCTTATTCCCTCATGGATTTTTTAGGACAACAATTCATTTTACTGAGAAGTTCTATAGTGATCTTGAATTAGTTTTCATCAAAGTTCTAAACAGAGTCAGCTATTACTTAAATGCAATAATCTCCAAACGAAACCACCTGAAATTGCAACTGTCAGTGCTATGCTGTGTTCCAACAGCCTTAGGAAGATAATTAATTTTTTATAGCGCTCAAATTTCCAACAATTACTATTAATATTTCTTCCATGCTTTTTCTTAAAATATTAAAACTAAAAAGCTCAAGACAATGCTAATGATTTAACAGTTGGCACAATGACTAGCAAACAGAGCTATCTCTGTCATTCATGAATGTGTCATCATCAGAAAGCATGCATAATAGTGCCAACTTCCACATCTGCGGAGACAGGAAGACAACACAGTAGCAAATTGTCACCCATATTCAGATACTGACTAGTTGTACATTTAAGCAGAATGTTGAAGCTATTGCAAAATTCAATGTCACCCTCTTTAAGTAGCACGTTCAAGGTAGCTTCCATGAACATGTCCCAATTTTGACAAAGGGGAGGATGATTACCAGAATTATCAAGAAGGCCAAAAAAGGAATGTGATAAGGAAAATTCAGTGTTATCCTGTGTTTAAAAAACTGAAACATGTTTGAATTTGGAGAACAATTTCCTGACAAATACATGCGCCTGGTTTGACAACAACAAATATGAAACCAGCACCGTTAATTACATATCTTCACACGGCTACCTCTCAAAACATTATTAAAAATCAATTTGTAATTGGGGAGATAATTTAATTAAAGAGGGTATAACAAGGAGTCAAATAACCTCACATAAGGTATGCAGAGACAACTCCATACAACATTAAATTGAACACCATTTAAATGCTCACAAAAAAAGCAAAAATAAACTATGGAGAAAAAGGAAATCGGATTGGAGATTAAGAATAAAGACACATGAAACCAAAACCTTGAATCGGAAAGCAACAATCACAGATCTCATCCCACCTTCCACCAACCCACTTATTAACATTAAAATGCAGATGAAGGTTCAAGACTGGGTTACCAGGGGTGTGTAGAGGCCCATGACAACATACTGATACATCTTCTTCCCAACAAAAGGAGCAAAAAACACATAGAAGGCAAATCCCAGAGCCAAAAACACAGCTATAGCCACCACCTTCACAAAAACAAAATATTCTCAAAATGACAAACCCCCCCACAGAACGAAAGTAACAAATCCAGTAAAAAATAATAAAAATTAAAACTTTACCTGGAGAGGATGGTAAGGTAGCTGCCACCCATTCTTCCTCATCTTTCAGTATGAATGCAAACCCAAACTCTGAAGGGGAAGTACACAAAGTACAAAAATCCACACAAATGCAGGTAGCACCAACCAGAAAGAGAACTATAGAGCACTGTTATTCACCCTCTTTCACCACTTTCCCTCAAGTTCTTTTCAAGGGAAGGGATGAAAAACCAAAGATTTCACTCTGGGACCAGCAAAAACACTTAACTTGCAATGACATGTTGGTTGGTACAAAGAGCTGGCAGATGTAACAAAGAGAGAGAGAGAGAGAGAGAGAGAGAGAGAGAGAGAAACGGAGCAGGGTTTTTTTTTGTGTGTGTTGTGTGAAGTGAGAATTGCTAAAGAGTATGTAGAGTGAGGAAATGTTTGTCTGGTTCACTCAGAGACAAACCTTACCCAGGTCATGGAAGATGTAAAGAATGGCCTTTTTCTGGATTTAGGAGTTGGGGTGGTTTCGGTGCTTGCAAAGCTTTTTACTTTTGCTGCAGAGAATAGATCTCTATGTGGTGTGAGTGAGTTTGATTTTTTCTTTCTTTGCTGTGAAATTTACCTCATTTCATGACCCACCCTTTTACTTTTTGGGGTATTAGTATTACCCTCTGTGTTGTGTTGTGCTGTGCGTTACCTTTTTCCATAGGCAAAATCATGTGTTACTCACAAGCCACTGCAATGGACAGTTGTTTTGGTTCTGCTTTTGTTAATTGCCAACAATCCCTTAAAAGCTTGCTCAGGAAACGGATACACGCATTCTCTCTCTCTTTCTCTCTCCTTCCTCTCTCTTCTTGTCTTCATCTCACATTTTGATTCATAAATTGTAGCAGTAATAAATAGTAATAAATTGTATAATAAGTGTATATGAATATAATTAAATCCAATGAGTAATGACCATCTCACTGTTTTGTGTTTGACCAGGCCTGGCTTTCTTTATTACTACTTTATTGTTCCTTTTCCTTGTACTGTGCAATGATACTAGGAAATTACTATGTTGGAGTTTTCCTCTCATAAGGTGGGGTAACACTGTCTATTCTCACCCCCAAAAAACCTTTCTTTAATCTTTAGTCTCTGTAATTCTAATCAAGTTTAGTCAAAAAAACAAATTTATCTGAAGTTCGTGATCAATTCGATCAAAATAATTTATTCGATTCATTTTAATTCCTGAAATTATAGAAGTTTAGTTTTAGAACCCAACAATTAAACTGGTGCAATTCAACTTTTTATTTTCAAATAATATCATTAGTTTTACTATATAATTAGAAAGCTGATATATAAATATTAATTTTTTCTGGGTTACCCAATAACACTCATCATTCATTAAATACAAATGCTCAACAAATAATAAATTTCACGCGTTTGTTTGGAATGAAAAAAAAAACGGGTATCCTTATAATTATCTTTTGAAAAAAAAAAAAAAACTTTAATTGAAAGATGAATATAAAGTGAGAATGATAAGAAATAACTGAAAATAGAGTTAGAAATTGGTCAATCTGATCAGTTAAATAAGCCAAGAGTGAAAAATAGGTTTCTTCTATTTTTATCTAAATTTTTATTGAATTCGTATTTTATGATTTGCTTTATTGGTTAGTCTAGTTAAGTAAAAATTGGTCTATTTATTTTTTTTATCTACACTTCTATAATTTTAAAAATGAAAATAGATAATAACATTGATTTATTGGCTTGAAAAAGAAATTAACAATACATATATTAGATGAAAAAAATATCTATTAAAAAGTATTTCTAATTATGAATTATTATTATGGAAAAGTAAAATACGTGAAGAGATATCTATCCACGTATCATCTTGTAGGGGAAGTCACACTTCGATAAATTAAATAATGAATGATAGAGATTTATTAATGGAGTCTTGGATATAATTTAATTACTTTTAAAAAATACCAATCCATATAAATTTAAATATAATTTAAAATTATGGTCATATATTAAAATAAATTAATGCATAAATAAATTTAGATAAATTCTAAAATTTCTTCTATATCTTTTTTAAGTAATTATATATATATATATAATAGGATTATTAAATCCTCGTTCCTTTTTTATATATATATTTCAATTCTTACCATCTAAATAGGTTAATAAAATTACAATTATTGAAAGACAATCATATTTAAAATTTGAAATAAAGTAACAAGATTAATGTAATATCATAACATTATAATAAAAAATATAATTAAAATAAAAACAATAAATAGTGACGAAAATAACTGTAACTAAAGTTACAAAAGATAACAGAACAGCATTTATTCCATTTCCTTCAAAGATGTTGACTTTAAACTTTTAACATTCAAATTTCAACATCATTTGCCATACACAAACGTTAACCAAAATACCATTTTTTTTGTTACATATACATCAAACTCATATTCCAACAACTCATTACAAATTAAGAAACTATTTTTTATATATTTAATTAATGTAACTAAATAAGTTGATATAACAGTTAGAGGTATATTAATGAAAAAAATTAAAATAAAAAATTATATTTATTTTTATTCTGTATGAGAATTGTTAAATTAAATGACAACCATATATAAATGTTATTATAAGAAGATATTGATAACTGCGCAGTGATAGTGAGTTACATAGAAAGTAAACTTGGTCTTACGAAACGTCGAAACCTATTTGTCGTTTTCTTGTCAGATACCACAATTTCAATTTTTAAATTTTTAATTTTTTAATTTTTTAATTTTTTTTATTTTGCAGATCGAGTGCATTGAATTTACGTGGATGTCGTTTTGGGAAAAGCAAAGTCATTAATATGCGTTTTGTGAATGTCCTCTTCGGTTTCGTCCCATTCACCAGTTCCAACGCCATCAAGCTTTTTAAATTACGTTGACAAACACCACGCGACTGACCGTTGATATCAAGTAATCAACGGTCATGATTGATTTACTGTATCTGGACATTGGCACATACTTCATTCTAACTTTTCGCATTCATTTTTTCTTTCAAAAATTGATTTTAATAAAATAATGTTAGTTTAGTGACCATTTATGATAAAGAGTTTGATTTTTATGTTAATTAATTAGAAATTATTATTATTGATAATATTTAATTTTAAAAAAAATTATTTTATTGATTGAAAATTGAACCGAAAAAAAAAACGTTAAATGACGAATTGATGAGAAACGGGGTTTCGTTGGGATGCAAAGAAAGAGTAAAATTTTGGAGGAATATGATGAGATTTGGAAGAGAACAAATAGAAAAGAGACAGAAAGTTAAAAATTGAGCTTGCAATAGAGGCAAATGGCATAAGTTGACTAACATAGAAAACAACAATGTTTTATTAATCCTTGATTAACGTAAGATCTCGACCAGTTATGGATTGTCTTAGGCATTTTCATTATTTTATTATAAGTTATGAGTTCTTCAAAACTCGAGACAAAATATAATAAATAATCTAGGTTCAATATATACCTGCCACAAACAGTTTCAAATTATGATAATCTAATATCAGTTTGAAAATTTAAATTCTCATATTATATTACTAGTAAAATTTAAATTTATAAAATTAGTTTAATAAAATAAAATTTATATAATTTTATATATATATATATATTGATTTAATTATATGAATCTTTAAAATTTAATTTAATGTCAAAATATTATATTTAATGAAATTTAATTTTGTTAGACTTAATATTTTGACGGTGAATAATATTTACTAAATATAAATATAACACTAAATGAATTATAAATATTAAATATTATGTTAATATTAAAAAAAATATTCATAAATCAGCTCATATATATATATATATATATATATATTAATATAAATATAGAAGACAAAAAAGCATATTTGACCCGTGATTTATTCTTCTTACTGGGCATTCCTGTGTTTTCTCTTGGGCATGTGAATGATGATGAAACGTGACCTATGTGGATCATGTTCCGTGAATGACCCCAATGGGATTTTCACTTTAATAATTAGGACATACCCCAGTGAGGGGTAAAAAGGGTATTTCACTTAGTGTTGGGTAGATTTATCCTATGATGTGGCCTTAGATAATTTATCTTTCATTCGGGATTTCATAGCCTCCCAATAATGTTGGAAAATTTAGGGATTGCATTTACGAAATTCAGAGATTCTCGACTTTATTATAACACATCACATGTCTGACTCACTAATTTGAATACTTTTTTAGGTTTAGAATTTGCTTATATAAATACAATCTTCTTAAGATCAGATGTTCATTCAATCCGTGAAATCAAGATTTAGATTCTGAATTTAAAATAAGATTAAATAAAATAATATTTTTATATAATTTAAAAAAATAATAATATTAAATATAAAATAAGTTTATAATAATTATAATTTTTTTACAAAACAAAATATAATAACTATAATTATAATAAAATTTATTATTATTTTTGTTAAAAATTCTAAATAAAGATCTTTTATATGTATAATATTATAGTGAAAAGTGAAGGCTAAAGTAATAAAAATGGAATAAATGAAAAAGAAAGTATATTACATCTTTTAAAAAAAATTACAAATATTTTTTTTTTAAATTAAATATAAATTTCAAAACTGTTTGAACCCAAAAAATCTTTCCAATTTTATCGATTTTATCAATTTTTTTACTAGTTCAAAAAGAGATTAATTTTTTACAAATTATGAACTGGTTCTTTGGTTGAATCGACCTATTCAATTTTTAAAATTAAAACACCGTATAAATATTAATTTTTATAATAAGTTTTAATTAATTTTTTAATAATCCATTTTTACATTTTTTTTCTTTTTTATATAATAAAAATATCAATTTATAATTGATAAAAACTAAATGATATAATTTTCAATATTATAAATAATAGAAATGATTTTTTTTTTTAAAAGAAGGAGTATATAAAAAAATTAAATATACAAGTGGGGCAGAATCAAGAAAATTAATAGAATTATGATCCAAAATTTTTATTTTTATTTATATATATAGAATAATAATTTTATTTAAAAAAATATAAATTTTATATTTTAAAAATTTATTTGATAATTTTTTTTACTCCATTCAATATTTTTTTCTAATTATAGATAAAACAGTAATTTTATCATTTTATTTTAATGATAATAAATAAAAATAATTTTAAAAAAATATATTAATAAAAAATAATAATAATTTTATAATTAATAATAATTAAAAGTGGCCATACACTTAAATGTAAATTATTGTGTGCTTTTTAAAAATTAATACAATCTTTTGAAAATTGTTAGTTTTGTTATGGTCATGTGGGTAATTATGTAAAATCTTAAGTAACCCATACACTTAAATGTAAATTGTTGTGTGCTTTTTGAATTAATATTTTGTATACCTTAGATCCTCTTTCTTCTCATTTATTATTTTTAGAACATAAAATAAATTTTCAGAAATTTAATATTTTTACTTAAGCGAAAATCGTTCAAAAGCAACTGATTTGATATGATTTTCTCCCTTAAGCGGAATTGAACTCTAAATCAACTACACACTTTTGTTCAAGCAAGAATCTCAAAAATCACACTGTAAACACACTTAGGGATTGTCACTCAAACAAAAATTGGTTGCTCAAGTGATGATTCCCTACATACCAATCGAGAATCATACCAAACGAGAATCAGCGAAAATCTATTTTCATCAATCAAATTTTACTTCACATAAGACTTTTCACACCATTTTCACATACAATACAATATTATACTAATTCTACATTATATATTTCACACATAAACCAATATCTCATACAAAATTAAACTTTCACACATAAGAATAATTTCACTAAACACTCAATATGCATAAAAAATGCTATTATCTTCTCTTACCTCTAAATAACATTTTTTTCAATTTGAGTTAAATTAAAGATGTTTTTTCTTACTTTAAAAGTTTCTAAACACAAATTATGTATATCAAAATATTTTCAAATTAAATTAAAAATTTAAATCTCTAAACAATTTAAATAAAATATTATAAAAATTAAGAAAATTTAGAACTTATTTCAAACAAAACTTTATTTAAATATAAATAACTTACTTTTCACAAATTTCTTAATAAATCTTAAAAAAAATTCAAAAAAATTGAGAAAATTTTAAAAAATAATAATTTTTTTAGAAAATAAAAAAACAAAAATTATCTTATTTATATTTTTTTATTATTTCTTTTAAAAAATTAGAGTTAAGACGTTCGTCCTTCACATAATTAATATAATAGATATTTTTATTCAATATTTTAGTATACAAAGACTAATAGATGTTTTAAGCCTCTTATCCAATACTTCTTCTTTTTTCTTTTTCTTTTTTTTTACCACACTCTTAATACTCTTCTTCTTTACTATAAACTGCACCATCATAATTCGTTGTTATAGTTTTGTTTGTTACATATTTACCAACATCTGTATTTTGCATTTTCCTCACTTTTATAATCCCTAATGCTTTATTTGGTTCTGCCAATAGAAAGGCACCGAGAGCAAAAATATGCGAAGAAAGTGAGAATAATGATGCACAAAATTACGGAAATAAAAAAAATTTCTTTCTTGACTTTTTTATATGAAATGCGAAGAAAGAAAAAGAAAGGTAAGTATATTATAAATAAATTATTATTTATTTTATATAAAAAATTATATATATTATTATAATAATAAAAAATTAATATAATATTAAAATAATAATAATAAATATTAGATAAAATTATTAATAATATATATTTTTATTTTAAAAAAAAGATAATAGATATTAGATAAAATTATTAATAATATTTATTTTTATTTTAAAAAAATTATTAATAATATTAAAATAATATATAAAATTATTAATAATATTATTAAAATAATATTTATTTTTTATTTTTTTATTAAAATATTATTAAAAATAATAAAAGTATTTAAAATATTTTTAAAATAATATATTTATTTTATTAATAATAAATAAAATTATTTTACTTTCTTCTCATTTTTACTCATTTTTCTTAATTCAAACAACATTACTTTCTATTCACTTTCTCTTTTTTTCTTTTCTTTTCCATTCTCTCATATCATCTCTTCAATCCAAACAAACTCTAAAACGTTGTCTCACAACCAACCCATCTTTTTCATGATCTATTTTATGTCTTTTTGTTGGTGAATTGTGTTTCTGCATTTTAGGAATTCTGAACAACTTATCATCTTTGTAAAACATTGATTCTTTAATTATTTCACTTTTTTTTTTTTTTTACCTTTTTAATGTTGACATTTTTTCTAGACTAGTCAACCTACCAACTCATGTTTATAATTACGGGCTAAATAAAATGTAGTTTCTCTTGTTTATTTTGTTTGCTCACAAAAAATAAAAATATATACTTTCAAAATAAATAATTAAACTTTTATCTATCTATACTATTTTTTACATGTTAGAGATTTTACATTGATTAGATATATGGTCAAATTAGAATTTATAAAATATACAAACTTCATTTCATTGAATTATGAAGTAGGTTTAAATTTACTACTAATATGATATCAGAATCTATTCTAACAAGATTTTCGAATCATTATCAAATTATTTAAAAAATTTTCAAATCGATATTAAATTACTATTATCGTATCATCTTCAATATTAACATAAAAAAGAGTTAGAGTGTGAATTAAAAAAGAGTTAGAGTGTGAATTAACGTGTGTTAGTCCATCCCCATAAAATAATTAATTTTTAAAATTTATACTTTTATAATTCATCCATAATGATTATGTATTGTTTGGTCGTATGATGTTTTCTCACACCTTTTATTCCGAATGCAAATTTAGGAATTAAAACTGCTCCAATTATTTTCCTTGACTAGTTTGAATAATTCATCTTTATTAAAAAGACCTGCATTAAAAGTAGCATTTAATGTTATCTCAATTATATAGTTAATGGTCTTTCAGTTCTGCAGAACCTAAACTATACCTCAAACTTTTGTCCTTATTTACCAACTGGGCCAACCTTGTTACTGTATATTGCCACAAGTTATCAGTTTTCCTCTTCACAACAGTGACAAAAAAGTATATAAAATTTAAAAAATGTTTCTTAGAATAGTGATAAACATGAACATGAAAATTGATTCTAATGAATGGATTTGTGACCTGCAATGGCTGTGTTTATATGGGAAAATAAGAATTGAAGTTTTAAGGGAAAGTGTCCAAAAGGGAATGAAATGGTGATAACCACCAAGAAAGGAAAGTTTTGCTTAATTTGAGGGCAAAGATGGAGACTCATGAAAGTAAAGAAAGCAAAATTTGCTGGCTACCATTTTGGCTATGATCACTTATTAGTTGTTAAAAGTGAAAGGAATAGAGAGATTCATGGTGATGGTTATCCTTCAAAACACAGGCTTTGATTGGTGAAGAGAGAGAAAGAGGGTCCACTGTGGTGTCAATGATTGTCAATGGAATGTTTAAAAATTCCCAATTGAATTTCAAAACTGGACAAAATATATTTACATGATGGTGGGTAGGTGCATCTTAACATTGCAGCAACAACATACCCTTATTCATTCTACAATTTTATTACTAAATTAATTGTAATATAAAGTGATTGATTATGATATATTTTAAAACTAATTTAAGAGGTAAGATTTATATTTTATTTTGGTTTTATTTTTAATTAATATAGGATTTTTTCAACATTTTTTCTTCATGTGGAGAAGTCATTTTTAACTCAAACCTGATTCGTTAACAGGTGACCAAATTTAGGTCTAACAACATTGCTAACAATCAAGGCTTTATAACAGTTCATTAATAACTTTGTTAACAATCTGGGTTTCTTAAATCATGTAAAAGGGATCATAATCTATTAATAGGTGACATAATCTAAGTCCAACAATCTGCTAACCAATGTTTAATATATTAACAAGTGGCATAATTTAGGTTTAATAATCTTGTTAACCAAGTTCTGATATCATGTAAAAAATAAATTTTAGTGTTTAACTTATTTCCAAAACCGGCTCAAAAAATAATATTTATACTTTATTTATATATTATAATTTAGTCTCATTTTTAATGAAGTAGAATTTCCCTAATACTAACTTTTTTTCAATCTCAACTATTTTGTTGAACAAAATTACTATTTTCAATGATTTGAATTCACGATAATAAGTTAATATGAAACATTTTAGGTTGTTCTCTACATTATATGGTTAATTTTTAGGATACATTATCATGATATGGTTACTATTATTTATCAGTAAAAATTGAAATTTCATTCAAGTAAAGCGTAGTACAATTCAAATTTTGATTAGTGGGCAACATTATCATAATATATATGACATTGTTCTTATTTTTTACTTCTTCCATTCAACTTTATGCATGTGATTTAAGATCTTCATACATTTAATAAGCAATGTATTTAATACATTATAGTATAACTTTTAAGATATCTTTTAGTGCTCTCATTGATTACTCATTTACTTTAATTTAAATTAAAAGAAAATATTCTTTTTCTTGAAAATTTGATTAAGGTTGCTGAAAAATATTTAATGCATAATTATTTTATACAATAATCATTAACTTAAAATAAATTTTCCTCTAAAAGCTTGTATAAAGTACGATAGTACAACGGAGGAAATAATATTTCACTTTTAAGCAACAAGCACTGAAAATGAAGCATTCAATAGGTGATGTTAACTTCACAAAGTTGTTCATAAAAACTAGACAAAAAGTTCAGTTTCTTAATTCCTCTCATATATTTGCCATGTTTCCAAAGATTTTATCATGTTCTAGTTTATTTTTCAGGTGACTTTGCAAATTAGATTGAATCAAAATTGATTAACTTTAATACCCCATTTCATGGATTAGCGTAATTCGTGGCGCAATATAGTAATTAATTATTTGTTTTGTTTTGTTCATTTACTAAACTTTTTGCTAATCAAGTTTCCATAAAAAAAAGTATAATACTCTATTAATTTAATAATTATGGTTACATTGCAACACTTCTCACAAGAGAATTAGGGCATTACAATCATGAAATACTTATAATAGAGATGCAATTATTAATAAACTTACTTTATGTTTAGTATGTTATTAAAAATACCATTTTATTAATTCTAATGTTGAAGCTTTAAATGTTGAATTATTAATCCATTTTTAAGAAGGTGGGATGATTGTGATTGTTTTGTGAAGATTAGAGGCATAAATAGAGGCATTAGAGTGATGAAAAGAGAAACAAAATGAGGAATCGAAGGATAAAAGGGAAAAAGGAAAAAGGAAAAAGGTGAAAAGTTTTCACAATAAGTTATTTAAAAATGTTTTATGAATATACGCGTTTTTTTCTTTTTTTTAAATATTTGTATGTGTTGGGAAATTCTACATTGACTAAAAATGAGGCCGAACTATTTTATATAAGTAAAGTGCAAACCTCACATTCTGAACTGATTTTGGGGTTGAGTTAGACTCATAATCACTTTCTAGATGGTATTAGAGTTTGATTAACAAAATTGTTAGGCCTAAATTCGGATACTTATTAATATACTGAATCTTGGTTGACAGGTTATTGAGTCTAGATTGGGCCACCTGATAATAGATTATGATCTCCTTCTACATGGTTTGAGGAATCCTGATTGTTAATAAAGTTAACAGATCGTTATGTAGAGTCTTGATGGTTAATAAGGTTGTTGGACCTAAATTGGGTTACATGTTAACAGGTCACGTTCGAGTTGAAAATGACTCTTCGATATGAAGGAAGAGTGTTGAGAAATCCCACATTGACTAAAAATGAGACCGAATTATAATATATAAGTAAAGTGTAAATCTCACATTCTAAACCGGTTTTGGAGGTGACTTAGACCTATAATAACTTTTTAGTATATGACATTCATAATTTGTTTAATATATCATATTTGTATTGGATTATTCTTAATTATGAAAATAATTAGTAAGTTTAATCTCAATTAATGGAAGGTAGCATTAATAAAAAGAAGTGGGTCCATTATGATGAGGAAGAGACATGAGTATGTGGATGAAAAGGCAAAGAAGAAGGGTGATTGTGAATGATAATTTTTGGTTGATGGGGAACAAAAGAGAGAAAGATAAAAGAGGAGGAGGTGGAGGTGAAGGTGAAGGTGGCTAGAGGGTGGTGGGTGTGGTGGTTGTGTCTCATTATGCAACTTTAGACAAACATGTGAAGCATTTAATTATGCCTATGCCTCTCATTCCTGTGGTCCCTCCTCTCTTCATCTTTCCTCTTTCCTTCCATTTATTCTAACAATCATAATATTTAATATTTTTGTCTTAACTTTTCAATTTGTTTTTCAATACTTTGTTCTACATGTTCTCTATTCACTTTTGCATTTGTGTTTAGACTTTTAGAACCACAAAAATACAAAAAGTTTGCCTACCTCATTATGTGGGCCAAATTCATTCGTTATTTCATGGAAGTCCAACCCATCAATTGATCCATAAATAAAGATAATGGACGTACCATTAAAGCCCAACACAAAATTGCAAAAAATTTGGGAACTTTCTATTCAAACACCCCACCCTATTATAATTAGGGCACTACCCCATTCTTTTCTTATTATTTTAATCTCTAATATTTTGTTTGTCATTTTTCAGTCATTCCATTAATGGAATATGATGATCACATTGTACTAATGTGACACGTGTGAAAAATTGAAAACTTACACAGATGATTCAAAAAAGAAAAATATTAAAAATGATAAATTACAGAAAAAATTAACTTCATAAATTTATTATTATTATTATTATTATTATTATTTAAATATTAAAATAATATTAATTTTTTAAATATTTACTTATTAATAAAATGATTTTAGATCCCACAATTATTAAGTATAAATAGTCTGAAATATATATAATATTAATTTTAAAGATAAAATATATTTTTATTTTTTTTATAGAATAGATATATTAAAATAGATCTTATGCTAATATAATATTTATAAAATTTAAATATATTATTTTAATTAAAATAAAAAAATATTTACACAAAGATATAAGGTGAGAATTAGCTCCACATATTCTAATTTATTTTTATTCTTGAATTTTACTTTAAAAAATTTACTATGTCAGTTTTTTACTACTTTTGTATCATATCATTCTCTTTTTATTAAAATTCTGTTCACTACTCATTAATTTTAAATAATAATTTTTGTTATTTTATGAATTATTAGTAATTAATAAATTATAAAATTTAATACCATGAGAAATAATATATCAGGTTCCCTTTATGATTTGTGACTTATAAATCCTATTTTTTAGTAATTGAGTTTCCGACATATTTTGAAGTTTTGTGTGGTTATCTTGTGTGTTGTGGTTATGAATTATCAAGAATGAGCATTATGGCAGCAGTGTGTTTTATAATATGTTTTTATTGAATTTATGTATATAGGTTGTAAGGTTTGATATTAAACGATGAAACTAAGTGTTTCTTTAACTAGTTATCATATTTATATAATCTAATATTTTAAAATTTTATTTTCCTTTTGATTTGGAATGAATTAAAATTTTGAATCATATACACACCGATAGAATATCCAAAAATAATTAAAAAAATATACATTTAATATTTTAACTTATACTACTTATAAAAATAAAATTTAAATCAATATAATATATGCATAATTTATTTAATTTTTAAATAATTATATTATATTAAAATGAGAAATTAATAAAATATTTTAAAACTGAAGTATTTTATTATTACTTATTAATAACTAATTTATTATTATTACCATCTTCCGATATTATTATATTTATTTTTTAATAACATTTAATAGTATTATTTTAAATTTAGTAAACTTAAATTAATTTTTAATTAAATACATAAATTTTACGTAACATAAAATTAAAATCAGATTGTCTTAATTAAATACATAAATTATAATATAAAAATAAACTTAAATCGTCTTTAATTAAATACATAAATTAAAGCTTAAGAATATAAGGTTACGGAATAGAGATGAAAGATAAAAGCTGTACGCGCAAGCATTATCTTTCGAAACTGAGTTTTCGGCTGTTTAAAGTGACGCGCTCGCCGTCCGAAATCGAGTTCTCTGCCGGTTAAAGTAACGCGCGTCGAGATTGACAAGTTACCTATGTATTTTGCAGTGGGAATTTAATTTTTTTATTAATAAATAATTTTAATATTATAGTTATTTTTTAATTTAATGTATATTTTTTAACATAAATAGTCATATATTATTTATAAAAATATTTCAAATTAATGTAATTAAATAGATAATTTGTTAGATAAAAAATAATTTTTTAAGAAAATAAGATATGAAAATTTAAAAATATAATAGAATGAGATATGTTTTTTAAAACAAAATGAGAGAAGAATATAACATGTGAAGATTTAAAATTGGAATAAAATAGAATATGTTTTTGAAAAATAAGAAGAAAATAAATAATAACATTATTAAGTTTTTGAAAAATAAAATTAAAGAAAGTAATTTTTTTATAGTAAAATATAACAATATCATGCTACTAACATTTATACGTATTTATGTATTTAAAATATATATATATATATATATAAATATAAATAAATAATAAATAAATAAATAGTTATTAAGATAACATACATGTTTTTAGGCAAACTATTTCTTAAGTAAAATATTAAATATTATCTTATAATACATATATATTATAGTATAGATTAATATTATACTACTTTCGTTATAAAATATATTATAGTGTAGATTAATACTGTGATATTGTATATAGTTTTTATATATAATTTGTATGTAATAAAACATCTTATATATATACTGTGCATAATTTTTACATGATTTCCATATGGTAAAACACAACAATATTATTATGAAACATATATATATATATATATATCGTGGTATTATGCTTGATATAATTGTTATAGGTAAATTATTAATAAATGTTTATGAAATAATAAATATTAGACATAATTATAAAATAAATAATTAATATGAATTTTTTGTATGATAAATAAAATAATTAATTATAAAAATAATATAGAGAATTATAAAATATTTTATTATATATTATATTATTTGTATTATATATAAATAAAATAATTTTATACTCAGATAAATAGACAAGTAATATAAAACTATTCTGTATATTTAAATTTCTTTAATTTTTATTATTTTTAATTTTTTAAATTTATAAAAGAATATATTAGCGTTGTTAATTCAATTCAATATGATAATTTATTATAATAAAATATGTTATAAATAAATTTATTTATGATAAATTTTATTATCTTATTATTTGAAAATTAATTAGTAGGAACTTATATTTAAGTTAATTAGCTACAAATTTATTGATTTATTTTACAAAATTTTGAAATTATGTTAATGGTAAATACTAACTATGTTAAATCATGTAGGACTAAGAACTTGCATAGAAAGCTTTTAATAATAGAAAATTATTTTATATAAATGTAAAAATAAATTAATCTCATAATAATTTATTATAAATTAAGTTAAAAATAAATGATAATGGACTAAATGATTTAAAAAGTTGGATGGATCCTAAGTTTATTAGTTTCGAAAGGAAAAAATTATTTAAACTTTAATTTTACTATTTTTTTCATATTTTCATAATATATTATAAAATATATGTTTTAAAAAGTTATATATCTTTCTTAAATTTATTTTTATTTTTATTTAAAATTAAATACGATATTTTTAAATTCATTATATTTATTAATTTAACAAATAGATGGACTCAATTCATTTTATTTTATTTAATTATAAATTTTATAAATTTAATTAATTAATTATTTAAGGGTTGATGGTTAAATGAATTGAGCTACTAAAGTAAATATATATATATATATATATATATAAATATAAATAAGTTTTTTTTTCACACTCTAACATATATTTTATTTTTATTACATTCTTTCATATTATTTTTATAACCAAAATAAATTAAGTATTTATTACTTGATTTCAGTTCATCTAATTGAAAGGTGATAATTTCTATTTTGTCTCACACAAAACTTTTTAAAAACCTGTTATGTTACTTGTTTCATGCAAGAACATAATCATAATCGTTTAAACATAATATAAAAAAAAATAAGCTAGTGATAATTAGATAAATTATTAAAAATTTTTAAAATTTTAAAATTTAAAGCATATAAACTTTCACACAAGTGTAAGACTTATTTAAGATTTTACACATTTCAAACACAATTACAAAAAAGACTAACGACCTTCAAAAGATGGTATGGATTTCAAATATTTAGGGTTAACACTTGATATTTATTACAGGATCACGAACCTAATCGGCCGACCACTGAATCTTTTTCATCCTAGAGTCATCCTAAAAACTTTTCACACCCATCTCACATCATGGTACCCTTAACCAACTATCATAAAGATAATTGGCAAGACCTCTATCGACCTTCATCACATATATTCAAACCTCCTCATAATAGGAGTATCAAGGCCTCAATGTCAACATAAGATTCATCATTTAATTATACATCCCAATCTCTATCTCATGCATCAAACCACTTTAATTTACTGTCCTTGAACAAAGTCAATTCGTTCAGCAAACCCTAATCCGCTCGGCGATTGAATCTAGAGAGCAGTCCCACCACTGGGGTTGATCCACTTAGCGAATAAAAAATTTGCTTACCAAATTATGTTTTGCTCAATGGATTAAAATCCGAAAGCACCCTAACCCTTGGGACCAATTCAGCTGAGCGAAAAAGGGTCTGCGCTCAACGAATTTTATGCAGATTTGAGTTTTGTAGAATGGTTGCTTCTGATTTACTAGATCCATTTCATTTAGGACACCATTGAGGGTTCTAAATAACTTGATTTGTGCCTCATTTGCAATAAACGGGCCCTAAGAGTTAGTCTAAGTGAGACAATGAGTTTAAGTGGTGAAGAGTAAAAATGTTTAGTAAAGTTTTTAAAAGAGTTATAAATAGAAAAAATTAAACTTTCAACCTTCATTATTTCAAATCCATTATCTCTCTAAAATCCTTTTCTCTCCACTCTCTTTACTTTCTCTCTAACTTATCTTCCACCTCCCTCATCCTTTTCAAGATCCGAAGGTACCAAATCGAACCTTGTGAAAAGTAGAGCACAACCAACCGATTGGAATCTTGATTTGAGTAAGTTTTCCTTACTCTACTCCTCTTTTCCCCAAACTGTCTTTGGACTACATGTGGGCCCAAACCTTTTTGTATGTTGTTCCTTCTCCATCAATGTGGTTCTATATTAGCTTAGGTTCTTAGTGATGAATTTGGATTGTGAAACATGTACTTGAATAGCTAGTTAGAGTACTGAGAACGTTGCCTTGTGGAGTTAAAAAGAGGTGTTTTTGGAAACCAAATAGGTACGGGAAGTTAGCCCTAATTTAAATTCTTTAGAGTTTTGGAGAATTGGACTGAGAACAAATTATGGGCCTGTATCTAAATTTATGCCTTTTGGGGCGGGAATTAGGAATTTTGTGGTATAAGGCATGTGATAGTTGAATTGTTAAAATTTAAAACTATCTATAGCTTAATAGTGTTATATTTTGAGTGTGATTGTGTTGTTGTTGGTGAATTGAATTTGGAATTGAATTGTTAAACATTTTGGTAATGTACTTTGTACTTGTGAGTTTGGAATGCAAATTTATATGATGTTTGGAAGATATGAGGAGCCTGATTTTGATTGAAGGATTTGTTTTGTTTCATTTGATGTTGTATTGAATAAATTGAATTTAGGTTGTGTGGAAAAAGTTATCTTGGTTCAATTAACTCAACCATTTTAAGATGAGACCATGTTTTAACCAATTTGAAACATTCAAAAAGTACCAATTGAAGAGTTGAATCAATTGAACCAAAATATCCATTCTAAAGAACCCCTTTTCGCATATTTTTTACTGAGCACAGGTCTTGTGTGCTCAACAGAATTGGTCACAAGGGTTAGGGTGCTCTTGGATTAAAATTCGCTGAGCGGAGGATTTTCGCGTTGAGCGGATCATCTATTAAACATATTTTTCTTATTGAGCAGATCTTTCCCAGTTGAAAGACAGCCCTCTGACCCAGTCTGATTGGGGTTCGTTAAGCGCACTGAACCTGTTTCTGAATGCTAAGTTTATAGTTTTTTGGATATGTGAGTTAGTGATGGTTGTGAAATTTATTTATAATACTATGTTGGAATGAGACCTTGGTACTCCTATTGAGGGGAATTTGATTATGTGATTATGAAAATGATTTAGTAATGTAGTGTGCATAGATTTAGGGATATGTTATAGGATATCTAGACCTTAATGACTTTCTAAATTACGTAGACTAAGATTGTCATGTGGTGAAGGTCGATGGAGGTCTTACCAATTTTCTTTATAATAAATTATGAGGCTACCCTAATGTGAGATGAGTATGGTGATGTGTTGTGGATGATACTAGGGTGAAAAAGACTCAATGGTCGACTGATTAAGCCCATAGTCCTAAAGTATACATCAAGTGTTAGCTTAGATATTTTTCGGAAGGCATCGGTCTTGAATGCGAATGTGATTAACATGTGTAAAGCCTTTGATAGACCTTTACACTTGTATGATATGACATATTTAATTATTAAATAATTATGAATTTCTTATGATTTTCTTATTTTCTCTAACTTACCTTTCTTGCATGTGATTGTGTTTTGAACTGTTATGATCGTGTATTATATGAATTTATTTGAAGGATAGTAATAAACATACCATTTTATCCTTATATTTGTTAGAAAAACCTTTATACTTATGTTTATATACATATTTCTTGGTATGCTTTCTTGGTATGCTACAAAACCAATGGTCAAGTAAATCAAGTTAACCTTTCTACACCATTCATAATCCAATTCCACTAATTTAGGATAACCAAATTTGATCAAAAATACAATTTCACTACATTAAGTAACTACCACTACACTAACTTAGAATCATTCAATTTGGGAACACAAATAAACATTTCCATAACAACAACAACAACCAAAATAAAGTTACCATATTTCAATCACAACTTTCATTTAACATGTCTTGCATCAATTCCATCCTATTATGCAAAACATAAATCATATTACGTAGATTCCAGATTCATTTAATACCCCAAATTCTAGTTCTCCATCTATGAATAATCAATCTAATGATAAAATATTTAATTTCTCTATTTATAATTTTTTTAAAACTTAACTAAATTATTATTACTCTTCATTATTTAAACATTCTCAATTACTTGAACTAATTCTCATTTAATCTATATAATATAATATATATTATTAAAAATTAAAATAAAAAATATCACGAATAAATCGATTGTTAATCTAATTTAAACAATTATTGATCAAGTATGTTTAATTTTAATTTTCCAATTTAATGTTATTATAATTTTAGGATGAAATAAAACATAAATCTTAAATCCTAAACTTATATTAATATTTTATATTTATAACTCTTACAAATTACAAATAATGAGAATTATAATGCTCTGTATTTTATATTTATGATTCTTAGAAATCACAAATAAGAGTAATGCAATAATTTTAAATTTCATTTTAATTATGAAAAGTTAGATTTTTTTTTCCTTCACTATTAAAACGTGTTTTGTGAAAACTTGACTAAATTTTATTTAAGAAAAAAATGGTTTCCTGGTAATGTTATTATGTAAAAAGTAAGCTTATTATCAAAATATACTTTTCTAACCTGATGTTTCTGAAAAACGTTAAAAAAGTTACCTTTTTCATATTAATCTTTCATTTATTTTAATCTAACTATTAAAAAACATATATTACTTTTAAAAGTATAAAATTAGAATAAATAATAAGTTCACAAATAAATATTTTAAAGGGTTATTATTAGGACATATTTAATTTAGTTTTATTTTTTGAACAAAAGTTTAATAATTAATGTTAGATTTTAAAAAGTTTAAAAAAATGTTTAATAATAAATTTTTAAAGATGAAAAAAATAATAAAAATTGTATAATAATATTTTCACTCTATTTATATATTATAATTTTATTTTTATTTTTATTTTTAAGTAATATAAAATTAAAAAAATAATAACTTCATAAAATTTGTGAAAATACATATATTATTAGTGAAATAAAATATAAAAATAAAAAATATATTTTATTAAATATTTCTTTTACTTTTTAAACTATAAAAAACAATAATAGTTTTTGAAAAATAGTTATTAAACAAATTTTTAAATTTTTAAAAATTAAACTATTTTTTCTTTTAAAAAAACAAAACAAACCCTCAAACAAATTTTTATTCTTTATTTTCTTTTAATCTATTTTAATTATTAGATTATAAAAAATATATAAAGATATTTTTTTTAAATTACTTGTCATTTTTCTCTCTACACACAAGTGAAAATTTTAGGAGAATATAATCTATTGGCATAAAGAATGCCATATTTTCTATCTCTTTGTATGTATGTAATTCACTAATACTTACTAAAAAAAAACAAAACTAGAACAAGTAAGTAACACAATTTATGGCTTGAATGATCTACAATGAAACATTAAATACATCAACAACCTAAATATTTTTATATTATCATCATCTAATCAATTACCATATATATATATATAATAAATATTATTCCTTTTTTGGATAATTAATTAAAAACATATATTTTTATTTCAAAAGAAACCCTAGCCTCACTAGAACAACCCTAGTTCTTGTTCTTGTATATGATGTGCTCTTAATCTGATTTTGAAGTTGTAGTAAGTACTTTTAAAAGGCCCTTTTTTCTTCTTATAATTAATGGAGGTTGTTGAAGTGGAAGTGGTGAATAAAGAAAGAGGTTCTTCCATGGGAAGACAAAGTCTTTTAGAGGAATCTTGCCATGGCTGAGAGTGGCTGAGTGCCTAACCAATGATTGGTTTGGTGAAGTGTGTTTTTATTCGAAACCCTAAATATATCTATTCAATTGTTGGGGTTGCTTTATGATTCTCAAACAATAATAATTTATGTTCTTCTGTATCACTTGAAAAGGGCTTTTAGATTGTTGGCCAAACAAGGGTTTTCTTTGATTTGGTCTGAAAATAAAAAGTCTATAAAATAATTTAAGAAAGATGATTACAATTTTTATGGTTAATATTTAATTAATTAATGTGTGCCCTAGCTGTTTTCACTTGTCTCAATGCCTTTGTTATTGTTACACAAAAGGAACATAATCATAATACTGTGTTCTTCAATACATTTTTTTTATAATAAATTAAATTTTATGATCTCTAATTTTTAGCTTGAGGATATATATTTTCAATAAAAAAATATCAAGTTATTATAAAAAAAATAAATTAGCCTCTAATTTTCATATTTGATAATCAAAATCATATTTTTTTTATCATAAATGTTTAAGATATTTTTAAAAATATGCAAATAAAATTTATCTCTCAATAAAAAACTCAAATTTCACTAAATTCTAAACTCTAAATCTTAAAATAGATTCCTAGAAAAAAATGTTGAGAAATTTAAAATGTTCATATCAAATTAAAAATTTAACATTCTTAACTTAATATGAGAAATTTAAAAAAATCTCCAACCAAATTAGGATAACTTCAAAAACTTTAAAAAAATGGTTCTAAAATTACTCTAGGATAATTTAATTTCTCTTAAAAAATAAGAAAAAAAAAACAATAATAACATGTTGACTTATTGATGATTATAATTTGGTTAAATAAGTTTGATTGGTATCTCAAAGTACTTGAAATAACATATAGTCTTGTTTTGTTTTTTAATCATATGAATTATTGTTGTAAAATAATCATATAAATTATGAGTTTGAACATTTGGTAGGTAAGAGGAGAAAGAATAAGGACTTAATATGTGCATTGTCCTTGTTATTTAGGACACAAACTCAATTATTCATCACTTCTCCTACGTGTTTCTCAATTCAAATGCGTTGACAAAGAAGGGGCCATGCCATCCTTCAAAGTTAGGGACAAAAGATCTTAATTAGTTAGCTACAATTTTTTTATTATCATCACATTTCTCATTCCCATAAACTAAACATTAATTCAAACTAAACTTTAAGAGAGAACAAAGATATATTTACTAATTAATTTATTAGAAATAAATTTTAAATTTAATTTATTTTATAATGAGATTTATACATATTTAATATATTTTAAATTATTTTTACTTTTATATAATATAAAATTTTTAATATAATTTGAGTGAGTATATTAACTAGTATTATAAAGTTATGCATTATGATAAATATGGAATATATTATTTTCTAATTTTTTTACTCTATTAATATGTTATTTATTTAATAAAATCATTTCACATAAATTACTGAGATAAAACTTCATTAACTATATTTATGACATTTTATATAAGTATTCTCCTATTAATAGTTGAAATAAAAGTTTAAATATGAACACTAACTACAATAGCAATAAGTATATTAGATTAAGAGCTTTTTAACAGTACGTATAGTGATAAATAAATTACATTTTCAATTTTTTTTAAAAATTTTGATACTTTCAATATTAAAATTAAAATGATAATGATTAGCATGAGAAAATAAGTTCGTCGACAATTAATAGTTTGTTTATATATATTTTTTATATTATGTGTTAAATATTAAAATTAAAATAAAAAATATTATAGTTTAAAGAATTATAATTTTTATATTGTGTTATTTGAATATTACTAATACAAATATATAAGATTATAACTTAAAATATAAATAATTATAATTTTTTAATACTTTAGAGACATTCGATAAAATTGACATGTTTTTAGGAAGGATTACAAATTAAGTTTCAATTATTAATTCATTGAATTATTTAACTCATAATTGTAATACTTTTTAATTAATCTAATTAAAGACAGAAATTAATCATTTAAGATTTTAAAAATATTTATATAATTAAATATCATTAAAAAATATTTAAAAAATAAAAAATTTAAATTTAATAAACCGAAGGACCAATTCATCAACTTATTCCTTAACAGGATTCAAGTTCAAACCTATATTATGAACAGCCAAATTATTTTAAACACAATTAAAAATAAGACGAGTTTAATA
Organism: Macrotyloma uniflorum; assembly: GCA_016859785.1. Taxonomy (NCBI): domain Eukaryota; kingdom Viridiplantae; phylum Streptophyta; class Magnoliopsida; order Fabales; family Fabaceae; genus Macrotyloma; species Macrotyloma uniflorum. The sequence continues at coordinate 1,668,132 of BDMB01000021.1, forward strand.
AGGTGAGTTAATTGAATTTGTCACATTTATTTTTTATATAGAAAAATATTATTAGCGAATGGTAAGATATACTTATATTAATAGGTAATTTTTTATATATATTATATATAGTGTTTATTTATTTTATTTTTTTAATAATTTTTTATTATACTGAAAAAAAATAAATAATAAAATCAAGAATAAATATTTATTTTTTATTCTAAAAATTATATATTGTTTGGTGTATTTTTTAATTAAAAAAAAACACAGCCGAAAGTTGGTGTTAGGTGGGAACAGTTACGATATTGTATTTAAATAGAAAATGTCCATTTAAAACCAAAAGTTTGCAATACGCTCCCATCATTCTAACCTTCCATTTATTCCTTTCTAATTAATTCAAAAATAATGGTTAATTTTTTATCCAATAAATTAGAAAAACCCTAAAATTAAAAACTAACATATTCAAATTTTCATTAAAATTGTGGGTACACAAAAATTTCTCAAAATAATTTCTTTTAAAATATTTAAATTGATTTTAAAAATCGATAAATTTTGGTATATGTTCTTTATATATACAAATCTAAGAGAAAATTTATCAATCCTACCATTCAAGACTATGTTCATAATTAATGAATTCAAAGAGAAAATTGTACCAAAAAAAACTAAGAGATTTATGTATATCTATTTTATTTTTATAACATTTTTATCCTCAGAATTTTTTATCACGCGATGGTTTCTGTTTTTACTTTCACATTTTAATTATTTAATTACTTTTCATCATCATAAGAATAATTTTTTAAACAGTGAAAATGCATTTTATAGTGTGACACTTTAATTGGTATAAAAACTTGACTAAAAAAATGGACATACCTAAAACGTCTCAGCAACTTTTTTGTCTTCAAAAAGAAAAAATCAATATTTAATCTTCAAAGTTTAACATTAGTCATGTTATATTTTAAAAATAAAATTAATATGTAAAAATTGGTCAATATATTGACGCATTTAATTCTAAGATAGTATTTTAAATATAAAAATTTGATGTAAAATATATTTTGTTAGTCAAGACAATTTATTGACTAGTTCAGTTCTACTGATTCAGATATTAATTTAATCAATGTGATGCGTACTAGAATAGTATATATATAATATTTTTTATTTTAAGAAATAATATAAACTATGTTTCATGCTAATTTAAATAATTCGTAGAATTAATTAGACTATCATTGTTAATAATTTTTTAACATATTAAAATTAACATTTATGCAAGTTTTTACTTTCCAGTATCTAATACTAGGCTCTATTATTATATCAAAACCATAAAATTTATTTATTACATGAATTACTTTTTATTTTAATTTTTTTAAGAATTAAGTAATGGTGTATGAAGAGATATAGAAAAAAAAATCATATTACCAGTCAATAATAAATGACAAATTTATTGGTTAAACGTGGAAAAATGTCTTTAGAATTGTATAGAAAATAGAGTTTAATTATTAATCTTAAAAAACACAAGTGTTGTCAAACAAATGAAGGATTGAAAATTACGTTGGAAATATTCTAAAGAGGTGACGAGGTAGGTTAGTATTTAAAAACATGTTTGAATAGCTATTTTTACTCTTAGCATGCATCCTCTGAAACTTGTGACTATCCATGATAAGAAAAAAGGTATTTATAGTTTGTGAGAATGAAGAAGACTTTGACAACGAAGTAGGATCCGAATAGATCGGAGGGTTGTGTTGTGTTGTGTTGGGTATTTGTCAAAATCTTTCGTGTCTCTCTCTTCATTTCGGGTGAAACAACCCTCTATCTTCTCTTCCCTTGTCTCTTTTTTTCTCATCTCAACGAGTTAAAGGACAAAGGAAACCACAACCAACAGAGAGCAATCCTAGTTCCTTTCTGGGAACGACGGATCCTCCCTTTATGCATAGTACCCCTATCAGGTGATTCACTTCTTCTTATTCTGTTATCATCAATCCTTTTAGCAGCTACCCTTTTGTCATGTCTACTTGTTTTCTTAGTTTCTTCATTCATATAACCATGTTTTCATCCTTCGTGCATGCATGTGCTGTTTATGTATTGATACATATACATATTCGTGTCTGTGATGTGTTGTTTTGTTGTGCCTGTTGGTTACCCCTTCAACATACGTACGTGTTGGAGGTTTGTGTTCATGTGAACACGTACCATGAATCCAGGCCAACGTAATTATCCTTTGTTAGATACATCTTGTTTTGTTTATTGGTGATTTCCGGGTTTTTGTCAACTCTTGCAAGCCAAATCATTCTGCGAACCTTTTTTTTTTTGTATGAATATTATTATCCTTATATGGAAGGATATACGTATGTATATAGTATATATAGTATATATATATTTATATTCTTGTTTTCTTCATTACCCAGGTATTTTTCTTCAAATTGAGGTGGTGTGTGGCAGCCACAGATATGCAACACCTTGATGGCTTCCATGTTATAATCAATCGTAGGTGTATCATTGTCTAGAGTGCTGTTTTTCTTTTTTTTAATATATATATTAGCTTGAGGTATATATGTATACACATATATACGTGCTAGCTGTTTCTAGATTTAGTTGATTATTGGGAAAAGCCAATTCTATTAAATTGAGTTGGCTTTCCAATCCTAGTTCATATATAGATTAACCATAATCCTGGCTTTTTGTGTGCTTTTTCTTCCATGTTTTGATGCTAATCTAGTACTAATTTGATTGTTTGTGTGTCTGCAAGGTTCTAATTTCTTCTAAGGTGGATTAATCATAGACGCACTGCCAAATCCTTTTTGTGGTGAATCATAAAAAAAGTCAAAATGTTGGCTGGAATAGTGAAAAAGATCGCTTCCACCACAATGGGGAGTTGTGCGTCAAATCCAAATAGAAAAACCACTACTCACAAAAGAAGAAAACACAAGTCAGGCAAACGCAGAGGAAATATTCCCACAGCACTTCCTGAGATGCCTTTGAAGAGGGTTAGCAATGCTGGAAGCCTTGTGGGAGATTTCAATCTCAGTGACTTTGTTCACCTGGATTTTGAGAATGGTGCTGGAGCCCCCTGCAGAAGATCAGAGGTTTCAAACATGAAGTTTCATCTCACACAGCTTCAATACCATAGTCAAATTGATGCAAATGGTATACATGTTTTTTTTTTCCTTCGCCTCCTTCTTTCTGCGATGCAAAACTATTAAGAAATTTTTGTTAATTAATGACTGCCTTAAAGAGAGTTAGTAGCGAATTAATTATATCATGCTCATATTTTGGCCCTTTGGTTATTTTGATTTTAATGTTTGTGTTTTTAATGGTGTTTGGTTTATTATACATTGCTGAAACTCAAGTCTTTAACTGAGTCAAATGGCGTTGTGTGATCTATTTAGCTAACCATAACTGAGATAAGGCTTGGTGTCGGTTGTCTTTGATGATGTTTCTTATGGTATTTAGCTTGATGGATTTCACAGAGTTTGCATTGCTACCTATGGTAAACAGGCTGAACAATTATATATATTATGCAGGAAAATACCAAGAAGAAGCATGGTTTGATTCAGTTAGCATTATAGAATCTGATTCAGATGATGAATTCTGTAGTGTGCATGGAGGTGAAGCATTTATGGCTTGTAGTTCCTAATGTCCATTTCAGAATTGGTTCTTGTTATCTTCATGGAATTTATGTGTTTTTTCTTTTATGGTTGGTAGATTGTTTTCCCTTTGCCAGCAATGCTTTGGCAAATGGCCCAAATACGCAGTTAGTTCAGTATGAAACTGCATCCTGCTTTGTAGATTCAGGGTGTAAATATGAGGAGTTTTATGAAAGTTACCTCAAAATAGATGGAGGTAACTGTAAGAATGGAGAGAAAACTCAAGAAACCAGCTCAAAACAATCAACAGTTATCATGCTTTCTGTAAAAAGGTCATCAATTGATGGATGTGACAAGACGACCGAATCATGTAAGTACATAATATAGTATTTTCCATTGTTTTAGTCAATGATTTAGCCTTCTATTCTTCATATAGACTTTGTCTTTTAAAATCTCTCAATGTGAATTTACGAACACCTTGGAGGCTTTCCTTGTCACACAATGAGAGTGTAATCTGTACTTAATACATATCAGTTAATAATCCTTTGTGTGTTGCACTATTTGTTACAGCTATATTGTTACTTATATTAATACATATATCCATAATTCTTAAAATTGTGATGATACTAATGAGTGGATGCACAGGTTCAACAGAGAAATTTCTTTATCATCCCAAGGCAGGGATTCAAATTCCAGGTTCAACTGAAGAAAAGCCATCACCTAGTACCTGGTCTGTGATAGCACCATCAGTATTCAAGCTTCGTGGTGAAAACTTTTTCAGGCATGTGAAATTGTATCTTTCAATCTTCTGTCATTTTATGCTCATATTCATAGTCCATTGATTTTATTCTTTGTTTCATCTAAAAGACTGATATTATATGTGAAATAATTTGTGCAGAGATAAGCAGAAGAGCCCTGCTCCTGACACCTGCCCTTACATACCAATAGGTGTTGATTTATTTTCCAGTCCGAGGAAGATAAATCACATTGCTAGGTATCTTGAACTTCCATCTGTCCCAGAAAATGACAAATTACCTTCCCTCCTCGTTGTTAATATACAGGTTTGCTTCTAAACTAAATTATATATCCACTTAGTCCAAGAATAAAAGTTAGAAACTTTCTCCTAATCCTCACCATTCCTTTTTTATAATCTAATGGTTTATCATTCTAATTTATTTTAATAATTAAATTACAAGTAAATGAATAATTAAATGAAGAACAAGTATAGAAGTAAATAGATTTCTCCTCATATTTATTTCTTTTATACTCACAAGTCACAAATATTCACTTATGATGAGGTCTATAACTGTTGTTTTTCTACTTTAACAACATTAAAGAATGCTTACTTACATATTATGTCTGTTTTGCCTTAGTTGCCAACGTATGCTGCTAGCGTGTTCCTTGGTGATGCCAACGGTGAAGGCTTGAATCTTGTACTGTATTTTAAATTGTCTGAGAATTTCGAGACTGAGATCTCACAAAATTTTCAAGACATGGTTAAGGTATTTATTTTCATTACTAGCTACCTGATTAAACTTCCAGTTCTGCAAGTTTATCAATGCTACACTAAAAGGAATTAAAGAAATCATTCAACCCTAAGGAAACAGTAACATCAATTTGATTGAATAACAAGAACTATTCATTTCCTTCCACTCAAGAAAAAGCCATATCCACTATTTAACTTTTGGCACTCAAGTACTTTTTGGCATCACTAGTTCCACAATGTTTCGTTCAAGGCCAGTGCACTTTCCAACCCAAATAGGAGGCCAGGTTTTTAAACTTAAATGAGTAGTAAATACAAGTGGTTTCTGTTATTTAGAAACTTGACAAGTTAGTTTAAAAAAACATGGCTGCTCAGAACATGCTTGGCTTGGTTAACATCATAACTATTTGCAAAACATGTATCCTCTTTGAGAAGGACCTTCATCATAATAACCAGAATAACCTTTTTTGGTTTGCTTCCCTTAGAATGTGCATGGATATTTGATTTTGTTTCCAATAGTTTATTGCCACCGTGTATTATCTTTGATATAATGTGTTGCAAATGTTAGGAAGCTTTTAGTAGTTTCCTTCTCAAGTTAGCAATACATCCTCAATTATATTCTTCCAAACTTAAGGGAAAAAAAGTGAAAGTCCAATTAGATTTTGTTGCTGTTTCCTAACTTCTAATTGAACATTTCTTTTTTCAAGCTAAATAACAGTATTGGTTTGACAGAGATTAATGGATGATGAGATGGAAAAGGTGAAAGGGTATACAAAGGAAAGCGTGGTTCCCTATAGGGAGAGGCTAAAAATTTTGGCTGGGGTTGTTAATCCAGAGGACCTTAACCTGTATTCTGCAGAGAAAAAGCTAATAAATGCTTACAATGGCAAGCCAGTTTTGTCACGTCCTCAGCACGAGTTCTATAAGGTATACACAAACTCAAGTCTTCCTTGGCTTAAAATATATGTCTAGTTTTCAGTCGAAGGAGTCTATGAAATAACAATTTATAACATATTTATGACATCAGAATTGAGCTCATTTGGTAAGGGCATTTTTATACACACCTTTAGTTGTTAGTTAAAATGTTTCGGGCATAATACACCAGAACCTTAGGATTCCTCCATCTATCAATGGTTTATTTGAATCTTTATAAGGATATTGAAAAACTCTCAAACTAGTAAAACAAATGATACAAATTCGTTTCAGCCTATTGAGTTGAGATAAAGTCAAAAGTTATGGTCTCATTTTACAAAAGTTTGGATAAATTTGTCTGTAAGTACTTATAGAAGAAGAAAATAAGAAGTAGAAATGAACTAAGTTTTTCATATAAATTAAAATTAGTTTATGTATAGTTTAAACTCTAATTTCTGAAGAAACCAAAACCGTAAGATTACAGAACTGGTAATACAAGTGTTCTGGGTGATTGACATAAAAATAGGATGTGCACTATTCTGTGTCAATCTATGTTAAGTTGCATAAAAAGAACACTTTTTTCGTAGTAGCAAAGATCCTTCTGAAGTTCTTTCTATATCAGCATTTCTTTTAGCAAGGCATAAAGCTCACTCTATCATGTAGAATGATTCTTCTGCTCCTCATCACAACATTCATGTATTTTAATTACAGGGACCTAACTATTTTGAGATAGATCTGGATATACATCGCTTTAGCTACATATCAAGGAAAGGACTTGATTCACTCAGGGACCGTGTAAAGCTTGGAATACTTGATGTTGGCCTAACTATCCAGGTATATTATGGTCTTGCAAAGTTTCAAAATTTCAGTTATCAAGTTGATGAAGCTTCTTTATTAGACAAAGAAAGTATTTATTCAAATAATTAGTAAATTTAAACCTAACTCATCCTCGTAAAACTGGTTTAATGAAATAAGGTTTGCATCACTATATAAAGTTTACTTTGTAGTCGGTGTGAGATATTCAACACCGATATCCAATTGTTATCTTTTTTGCAGGCACAGAAGCAAGAGGAACTTCCAGAAGAGGTATTGTGCTGTTTAAGATTGAACAAAATTGATTTTGTTAACCATGGTCAAATTCCTACCCTTGTTACTCAAGAAGAATATGATGACTCTGCCATTGTGGACAACAATTAAACAAAAACATTTGTGGGTAGTTTCATGGGGTATCAATCAAATCTATTTAATTATGGAGAGGAGATAAAAGAAATTAAATTTAAAAAAGGAGAAAGAGAAGCAAATTTGAATCTTCTCTAATATTCAAGATTGATTTTTTAAATTATTATTTATGAGAGATGTTATCAAGGTCCTATATGTTGTTCTTTTGCATCACAATTTTCTTCATCCTTTGTCTTAGGAGGATGACTAATTGAAAAGGTGAAAGTTGTAAGAAAAAACATGTTGGAATGTTAAAAACCAATTTTTTATTGGGATATTCTTTTAGGAGAAAAAAACATTATGTTTTCGGACATTTAGTTTGTACATTTATTTTCTCTTTAAAGTCTATTCTATATAAGAAGGTTAAACCTTGAGAACTCTCTTTGGGTTTTTTCACACTCAAATTCATTTACTCTTTATTTTAATATTTCTTATCTTGTTTTACTCTTTATTTAACACATTTATGATTCTTTTACTCTTTATTTAATATTTGTCATCTTGTTTACTCTTTTTAACATATTTATGGTTGTTGCACTCTTTATTTTAAAAGGACCTAGAAATCTGACTTGAAGGGATCAAGAAAATAAGTAACCTAATAAAAACAATTTTTTACTTGTATGAAAAAAAAGTTTAATATTATATACGTATAATTATATTGAGTATAAAAATAATATTATCTAATTTGATCATGTAAAAAATAGATAGATATATTTATTTTCTATAATTTTAAGAAATATATACTCATTTTAAAATATATTAATTATACTTATTTTTTATATCTAAATTTATTAAAATCATGGATTATTAATAAAAGATTAATTATTTTATATATAGGTGAATATTTTGATTGATTTATTCATTTAATTTAATAAGTAAAAGAAAGAATATATATAAAAATAAGTTATATATATATATAATAAATTTATTAAAAGGAAAACTTTACAAATAATATATTTCATATGAATTTAGTATGTAATAATGTGAAAATATAATAATATAAATTTAATTATTTTTTTAATTAAGCGAATAATATTTTATATTTTAAATATATATTTATTTTTTTAAAATTGAGTTAATAAGTTAGTTGATAGAGTTTTATTTACAAATTAAGAAGATGCTGTAACACCTTTTTTATTCTAAATTGTTTTTAATTAATAACACGAAAAATAAAAAAATTTATATATATTTATTTTATAAATAAAAATTTATAAAATTAAAAGAATAAAATTTCAAAATAAAATTTTTACCCTTTATTTTTACTGACATGCAAATTTTAGATTCGAAAAAATAAAAAAAAATTGTTATAAAATTAGGTTATATAAAGACAATCATCTTATAATTTACTTTAATTATTTTTTATTTTTATTAAAAGTATAATAAACGGTTTAATTTATTATTATTATTATTATTATAATAATAATAATAAAAATGATGGATTATTTCTATTATCACACATTTATATATTTTATCATAAAAACGTATTTAATTTGCCATATTACTTTATCCTTAAAGTTATACTTATTAATATTATAATTTTTAAATAAAATAAATTAAAAACAATTAGAACAGAGATTTTCTAACAAAATGTTAACTTATAAAATAATAGATGAAAATGGGGATTTGAAAAAAAAAATGTTAATTCTGATTTCATATGATTTATTTATATTTATTTAATAATTGATGAATATAATAGAGATTTATTTTTCTTATAATTTTTAATTAATTAATATATGTCTTATGTTTAAAGTCGAGTGAATATGTTTTTTTTCTTTTAAGTTTGAGGAAAGGCTATTTTCTTAGAGAGTATTTGGTATATTATTGTTTTTTGAAAATATTTTATAAATACTCAATATTTTTTATATTTAGAAAGAGAGAAATAAAATACTTTTTTTTATTAGAAATATTTTAAGAATCAGGATTTTTGAAAATACTAGAGAAGAAAGTTTAAAGTTTATGAAAAATAAAAATTTATTTTTGTTAAAATTTTAAAAGTTATAAATAAAATGATAATATTTAATGGTTAGAGAAAGATAAATTAAAAAGATAAAAATAAAAAATAAAAAATAAATTGGACTATTCAATTTTATATATTCATTAATAAATAAATAAATATTAAATTTTCTTCTTTGAGACTTAAAGATAAAATCTAAGAAAGATTTATTACTAAAAATACTATAGTAAATAAAAAAAAAAAGAAGAGGAAGAAACATCATTATAATTTTCGAAATTTAACTGAAAATTCATTTATTGTTGAATCAAACTCGTGTTAGGACGAAGAGTTTAGAAAAATTAATTCTTTATTTTCAACAATTGGATTGTCGATTAAAAAATATGTAAAGAGAAAAAAGTTATTTATAATAATAGTTTTATTATTATTATTTTTTCATTTGATACATAAGTTAGAAGATAATTTAAAAAGAAATTAATTTTTATTTTTTCCTCCTTATTAGATTAAGAAGGAAAACGGAGAATGCGTATTAGAATTTTTTATAATAATAATAATTAATTGAAAAATAATATTATTAAAATATTAATTAATGATAAATAAAACTATTTTATTTTATATAATTTTTTTTTCGTTAATTTATATAATATATTTTTTTATTTTATTTTTTCTTTCCATTTTCAGGAATCATATTTATTTTCCATGGCATCATTTATTTATTATATTTAGACTGTTATTTTTTAAAAAACGATTGATATATATTTTCAAAATTTCATACATTTAATGATATTTTTTTAATATTTTTTTTAAATATATATATTTTATAACATAGATTTTATGAAAAAATATTAATATATATTGAGAAGATATTATTGAAATATTTTAAAATTTTGAATATATTTTTATGATAACTCTCTTTTATAGAAATCAATTGATATTATAATATTTTTCATCATTCCAGTACAATCCATTGCCAAAAACTAGTTAAAAGGATTAACAGAAAACCCTAGCGGGCGCTCCTCCTTCGTCACACCAGTCATCTCCACCGTCTCTGTCGCAGTTTTGGCCTTCGTCTCCGTTGCAACTTTCGCGCCTCTGTCTTCGCCTGCCACTGTCTCCGCTGCAGCTGTTGCGCCTCCGTCTCTGTCGCATATCTCGCACCTTCGTCTTCGTCTTGGGTTAGAGGGTAAGCCTTCCCCAGACCTATCTCGTGCCTTTTACCTTTACTCCTAATATTCTTGTTTTGTTGATCCCCCTACATTCACTCCACCTTACAGTACCAAAGTAAGAAGAGTTAAAAATCTAATCCCAAACAGAAATTGAATAGGTAGTGGTTGGAAGAAGTAAAGGGACTCCTGAATATCTATTTAAACTACGAAACGACATCGTTGTAATTTTTGTGATTTTTTAATCAGAACCCAAACTACACTCTACTTTGCGACTTTCACGTGTATTGTATGCACGTAGCACCGCCCTCTTCTCCGGCAATATTCCTCTGTACCTTCAATTCTATATAAAAATTAAATTCTTTTATTAAATATAAAGCGAAATGTTCTGCGCTGAAATTGTTACAACTGTGAGATTTTTCTTATGAGATTTGTTTTCTCTGCTTTTTATGTGATTAATTGATAATTTTCTCATTTGAATGTTAAATGGTTTTCGCAGTACAAATTACAAGTTGTTGGATTGAAACTTCTTACGGGGGCGTACTTTTTTTTCTAATAAATGGAAACAAAACCCTCCAGTTCCTCTTCAAATTTAGTGGACCAATTAGTGGTGAGTGCTTGCCCTTGCTCAAGCCCTTATTAATCTCTATTACGTACGGATACAACACTGAGCATTGTTTTTTTATGTTAAATTATAATTTATGTCAATGATTGTGTAGTGTCCTGGAGATGTGGTTCTTGACCTGTCTAGCATGACAAACCAGACAATTAAACTTGGAGGCGGTCTACGTCAGGTAGGTCTTTGTTGATTGATCTCCTCATTTAGCTTCTTATAAACAAAAAGGATGATGGTAGTTCTTGCGTTTTGTTTATTCTGTTCAAGCATGTTAATAATATTAGATTCTTGCCTGTGTCAATTTTCTAGGACTGTGATTCAATTTCTGTAATGAAGGCTGGCAGACTAAGGTTCTCAAAGTCTAATAAATACTGGGTTGAAAATTCTCAAAAGAGGGTGAGTATGATACTGCGGTTGTGATCTATGTGTTAATGTGTTAAGGCATGGCTTTGATTGGCAGGACAATGTTGATTTTTCAATGTTATTACTGGTTGAATTCTTATTTGTTAGTGCTATATGGATTCACTGTTAAATAGCTATAAATACTTGACTTCAAATCAAGCATGTGTTTATCTTACATGTATTTTTGTATCAATTTTAGTAGAAGGGACTAATATGATTTTAATCTACAACAAGATGGCTAAACCCAAAGATGGTGGGAATAATATCCTGAAATCAATTGTTTTGATTTTCAGTGTAACGTCATTTGCAAGTATCAAAATTTGTTTGTTATCACATCTGTTATGAAATTTGTGGAAGACCTTTAGCTATGTTTGCTTTGGGTCTGTTTTACTCCTTCTAGAATTAAGTAAATTTTCAATTGCAATCATGAAATTAGGTTAAATGTTTGTAGCTTTGCGCACTTTCTTCCATTTCAAGTCATAGTTTCATACATATTCAATATCATATGGGAATTAAGTTCTTGCTGTTAACACGAATATCATTTTGCATATTCTTCCAGAAAACAATCTCCTAATGCATATAAATTTCATTTTGTTTTTTCAGCATTGAATTATGTTACGTAATTTTCATTATTATACAGAGTCGGATTTTAATGTTTCTTAGCAGAACAGTGCTATCTTTTTTTTGTCCATATTCTGATTTATTTATTTATTTTCAGTATGTGCCACATGCCGAGGATTCTGTTCTTGGAATTGTTGTAGACTCCAGATCAGATGTAAGGAAGTTTTCTATATTTTTTTTCAATCTTTCTTGTTGGCTTCAAGTTTTATGTAAGTATTTAACTGTCTTAAGTTGTTAATGAGGAATAAGGACTGAAAAACAGAATTAGCCATGCTATGGTGGCATTACCCTTCCTCAAAACCATTAGTTTTTGCCTACAAAGACCCATGTCAAGAAAATAAACAAGGAACAAAAGTAATAGAGAAAGGAAAAAGGCAAGAGCCTAATAACATTGTTTATGATTGACTCTTTTTTGTTTACTTGCTTTATTTTTGTTGAAAAATGTCTTAATTGCACTCACACCGAACCTGCCTTAGTTACAGTCTCTTTGGGGGTTGTCTTAATTGCAGCCTCAAGAGGGGTGCTTTAGTCGAACATCGGGCTAATGAAATAGTTAAAATTAGATTATTTGGGTGAAGTGTAGGTCTTACCTTACAAGCTGGTTTTGTAAGATTGAGTTAACCCATATTTTAAAACTTTCTACAAATATGTGTTGATAATTAAGGGTAGCTTCATCTTAAATAATAACATGTAAATGTTAATTTAAGTACTAAAAAGGAATTTACCTGTGTAACTCAAAATGAATGGATTGTTTGGCTCTATGTCAACTGTTATGCTTTTTTCTTTGTCACCTGAGAATAATTAAAATTGTTCTCACCTAGATCTGGGTTGTTTCTATGATAACAATCTCAATTTATTTCTGTGCAGAACTTTCTTGTGGACATCAAAGGACCAGCTATAGCATTTTTACCAGTGCTTGCATTTGAAGGAGGAACTAGAAGAAATATACCTAGGTTTGAGGTGTGTATAAATTATGTTTGTTTGCTAATTGCAATTATGTTTGATGTATTTCGTGACATAAAGCTAAAATAATGCAATACTTTGTTTTTAGTTTCAATATGTCATTTCATCTCTTTATCTGCAGCTTTGGAACGTGTCTTTGATGAAATACAGAAACATGTTTATTCATAATTTATAAGGATTACACTACCATAATTGAACTGTGATAGTCTTGTCTACCTAAAATCACTGCAACTTTCTGTAGTTGGTATTTGCAATCATGATGGTCATTGAGAAATTTAGGAGTTTGTTGCTGTGCCCCAAAAGTAAAGGATTGAAGGTTCAATTTTTAGTCATCAATTATTTATATAAGTAATTAGATATAGGTGAACGGGATCAGTATCATGCATTGTACCATGGACCATTAGAAGACTGAGGTCATCAATTGGAGGCACTAGTAATTTTGACTAGTACTAAACAAAATTCCTTTTTACAAGCCTTGGTCTAGATGCTGGATTCTACACTTTTTAAGTCACTTAACTTATCTGATTGAAATGTTGTGTTTGACCATGTCTTGTTTATAAATTTGAACTCCATACATCATGATTTGGTTGTGTCTTGGGGCTAAAGTTGCATTTGATATTTATTTTTTATTTTCATGTTTTTTGTTTGTATCTGTTTTGTCTGATTTTATGGAAATCTTATTCACCTTATAGTTGTACTTTTCCCTTCATTTTAATATTAAAATTTCATTTTCTATACACATAATCTTGGGCAATTTTCTTTTTATATCATTGCTTGAAGTGTCAATTTATTACAAGCAGGATTGTTCTTAGCTATGCAGCTTTAATTATAGTTTTCAACCTTAATCAGCCTTGATATCCATCTTTGAAAAAGAAAATGTATAGTTGAATATATTGGCATATTTATTCTCTTTCTATATCTCATTCTTGCCCCAAGACACTTTTTCAAATACTTTTTCCTGATATGCGATTACTGGTTAAAAGATTTCCTTGTTATATTTTTTAACTAAGATTCTCACCCTTCTAGATAAGATTGCCAGGATGATAGAGACATCTTCGTCCAAGAAAAATATAAAATAAGAGTGCACTCTGGATGCTCGAAAGGGAGTGCTTGCTAGAAAAAAATGTGATTTCAAGGTGTCCAGACTCAGATCAGTACTAGTGGCTGATGTGGAGTAGTAGGTTATAAGTATTTCTTGATATGAAATTTGCCTTAGGAGGTGAAAACAGGATCTTTTCAAATGGGCTATACAAATGCGTCCAACAACAACACATGTTGCAGCTCCTTGTTATTTTCCAAATTCATTGGGTTTATTTAGTATGAAAGAACAAGTCAGCAAAACACTGTTAGGAGCCCCACTTTGAGTATGAGTTACTTGATGTGGTGCCTGTAGACTGTCCCATCTAAAGGACTAGTCTTTTGGGTTAGCATCTCCCTTTGTGCTTAAGTCCCAGCAATTGGTGCTTTCATTAAGAAATGGGCTATGGAAAGGGCTACTATAGGCTGAATTAAAGTGTAAACGGGGAGTGCTGATAAAGTGAAAGCCTTTGCAGACATCTGTTCTTAACGAGAGTGTCAATTTTAGGAGTTCCAAATTAAGTAGGATGAGCTACTTGATATGGTACTTAACCCTTGAAGCTCTTCCATCTAATGGACTAGTATTTTAGGTTGGACTCTCCTCTTGTTCTTAAGTCATAAACACACATTTTCTGTTTCTATTTATCTTTTAGGATGTGATTAAGACTATGAAGCTGTAGGTGCTTTTTCCATTAATGAATTTTGCTACTCCCACAGATGACCTTGGTTAACCTAATTAAGTCTTCTGGAAGTGTATTTCGTAATTAATTCTTGTACGAGATGAAGTGTATTTCCATTTTTCTTTTCCTCTTTTGATTTGGCTGTCAACCTAGCAACCTGACTTGTTTCCATTTGGGTGTTAAACCATGTTTTGTCTGTAATTTCTGTAGGTTGTAATTTATTTTTCCTAATGCATCACTTGCAGATAGGTACTTTGCTTTATGTGCGGGTCGTAAAAGCAATTCCTGGAATGAATCCAGAGCTGTCATGTACTGATGGTAGGTGTTTTATTTTCGACTGTCTTAAGTGTTTCTTCTTGTGTCTCTTAATTGTGGATTTTGTCTTTTAAGTTTAAATTTATTTCTATATTAATTTTGCAGATTTAACTCTGCCTTTTATTTTGTTATGGTGTTTGTTTAGCTACTGGGAAAGCAGCAGAATTTGGTGCTCTAAAAGATGGCTATATGTTTGAGTGTACAACTGGTCTCTCAAGGAGGTATGCCAGTGGTATTTAATTTTTGCTGTTGGTGCATAACATTAACAGATATTGACATGGGAGATTGTGTTTGTAGGCTTCTCAGCTCGCCCACATGTCCAGTTCTTGATGTTTTAGGGAAGAAAGTTTCCTTTGAGATTGCAGTTGGCTTAAATGGACGCGTTTGGGTAGGCAGAGACCCTCTATATTTGGCATGCCATATGTTCTTTTTCTTTGTTTCTGTAAACTCACATGGCTCGTATGACTCATGCTTGACCATCATTTCTGAGTCGAAGTTGGAGGATATTTCATTCTATTAATTTCAGTTTTCCTTTTCGAATTGTTTCATCTAGGTCAATGCAGCATCTCCACACACAACTATTGTCGTAGCTAATGCGATTATAAAGTCAGAGACACTGAGTGGTGCTCAGCAGAGAATAATGGTTGAAAAGCTACTAGAGAGAATCCAGTGATCATGTTAGTCGTACAAGCAATAATATTTTAATCCTTTTACTTTTGGTAGGCTATTCTTAGTCTCTTGTGATTTCAATTTCGTAGCATAATGCTTGTTTTACAATTGTAATCTTGTGTCTTTTCCAGCTCATGAAGTGCGTAGGTTTTATATGTCTGAAGGGCGAGCACTTTCCACTAGACTGACTACCACCACCAGCCAAAGGCACAAAGGATTATCAACACCTTCATGTTTAATGTGACCTGATATGATAAGAATGTAGAAGTTCCTTTTAAAACTAGGAGTTAATTTTTTTGGCTATATATAATTCTTTGTCTGGCAAAATACAACAACAAAGCCTGGCTACATGAATTTTGGTCTCGAAAATATTTGATAGAAAATCAGTTCGTAGATTTGTTATTTATATTGTTCATATGTAGAAATCTAGTACTGGCAAAGCTTGTCTAATTTATAAAATTTTGGTCTCTGGACATTTTTTAATGTTCTCCCTTTCTTTTGAAACATGATGACGACTCATTTTAGTTGATTCTAACTTTCTTTTGAAATGCTAACCCTTAAAATATAATTATTTTTTTGGTAACTATGTGCGTGTTGATATTGATTTTATAATCAATGTGTAAGATTCAATAATTAGTTTTCTATATCAATGGATGGGGAGATCAAAAGGGGAAATGATTCGAACTAGACTTTTATAATGGTAAATAGTTTAAATGATTTTTACAAAATATATTTCAAGTGCAATAAGGGTTAGAAAGCAGTTATTGGCAATCCGACGAAATCAGACTCACTTAAAAACTTGTTGAATTTTGTTGTATTAATATAGGTTTAATGGTTTATTTTATTATAATATTTATAATTTTTTTTTGCCAATTTCATATGTATCATTTTTAGTATTAATTTGATTTTACTTTTTCTAAAAAGTGAATTAATATATTTTATTAATGTTATTAAATTATTTTAAAAAAAAAGTAAAATATGACATGAACCTGACATGTTAAATAAATATATAATATGACATCATTCTCGATATTACAAATCATTATTAAATGTCACCTTCGTAATGTTTCAATAATATCTCTCTCAATTCCATAGAAAGGAATATATTTATTTATTTTTTAAAAAATAGTATCAAATTAATACTAAAAAATAGAAAATATTAAAAAAAAATTAAGCCATTAAACATTTAATATATTATAAAATGGTATAAGTTGAAAGTACTAATAATTTAATTGCTAATAATTATGTACGACAAAAATAGACAAGAACATTGGACGTTCTATTTGCATATAATTAATTGATTGTCAATTATTTTAAAAATGAGTAAAATATATTTTAAACTCTCCAAAACTTTCTAAATTCATTTATAATTTTCTAAAAATGTTTTGTCCTATTTTCGTCCCTTAAATTTAGAAATACTCTGACCATAATCAAATGTTAATGATACTCACTTTGGGTGAAACATTTATAGATTAAAAAAGAAAAAATAAGACAAAAAAATTGGATTACTAAAACTGGATTTGAAAAAATTTATAAATAACTAGATCTATAGTTTATACGTAAACAAATTCTATGAAGTTTTCATTGCTGTTATTTTTTTAACACTTGTCACCTTAGAAAAATCATTTATTGAATAAAGTTTTACCAAATCTATAGTAAAAAATATTTTTTTACAAACTAAAATTAACATATACTTTTTTATAAAAATTATTTTTCATTATTTTTGTTTTCAATTTAAACTAAAGATGTTATTCTTTAAAAAGAAAAACTGCTTTCTGACTATCCAATTTTTATTTGATCATGTCAAGTATGACCTTTCTAACCCAACACAAATAATTTTAAAAATCATTATTAAAATATGAAGAAAAATGATAATTAATTTTATTAATTAATGTACTTTTTTTTTTATATGATAGGGTATCCAATTATTTAGGTGCCACTTGTGTTGCCCATCTTCACATGGTTTTTTACATATTTTTCTCAAACTAAAATATAATTATATTTTATGCTTAGTTCCCAATAATATTTTGTTTTGATTCCTATGAAATTTCTTGTTTAGTTTGATCTTTATTATTTTATTTTAGTCTTTGTAATATATTTATTTTTTCACTTTAGTCCTCTAATATATTACTTTATTCCCTTTTAAAAAAGGTATTTTAAAGCGACTAATTCAAAATGAACAAAATATTATAGAAATTAAATAAAAAGCTTATATTAAAAATACGAGCAAATAACAAGAACTAACACCAAAAGGAAATTTTATATAGACCAAAAGTCAAACAATTTTTTTTTTTAAATAAAAAGCAAAATATTCATAAACTAAAAATATATTTATCCCTATTATGTATGACAAAACAATACCTATCTTATAAGTCAAACTTATTATAAACTCTGGTTTATTGATAGTGTAACTTTTACATTGATAGTGTAATTTTTACATTGATAGTAACATGCAGATTAAACTAGAAGCAAGTAAATAAAGTCCATGTAATTTTTAAAACAAGTAAAAGCAATTCCATCAAATATAAGGGAGAAAAAACTTGTTTACTCTTTATTTTGGAAGAACCTACCTTGATTATCAGAGTTGTGTATGTAATGAACAAACTGGATGGAGGAGGGAGAGATGGAATTTATTTGATGATCCAAAATTTTGTCACTTCTAGAGAAAAATATCAAAGAATACGGATGAAATGATGAACAGCTATATTAAACAACATGACATACAATTCAATGTACACAAAAAGTACAAACAGTACAGCATTATCCAAAACCTGTGTTCACTGTGAAACTTGTCTTTTAATCCCTTTTCTTTTTGCCTTTACCTCTTTTATCATGATGTGGGTGTGGGAGAAGTCTTGAAGAGAAAAGTGTTGAACTATTTGTTTATTAGAAATTGCACTGACATGCTATGATCAAAACTTAGCCTAAGACTAAAAAAGAATGCAATGAGCATGACAATAAAGATGACTTGTGAGCTGAGACACATTCTTCCTTACAGGCAGTAAGTTCTTCTAGCACACACTAGGTTATCTGCTCTTCTTTCAACCGTAGCCGTGCAACCGGCTGTTGTTCATTGCCACTAATATCTCTGCTGCCAAAACTATGCTTCTCAGGATTGGAATTCTGTGATTTTATCTGTGATGCAGTGTTACTGGCCATAGTGTGGCTGTTGGTCTTAGCTGCTGGAACATCATGATTGTGTTTTCCTTCGTATGTTGTTATGACAGCTTTAGGATCAGTTGAAGCCCTTTCGACATGCTTTCGGACATTACAACCAGGATTTGTACATTTGTAATAGCTCCTACACATTATATAAGCTAGATTCAGCATTAGACAAGACAAGGTTAATGGGGTCAATATGATATCAAGTAGTGAATATAAATGAGTGATGAACATTGAAAAAATTGAGCATTTTTCTTTAAGGGATAACTTTTAACAAGTTCAGGGCAATCATAATTAATAGTCATGAATAGTTCAGCTAATGCAATCAAAGAGTGGAGGAGAAGCAATAGCACCTAGGATAAGGGTTGCCTTTGACAACTTTCTGCCCATATTTTCGCCATCTGTAACCATCATCTAAAAGATCAACTTCACTTGTTGTCTGCACAATGATTCTAGGCTTAGTGACTGTCCTATGTGAAGATGCTGGATCTGAGTTCGTGACTTCTGTTTTACTGCAGAATTATAACACTTCTAAGATCAGAAAAGACAAGTGATGTTAGGAACCGAGAATAGAAGTGGAAAAGAAAACAAAGATTTTATTGAAGTGAAGGGAAAGGTAAAATATTAGGATAGAAACCTTCACCAAGGATTTATCCTTTTTCTATTTATATCTAGTTAATTTCTATAACTAACTAGTTAACTACTCTACTTGTGTGCAACTAACTTTCCCTTCTTTTCTAACTCCTAATAAGTAATTATCCGGAAACAACAGGTTTTTATAAAATAAAAGCTTACCTCCTCTTGGGGTCAGGCTCCACATTTTTCTCATCCACTTCAGCTTCATGATCACCTACTTCCTCGCTGTCACTTCCTGATAGATGATCAGCTGTTGCCTGACTTGACTCTGGATCCATCTTAGTGGTCCCTTGATAATCTGAAACATTCCCTTGCATATTTGAATTTTCATTTGAAATCATAGTGTCTTTCAGGCGCTTGTTAGGATGAGGACGTTGATGGTTGTGTTCTCCTTTATAAATAATTGCAGTTACATGACCTTCAAGTGAGCGCTCAACCTTTTTCTTGACAGGACAGTGTGGATGCGTGCATTTGTAATAACTTCGAGGAAACTCACTACCCTTCACCTGTTTCTGTCCATACTTCCTCCAGTTGTAGCCATCATCTGCAGGCTTATCAACATTCAATGATGAAGATTGCATTTTTTGTTCAGAGTGAGAATGATCAGCAGAGGATTCGGTCATAGTGGCCCAAGAGTCAGCAGTTAAGGATGGAATCAGCTGTTGTGTAGTATTGGAAGTAGCTGCATGAACCTGTGTGAATGAGGTAGGTGATGATACAGACAATGAATGTTCAGCCTGGATATGCATGTTTGAGTTAGCTTGTGAAGCTTGAGCTGAGACTTGTGCTAGGACCTGCTGGTGTGTCATTCCAAAAGACACCTACATGTATCACAAATCGGGTTGTGAGAAGAATAAGGAGGCAGAATATAATCACTTTAAAATTTCATGTGAGTATGTTATCCCAACAAGGAGTGGATGTATGCTTTTGCCTGTAGCACTGTTGAATATCATGCAAAAATAATTTTTTTCCATTATCATGTACATTTAGATATCTGATATAATCGAAGATATAACATTTAAATTTTTGTTATTTCACCATAATATATATACTAGATATTCACATTTATATAACCATTGGTTAAGGGGTCCAATCTTTATATTTTATTATCCTCATTAAGTATTATCTTTGCTAGGGCCTGAATACACCTTTATGGTTTAGAAATACTATTGTAAAATTTATAATAGACCTAAGCCTAAGCATCTGGTTAGGAGATAAGTTTGGTGATCCTGTTGAGTTCTTCAACATGGAAATGAGTGTGTTTGGGGAGCTTTTATAAAATTGATTTGTGTTAAAATTGATTTTGAAATGAAGCAAGATTGAAACAAAACTCAGTATAAAATATTTTATCCAACACAATAACTAAAATTACGTCAACCAAAATCAATTTGAATGCAGAACCATTTCTTCAACATGAGACCAAACATGTAAACATTTATTAAAATCACATTAGCTGATATTTTGATGTGATTTTGGATGATTAAATATGAATCCAAGCATGCACTGAGTGTAATACCTTAACATAGATAATGAATCATGATTTTACTGTTTTCATCTCGAATCTTGGAAAACAGACATATCACGCAATGATAGCTGAAAAAACATTGTCAAAAACTGATTGTAGATAACAAATTAATGAATGCTGGTCCTTTACTATGCTTCTTCAAAAGAATTTCCTGCTTGTTTCATGAAAACAGAAAAAGAGGATTTGAGGTACCGAAAAGCTTGTATTTAGAGTTATGCCACAATTAATTAAAGTTTATGGATTCTTTCCACCTTAAAAGGATAAAACATTGTCTTTAGACTAATACTCACTTGAGTAAAATTAAGATTTTTGAAACAGCTCGGTTCATTCCTTAATCAGAAAAGATAGTTTTCATTCAGCAAAATTAAGTTTCACAGTAGTCTCCCTTTTAGCTCTGGGTGCTCATGAGATGATAAAAATAAATGAATGATTCACCCCAAAATGTAGTATATATGCTTAACAATAATCAAGTTTACTATGAAGTATAAAGAAACTCCAGATCCAAAAGAGAAAAGTTAACAGAAGCCAACACCAACGTGTACATGAGGTCTATTCATCAAGTCACCAAAATGAATCTATACCAGAGAACAAGTACTTTATTATAACTATTTTAAAATTTTAAGAATTCAAATCCAATTACTTTGCAATACCACTCTTTGTTTATAATAAGCAACTGGGGTTGCAGATCTACCCACCCATTTAAGAAGCCTGTCAATTTCAACATAAAAGTTAAAAAATTGGCCAGCAATAAATATGCAGAAGTTGAAAGATTGAAAGAGTCAAAATGCTACAAAATGAGGACACCACGTTGTAAACTTAGAGAAGCTAAATGGGTGGAAAAATGGCCTCAGATGTGATTGACATGTTCAAACATGTCCAGAAAATATTTCAGACGTATCCACTATAAACAAATCTCACCCGTAAATTAAAAGAAAGAAATTATATATATTCACATTCAATAACTCTACATTCATTGGAATGGATTCCATGAATCTAATCAAAGGATTATAGTTACTATTACCACCTTAAAGATAAACTTCTATATAAAACACTTTTAGAAGAGAATAAGGAAACTCATATAAACTAATTTGTAAAAACTTTCTCATTAACTTCCGTAAAAGCTAATTTTAGCTTAAGAGAGAAACTTACTTCATTTTTCCTTCTTTTTTAATTCCATCATGAATGCTTATAAAGAAATTTATCCAAACATGGTCTTAACACAAATTTCTCACACTTCCACAATTGAGTAAAATCTAAATGTATTTGTACAAACATAACAAATGCAAAACATGACAAACAATCTTCCTATAATGAAGACCATTCTCTATATTCCAAGTTCATTCTCAAAAACCAACTAAAAACACTTACCTACAACTCCTCTATCAAGGTGGATTTTAAGCCATTCCCGAATCAAAATCATATTTTAACTTAATTACTTCAATAATCCGCATATAAAAAGTCAACATTAAAAGTCAACTACTTAGGTGTCAAACTTCAATTTTAACCATACTAAAAGTAGCTAAGCTTTTGCATCAAAATTTTGTCTAAACCAAAAATTGAAAAACAAATTTTCCAACACTTACTATGTATGAAAATGCAACTCAAGAAGAACTTGCACATGATGAGTAAGAGAAAGAACTATGGTACCTGAGCAGGTGGAAAGAGGCCATGTGAGTCGTGCACGGCGGCGCCAGCCACCGGAGAAGCCATGGCTCCGGCGAGGAGCTGAGAGAAGGACTTGTTGCAGTCATCCCCATCAGTCAAAAAGCCAGAGAGAAGAGTCATGGGACCAGGGCTGAAGCCGCCATTGAAAAGGGTCTCCATGGAAGCCGCCCTTGGAGGGAGATTGATGGTGGGTCGCGGCACAGCCGAATCCTTCCACGGCGGCCGGTCCCCACTTCCGCCGCCCGCCATCCCAGTTAAAATAATTCAACGGAGGAAAGAAAGTTTCAAACTTTTCTCTCACTTTAAATCAACAAAAGAAGAAAAATTTGTAACTCTATCTTTCTTTCTGTGTCTTAATTTGGAAACTGAAAAAGCTTGAAGCTTTTGAGCCGGGTGTAGAATTTACGTGATTTTGTGTGATGAGTTTGGTTTGGTGGATCTGAATGAAGAAAAAAGCAGCAAAAAAAGTCCACGCCTTATTTGCCAACCAAATACTACGTTATGGTTTTTTTTTCTTACACACAGAAAAAAAAAAAAATCTTTTCTTCTAGAAATTAACTTCCCTCTGTATTAAAAACTCTGCATTTTTTAACTGAGGTGTACTTTTTGTTAATGTTTTCTTCACAAATATTGTTTGTAAGAGAAATAAGAACAAAACTTAGTAGTGAAATTTTATGCAGGTAATCTGCATAATTTTCTGATAAAAAAACTTGATTTCACATGCTAAAGATATATTTGTGAAATGTAAAGATTAATTTATTTATAATTAATTGTCGAAGCCGTGAGAAAGTAGGAATGAAATTTTGTGGTATGTAGGGACACGTGTCGCTTAAAGTAGGATATGAAATGAAGAATTGGCCAAATTGACCAAAAGACTTTATAAAATTTAGACATTTGGCAGAGTAAGTAAGTCAATGAATGATATTAGGGTGGCGTGATCCTGCAAGAGACAAGATCAGAAGAAAATGGTGACACTCCCACCACTAATTTATTATTACATATTTTAAACCCTAATTTATATTTTTTTTAGTACAATCAAAAGTACATAATCTTTACAATATCTAAAGTATATTTGTATATATAATTTTTGGTAGTTTAGTTAAATGTAAATTTTTGTTAATTAGAAAAGATAATAATGTACAAGAAATATTTTTTTCTATACTCATTTACAAAAACTGATAAATACATATAAAGTTCTTTAATACTATTATTTGGTGTTTTCATTATTTCATGCTTACATATTATAACCTATTTCTTCATGATTTTTGAACTTGATATAGTTTTTAATGTTTTTGCTCAAAAACTTTGTTTGTTCCGTCAATGTTGTTCATACCTTCTCTTTGTTTATCAGCCTGCAACCACATAGTGATGTTATGTAGTTAATTTATAATTATAGTTTCACATAAGAAATATGAATATGTAGAGGACGATGGTACCATACTTAGTATATATTTAAATACAAATATATTTTTCATCTTATAAAATTAAATTTTTTTATTTTTTCTTAATATTTATAATATATTTTAAATCTCACAAATTATAAATATGTTACCACTTATTCTAATTTTCTTAATAACTTTTTTTAAATACCAAAATTGATAAACGAAATTTAACTTTATTATAATATATTTACAACTTTCGAAAATTTAAAAATTTGTTATATAATTCACTAAAAAATAATATTATTTATCTATTAAATATTTTTTATAGATTTTTTTAATAAAAAAATTAATTATTTATTAAATATCTGTTACATATTTATTTTTATATAAATTTTTTATACATTTGTTTGTAATTTTTTTTTAAATCTTTTGTAAGAAATTTTTTATTAATTTATTTGTAAGATTGTAAAAAATAAATTTTTTATTAATCTTTTATCTACAAATTTATAATGATAAATAGTTTATAGTAAATTTATGAAAAAACTTATATCTTTTACTAATTTTAAATAATAAATTGATAAAAAATATGAGTTTTTTATAATCATTAATTATATTTACTATTTAATATAAATTATGCGTGTAACACAAATTAAATTGCATAAGAGGGGTTATATTATTTTTTTTACATAAATAATTAGTTTTCATTTTTTTTTCAATAAACTAATCTTATAATTTATTTTCATTTTCATTTTACTTTTTTAAACAAAAACCTCTATTTTTACATAATTTTTAATTAATTTTATTTTTCAATTTCTTTTCTTTCAAAAATATATCCATTTATTTTAATTTTTTTATTTATGATGCACTCTTCTTATTTTTATTATTTGTTATACATTTTTAATATTTTAAATGTAGGTTAATAGTTAGTATTTATTTTGTCATATATATTTTATATTTATCATTATTTAATTAGGTAAAATTATAAAATGATTTATTTAATAATAAATTTACAGTTAAGAATGTAATTGTCATAAATATTCTATTTTTAGTAAGGAATAAAAAAATAATTATTAAATCAGAACGGTAATCAACAAAAGTTATAAAATGGGTTAGGGTCTACGTTTGTAAAGACATTTACCGTGTTGATCTCAATCACCTTTCTTTATTCTCAATGACAAATTCAGGTATGCAGAAATTCAGGTATCTTTATTATCCTTCTGCATTCTATTTTCATCATGAATGTATTAGGTATCTTCGAGGTTAATATCGAGAAATTTTTATTATTGAGATAAATCACAATTATATAAGTGAATACGATTTCTTATCCAAAACCTTAAGGTTAAGAGCTTGTATGTCTTTTTTATTTATACGCTATTCAATTTTCTCATTTCTACCCAATGTCAGATCTCAACTCACTTTGAACTTTAATAATCTCTCCCTCAAGTATGCTTCCACATTGGCACACTCTCTCCCTCCAACAGAAACATACGAGTTTTCAAGTGGTGATTTTCTACGGGACACGCTTATATAAAACCCTAAGGATCCAACTTGACTTAGGATCCCTTACCTACTCCTTGTGTGTCGGATGAACCAGACTCTAATACTACTATTAGGTATCTAGGAGGGGGATTAATAGAGAGATTTTCACAAATTTAATTTTTTTATATATGATTTTAAATTTAATTTTTTTAACTTGTTATTAATTCATGAAGAAACTTATTTTATTTTTTTCATTCTTATTTTTATCTTATAGAAACATTTAGAAAAGAAACACTTTGATGCAATAAAATATTTGAGATAAAGTTGTTTAGCTGAAGCACACAAAATATACAAAATAGTAATTGGTGAAAGGTAATTTCAGTTCTAGTTCCTCCCTCTCATCAATACACATTCATTATGATTGATCCACAAAATTCTATGTCCTGCAAAGAACATGGTTTAAAGTCTGATATAACATCTGAGCAGAATTAGAAGCATATAAGGCATAACCTCAGGTACCAATGTTAAAGTGTTCTTTCCTTTTTGCCACAAAAATTGTCCCGTTTAGAAGGTGTTTGATCTCTTTTCTTCTGTTTTCTTCTTAAAAAGTGAGTTTGAGCATAAAAGTTTCACAAGGTTTAAAAGGTGAGTGGATGATGATGATGATGGACCATTGGGTGGTATGGCATGGAGTGTCCCTCTTCTGTCCCCCATTATGCAGTATCATATGGACCCTTTCTGGGACCCTTTCTCTGTGCAAATATATACAAATTACTTTCTGCACTTGTCTGTGTATAGAGAAATTTAAAGAACAATAATCATATTGTTCTGAAGTGGCTCATGACCCAGAGTGAGATCACCATCCTCTACAGTTGTATAACACCTAAGAAAACCATAAACTAAAAAGTGTTATTTTGATAGTTATAATATAAAATATACATTTCAAATTATGTGCATATGTTGAGGAGATATGCTCTGGTTAGAACATGCAGATGCACTTTCTCATGCTAAAAAGTCATAACTGATAAAAAATAATTTGCAAGTACAATCTTGTATTTTGTACTTTTATTCTTCTATTTTTATATTGAACTCATAGATTGTACTTTTGTTAATAGGTGAATATGTTTGTGCTTTTTTTTTTAAAGTATCTTTTAATAATAGTAAAAACTATCTATTTCCTATGTGTTTCTCTAATTTACTTACTTTAAAAATAAACAGTTTTATATTTTTTAAATAAGCAAATGTATATGTTTGTTAAATAAGTGGTTATTTTAAATTATTTATTTCAAAATATATTTATTTAAGTCTAAATTAAGTTTACTATAAGCTATAAGTGTTTTTTTTATTGTAAATCTTGAAGATATACTAATTTTAAGAATGATTTAAAGGTTATATAAAGTTGTTAGAAGAAGTTTTACCTTAACTAAAAATAAGATTTAAATATAATATATAAGTAAAAAATAAACTTTATCTCTTAAATTAGATAAGTTAAGCTTCTAGTCTATATAATATTAGAGTCTAATAAGATAAATTAGATAAGTTAAGCTTCTAGTCTATATAATATTAGAGTCTAATTAATAAGATTGTTAAGTTTAGATTAAATCATTTATTAATATATTGAATCAATATTAAATCATGTATTAATAGATTATAATTTTTTTATATAATTTAAAAAATTCTAATTATTAATAAGATTATTAATGGGTCACTATATAAAGATCCTAATTATTAAAAAAATACTAAAAAATCCTATATTTATTAAAAAAATATTATTATTTATAATAATCTTATATCATAAAAGTTATATTTACAAAATAACAATTGATCAATATGATTGACAATATAAATATAGATTCATGCTTATTAAATTGTTGTTTTGAAATACATAATTTAAAACTTAAATATAAGTGCAAACTTAAATTGTTGTTATCTATAGTATAATTTTTAAAAATAAAAGAAGAACACTACAAATTCAAGCATATCTCATGTGAGGAAATATAATTTATTAAAATAAATAAATTTCTTTTTATAAACTTACAAAAATAGTTGACATTAAAAAATACATATAGTATAAATTAAAAATAAATTTTGAAAGTATTTATATATAATTTTAAAAATTAAACCTAAACAACATAAATTTATGCCTAAAAAGAAGAAAGAAAAAACTTTCATACTTAAATATATATATTATTGTATATGAGTGAGAATTGAACTTACCCACATGATGAAACAAAACTTTTGTTGTTGTTTTAGTATTATTATTATTATATATGAAATATGAATGAGTAGATGATATGAGTTTGTAAATAAGTTTGGAAGTACCCCAAACCAATTCAAGTTTTCCACAAACAAAGGGTCTACAATTCACTTGATGGGACTCTCCACATGGATAAAGCAAACTCTGTTCAAATAATTGAGCAAAACTCTTGTGGTTTAAAAGGATCTCAAAAAATATTCACATAATTTTAGTATAAAAGAGGATTTTCTTTTTAACTATCTTTGCAACAACTTCATCTTGTCATTTGTTTTAACAACTCTTTCAATCTCTAAATTTCAACTTATACCAGTATTCACTCTGCTAATTTTTATTTTCCAAAAAAAGAAAATATATTTCGACTATAAATTAGGGTATTTTTGGTGAAAATAAAAAAAATTTGATTTCTAAAGAAAAATTGTTCACGTGTAATATTTTTGCATCTGTAAGTATTTAACTAAAAAAATATAATAATAGAATGAATTATTTTTAATGAAATTAGATGTCTATTTATTTCTGGAATAAATGTTTATGAGCACTTAAATTTAATGGAGGTTAGATACTATAAAAGAAATAATAAATTATTTCCATATGAAAGTCATGATTGTGATATGGCTCTATATATTGATGGTAATGCTTTTTGTTTTTTGGGACCAAAAAGTCACGTTTGAGACATGGTAGCCCCATGAGGAAGAACACATCATTGCCCAATTACTCCAACACATTCTTCCATTCTTTTATGCTCATAATTTGGTTTTCAAGTTACTTTTTTTTTTTTTTTTATATTATTTCTGTGAATCATGTGGAATATTTCTTTCAAATATTTGACAGATATTACGTAAATATTTCTTCTTAATTTAATTTTCGACTTAAGATTATAACAGTCGATTTTAATTATTTTTTAATCACATTATAAGAATAAAATTATTTATTTATAAAAAAAATTCATAAATTTATTTATAATAATTTTTCATAAATTTATTTATAAAAGATTTGTTACTAAGTTTTATGAATAGTTTTTTGAAAAAATTTTGATTAATTTTTTACCTATAAATTTTTTTATGGTAGAAAATTTGTTGGAGTTGTAGAAAAAATCATATTTTTCATTAATATTATCCATAAATTTATTTCATATGGAAAATATGAATTTTTTTTAATATTATTTTAAATTTAATTTTCATTAATTCAATTTTTTTATTACAGTTTTAAAGCTGAATTCAACTTATTAGAATTCTGAATAGGTTTTATCCTCGTAACAAATATAATATATTTTAGCAAATCAGTGTCCGTTTGTTTTTTAAATTTAAGGAATATTCTTCTTTACAGCATATTTAATGTAATATTTTATCAAATATTTTTGATTTTTTTTTTGATTTTTTAAATATTTATTTGAAAAGAGTATAATTTGCAGATTTTATGATCTGAAACAAAACAGCTCACTTATCATTGAATTGGTTTGGTTTAAATTATTGAATTTTTTTATCAAATTTAAAATAAATTTAATTAATTAATTTTTATTGATTTATATTTTTCTTAAAAAATAAATTATGCATGTTTTGAAAAAAAAAATTACTTTATAAGTATATATATGCAAGAAGCCACTCCCTTTTTCGTTTTTATTTTCTCAGCGTTTTCGAGACTGCAAATTGGGCCAATTAAGCCCATTTGAAAATTTTGAACCCTTTTTTAAAACCGAACTCTAGCAAGAAGTACTTGGCCCAAGATCATGTGAGACATTATGCAGGGAAGGAAGAATAAAAATAAGATAATGTTACTACTTCTTATATTATAGGAAATATAGAATATACAAACAAGAAAGATTTACGTTATAATAGTTATTTTACATTACATGTAATATGATTAATTATTCAACCCATTATTAAATTGATTATGCATATTTTTTTAGTATTAAGTTTGTCACCAAATTTCCTATATTTTGAAATTCTTTGATAAATAAAATTTTATAGATATTTTTTGTTTTTTTATCACCACACCTACTCTTCCTATTTAATATATAATACTATGAATTCAAATATTAGAAGCAATTAAACGAAGCACAATAATAACAGAAAAAATTGTTTCTTTAACTTTCATACTTTAATGATTTGAATATTTTTATTATAATAGTTGAATATCTTTATGTTATTAATAGTATTATTAACATTTTATAGTAATTTCTCTGTAATACTTTTTATAATCAAATTTTACTTCATTGCTTAATTTTTTTTATCCAACCGAGAATGTAAAAGCCTTAACCTAATTGCCTTAATATAAATCCCCTCGTTTAAAATATTTCTTTAATTATTATAATATGAAAATTTTAACTAAGAATATATATTCTAAGGTAGGATAAAAAAAAAATCACTCACATGATAATATTTAACTCACTTTCACATATCTAATTAATATAATGAAAATTAGGTTAAGTTATCCAATAAGCCAATCTGACCTTAGGTTGTGTTTTATTTACAATTGAATCAAACTTAATCAATTCAATAAAACTCAATCATTTAACGGGTTTTAGATATATATAATTCGATTCTCAACCTAATTTCTTTATTTGATTAAAATTAAAAATTAATATAATTTATTCCTTTCTTTTTCTTATAAAAGAATGTAAAAATGGAACTCCTAATCTAAATGAATCCTATATCTTATTTTCTCTACAATTTTCCGATCCTAATCCCATATTTTCTATTTACATCGTCTTCACTTTATCTTTAATATTAGAGATCATGTTTTATAGTTCTTTTAAGTTATATAATAGACTTATTAACAGTTGATTATATTTTATTTTTATTTTATCGAATTTGAGAGTTTGAAAATATTTCTTACATCAAAGATATTATAACTTGACTATATTAATTTAGACAAATTGGTATTGTATTTCACTTTATATTTTAAATTAGTTTAAACAAATTATATTAATTTGAAATTTGAAATTAATTTTTTACAGCTTATATTTTATTAAATATTAATTTAATTTAATTAATTTTGAATATAAATTTTCACAAAATTAATTATTTTTCAAAATTTTGATCCAATTAACATGATTTAACCCATATTGAATTATATTAAATTAAAAAAAATATAAAAACTCAATCCATCGATAATAAATTTATTCAAATCATATTCATTCCAACTTTTGTATATGCGTGTAAATATTGATATATTATGTTTTAAATAAAAAAATAAAAAGATAATATTTTTTTAATGAAAAAAAAAAACTAAACTATAGCTATTTAAAAAAAAACATTTATTTTCCTTAAAAGCAAAAATATAACTTGTGAAGAGATCTAGTTGTCTATTAATAATTTATTATATTCAATAATCCAGAAGTTATTAGATACGTCAACCCGCATTAATAATTTATTTAACTTTGAAAATTTAAAAATAAAAAAAGTAAAAAACTAAAATTGAAGTTAAACCATGACAAGGATAGTTAACTTGTGGTCAGATTCGGAAAGAGCAAGCATCTTTGATCGCGAAGGGGAATGGAGCAGAACATGAATCAGAGCGAGACACTCACTTCCTCACCCCTTTCTCCTTTCACTCAACCAATCCGTTGCATAGTCAAACTCGGTATCACACTCTCTGTGCTTATGCATTTAAACTCCTTTTTATTGTTTGCATATTTCTTTTTTCCAAAGATCGTTGCTTTACAATGCTGCTAGCCTCTTCCATGTCAAAGTATGTATTTTCTATTGCATACAAGCATCTGGGGTGTTTCTTATTGAACAAGCAGACAGACCCAGGAGAGTGTTTCTTCTGTTCTGTAAAATTTCGATGTGACCCATTAGTGTTGTACATGGAGTGCTTCACTGTGAGGATTTTACGTCAGTGAAAAAGGTGAAATGCTTTTGGTGGGGTATACAGGAGGAGCTGCAATCACCTGCAAAAATGAATTGGAGATGATAAATGAGGAGATTCTTCAGAAGGTTTCAGAACAGCTGAGGCAAGCAATGATTGCATCTTCTGAGAAGCCTCCCGGGATGGATTGGAGCAAAAGACCTGGAGGGTCAGAAATTTGTTGCAACCCGGAAGAATTTGGAGATCATTCTGCCATGGAATGTAGCCCTTTCGTTGTTGTTCATGGAGCAGGTTCCTTGAGTTCCTTTTCTTTTTCTCTTTGTTTTGAAGTAAACTTTTTACTATTATTATTATTATTAATAAAAATAAGAATTCAATCAGAATAGTGAATACACTGACTAGATAAAGGCATTTTACACCCTCATCTAATCATATATTGTCATATAAAACTAGGTTTGTTGATTTTTATATTCACTACTTTACAAGTCATCCCTGAGATGATTTTCTAGGTTGACGGTATAAGAATTTTTATATTGATAGTGCATGAAAGTTAAACTCTAAAATGTTAGGAAAATTAGATTTTTTTTAACATTTTGATGTCTTATATACTGAGGAATGAGTACACAACATTACATCGGTCTTCCAATTATTAATGACCAAATTAATCCTCTAATGATAGTTAATGTCTTAAGATTTGTCCTTCATAGACCAATTTGATGTTATTTTAAGGATCATTTAATGGCAAAATAAAAGAAAATATGACATTAAAGGACCATATTGATGTAAGCTGCCACATATATCTTTTGTGTATCAATTTGATGTTTGTAATATATTTATTGTTATAAACTATTCAAATTAAAACTGTTATAGAGATTATCTATTGCGCTGGATGGATGGAGTTCGCATAATTAACAATTTTTGTCCTTAAACCTGTTGTTATCTTAGGTTCTTTTGGGCACTTCCAAGCTAGCAAATCTGGTGTCCACAAGGGGCAACTGAATAAACCTCTTGTCAAAGGTGGCTTTGTTGCTACCCGAATATCTGTAAGTAATAGTGGGTAAAATCTCTCCAGTTGTATTTGTTGAGTTTGTCAAGACAGGTGTGACATATCAGTGCACCTAGCACCTGGGAAATAACTTCTCCATATTCAAGTTGATACTAACAAACTTAGTCCTGCATTTCACAATGAAACACCAAATCTTTTGCTTCCAAATTCAGTTTATAGGTTTAATCTGTAACCATGATAGTTTATAAAATGCTTTGCCATTAATGTTACAACAAGTCAAAATTGTAGAATTGTACTTTTGTTGTGTAAATCAGCAAACATTTGTTAAAAATTGAACCACTGCTCCTCAAAATTTACCAATCCTGAGAACGGAGCCTTCTGAATCTAGCATGTGCACGACAGTTTTTCAACTTAAAAAGGGAGAATTTGACTGGGGGCTTGATATCTGACTTCATCTGAATCTAGTTTATGATGAATATAATTTTTGGGAAGCAGTAGATATATTTCTCAAATAAAGAGGAGATTAATCAAGTTGTGAAATATCACAAAAGGTATGATTGGTTGGTGTAGTCTTGCGCACCACAATGTAGGAAAAAAAAATTGGCTCTCTATCAGTGCCATATTTTATATATTAGAAGAACTTGACCAAGTGGTATCACTAGAGTGTTATGATAATAATTATTTTTATTTTTACTTATATATGTTTGGTCTGAATTTTTTATAATCCTTAAATCATATGCAAAACATCTTTTTTCAATATTAATAAATTGTTTATTTGCAAATTATTTTCAGAATGAGAATTTTCTCCATTCTTATTATTTTGTTTATTTTTAATTTCAGGTAACCACTCTTAATCTGGAAATTGTTAGAGCATTAGCCAGAGGTAGTTTTACAATTATTGCTATCTATATATGCTCACATATTCTTCTTGTATCAGAGCATTGGTTATTAATCTTTTGTGTCAAACCTTTATGCTTTTATATGGTAGGATGGTAGGAATTGTGTGTAATAAAAAAAATACACATACTGTTCAATTTATGATCATATGTACAGAATAATTAAGGTAACAAAATAAATAAAATCTTATATATCTGCTAAATATATTTTATATCTTTATTTACATTCAACTCAATCAAATCATATTTTCAATATTTCTCCTCACATTAGAACATATATGTCGTATTTGTTAAACTTGTGACAAATATAATCAATACAAATATGCATGATCTAGTTGGTCATCAGTAATTTAATCATCTTAAGAACATGATATAAATTTAAACTTTTCAGTCATATTGAGATTTGGCCCACATAACAACATGACCTCCACCAGTCTTTTGTTCATGTTTAGTCAGATTTTACTAATGTGACATCTTCCTAGCTTCATTATTTTGGGCTGCTCTTATTTATTTACCTGATACTGTTCTTGCCTTGTGACTTAATGGAATGTGGAAGCACAAACTCTCTCTCTCTCTTTCCCTCTCCAGTGAATGTTAATTGCTTTTAGAAAATTTGTACGGTGAACTGAATAAACTTCAGCAAGTAAAAGTCAATATGAAATTTTGTATCTAGGTGAACTCTTTGTTGTCTTTTACAATTATTAGAACACCAATAACCCACCAAAGCTGTAGGTTTTTGCGGCATATCCCTTTTCATCTATCGAATGAGGTTTCTGTTTGTAATTGAAAAGTTGAGTAAGCCTTGAGCTGCATTGATGATAATTATCCTTCAGCTGAAACTTAATACCTGCTGCTATCTGTTATTATATTTCATCCCCTTTTTTTGGCTTCATGTTCTTTGCAAAGTAATGGAATTCATTCTAAAAGATAATCGTTTCTCTGTGCAGAGGGCATTCCTTCAATTGGAATGTCACCTTTCTCATGTGGATGGCTCACCAGTGAGAGACATGTTAGTAAACTTTTAACTGAACATTTTTCGAATCATATTCATCAAAATAATAAATTTTAGACTTTTTTTGTCTTCCTTTTCAGATAATGTTATTATATTACTAATCTAACTTCATATTCAACATGTGCAGATATCTTCAGCTGATTTATCTTCAGTGGCTAAGGCAATTGATTCTGGTTTTACACCAGTAAGAGTGAATATTAAATTTATTTCACTACTTTGAAGCTTTTAAACATTTTTCTACACTTTTAACCTTTCTTCATTGTTGCATGTAAATGTTCTTTTATTGTTTCTAATATTTCTTAGAAAAATCATTTGGTGGTACTTGAACATTTAGTGTAAGACTGGTTTATCACTGATCAGGGTTTCTTCCTGGGTAATGCATGTAGAGAAAAAGTATATTAGAATGTTGGATCTGCGAGACTTCCCTGCTATATGATATAGTCACTAGTTGATACATCACCACTTGCTGGCGTATAGGGCAGTTCCATCTAAAAATATTTAGTGTCAGTTTGGATAATGTTCTTAGCAAGCACTTACAGAAGAAGATAAAATAAATCTATCATTTACCATAAATTAAAATCAACTTATGCACTTCAACCTTTTCAAAAGCCTCCTTATTTATCTTTTTCATAAAAACAATGAACTTCTAGGAGTTATTTTGTATGTTAGAAATGAAATACTTTTCTCAGTGAATTGCTCCCATAAGCTAGAAGCTAATCCAAAATGGGTCATAGCTCCCAACAATGCTCTCTTTTCTTGAGTAGTATATTATTCTTTATGCAGTGTCAAGCAAATGAATTGTCATATACAGAATTTAATGAAATAGAGGAAAAGTAATTCTTTCTTTATATATAAAATATCAAAATCTAAATAATAAAGTTTCAGTTGTACACATGTCTTTTTTAACTTTGACTACTATGAAGGTTCTAAATGTTGTAATTGCTTTTCTTTCTTTTTTTCCTTTAAATAACATTGGCCCCATTATAATTTGTCTAGGTTCTGCATGGAGATGCAGTGCTTGATGAGATTCAGGTAGAGACCAAGTGTATTCAGTTTTATTGTTCTTTATTCACTATCTATGGAAATGGCATTTTAAGTTGGTTTGTTTTCAGGGATGCACTATTTTGAGTGGAGATGTTATTATAAGTCATCTGGCTGCGTACTCAAAGCCTAAATATGTTGTTTTTCTGGTATCCTTAATATATAATTTTTAATAATTTTTATTCCTTAATTTCTACACATATAAGCTCTATCTGATACCAAACCTAATAGTTTCCTAGTTAGTGTCTAACATATAGTTCCATTCATATCTTCAAATGATGAATTTCGTGAATATATATGGCTAATAACAACCTCAACTTTTTTATTTTCATTTCTCACCACACTTGTAATACTCTAATTGGCAGATCAGTGAAAAAAAAAAAATCTTGGTGCAAATAAAAGTGCCTTGAAACATGTACAGAATGGCATTTACGTTGGTTTAAATCTGTAGCAAACATGCACTTCGTGTTAAATAATTGTATTAGCAAACATTGCAAATATGCAAGATCTGCGAAACCAAAATTTTGAATTATCATGGAACAAAGTAAGCCACAAATTATATATCTTATATTTTAGAAGACATTATATGAATGTTTTCCATTAAATATGACTGATAGACAGATGTATATGGAGTATATGATCGCCCTCCAACAGAACCTGATGCAATACTCTTAAAGGAGATTGGTAAGAATTTGTTGTAAACTTGTCTTCAATATGGTCCATTGTCTTCATGATTGGGTATTATAAGCAACATTTTCAACCGTTGTGATAGCTGTTGCTGATGATGGAAGCTGGTCTGTTGTAAAACCGAAGTTACAGAACTCCAGTAAGCAGACTTAGTAAATTAATATTCATTTTTGTTTCTCTTCAATTATTTGGTCTGATAATTTTGCAGTGGGGCAGTTTCTGAAATTATTAGTCCAATTCTAAGAAGAATTTTTAGACATTCACAATGACTTAGTTATTCCTTTTTGGTTATTTCTTTTGAGGGCTTAAATTGAGCTGAAATGTATCGATTGCATTTTCCTGGCACATGTTCTCTACAGTTGAACTAACAGTTGCTGCTCATGATACAACTGGTGGGATGAAAACAAAGATATCAGAAGCTGCAATGATAGCAAAACTTGGAATTGATGTCTACATTGTTAAGGTAATGTTTGTTACATTTGATCCGTTTGTCCTTTACGTCAGAGCTCCTAATGTTGAAACCTATGGCTGCATTTCAGGCAGCTACAAGCCACTCATTAAGGGCCTTAAATGGAGATCTGAGAAGCAGCATCCCTGACGACTGGCTTGGGACGGTTGTTCGGTCCTTGAGATAAATCGGCCATTACAAAATCTTTTGCATAGCTCCCATCCATCAACATGAAGAAATAGTAATTTTTTACCACATCATGAATATGAGTTGTCTGAATTAGATCATGTGTCAAATGCTAAATGAATTAGATTAGCTACATGGATTACCTGATGTCAGTAGACTTGGTTAAACCAAATCTCCAAGGAAATTCAATTTTTTCTGTAAAATTTGACTAGCATGTTTTGCTTATGTAAGTTATGTTTGGCTACATCAATATTTTTAAGTGCTTCTCAGGGTTACTTCCATAAGCTGCAAACACTTTTTGCAACTTTTCATTTGAGCAACTTATAACATTGGATTGATTCATGTGACCGACCACATTGGTTAATAGTCCAAGAAACAAGACATCCATCAAAGAAAATATAAAGTTGTCTCATAATCATGCATAATATGGCCACACTTCATTCGAAAATAAATTGTCATATAATGAACAAATTGACATATTCATGGTGGAAATGCAATCCTCATTTCCTAAAGAGTTCAGTGAAAGAAATAGGATTTCTAAACAACCAAAAGGGCAACAAGTATACGATGTACTTGAAACTTGATGCTTTTATGTATTCCTCGTCTTTCTATTGAAGGAACTGGCATATGATCTTGATATATAAGAATATGGAATTCAATAGAAAGAAACAACAGTACAAGATTTAGGGATTACATTTTTCATTCACCCCGAGCAAAGCATAATTTTAAGCTAATGAAGAAAGTTTACATAGAAAGGTTAAGGATATGATAAAGCATGTACATAGTATTATTATTGACCACTGTCAACATAACTCACCATTTAACATTTTATGGTTCTGATATTGATGCAAACCAATAAAAATATAAATCAACTGGTATTGATCATATATTGTATAAATTGTACAAACTTAGGCTGATATAGTATACAAGCCCACATAAAATTGAGAAATAGAAAGAAAAAACTATATCATCTCAGTTCCAAGTTCTGCTTTCCTGCATTGAACTTACATGTTTCTATTACTAAGGGCACAAATTCTGCCCCTATCATGTGGAAAACATAAGAGTTACAAACAGATCTTTGCCTCAGCAACATCATCCTTGATCTGCATGACACACTTAAATCTTTGGAACAAGTTGTAAAAGCTTAACAGATGATCAAGATCATGCCATTTTCATCACTTTGTTAGGACACGAGTTATCAAATCAACGGGCCAAACAATGTCGCCATTGAATGTCTCCCTACCAAAAGTGAATGTAGAGGTTTGGAAAACGATTAAGGAAAGAAAGTAGAAACTCTTATTATAATAGATAACATTTTCTTATAACTCAAAACTCTCTTCAAGTTGGTGAGTGATTCATTCCCAATTAACATATAAGATTATGAAATTGTTATGTGGGAAGTTTATTTGTAAATAAATCTGAAAACTCAAATTCTGTGAGATATAAAAAATAATTATAAGATCATATTTAATTTCTTTGTGGATCTAAAATATCAAAAGTTCTGAGTAAGGGTTAATCTATGAGTTAATTTTTTTAGAAAAATAATATATTTACTTTAAAAATAAGAGTTCTAAAAAAATTATTTTAAAAAAACCTTTATACACATGAAAAAAAAAAATAATTTGCTCCAAGTTTTAGTTATGCACGACATAATCTAATTTAAATAATTAATATTGACATCATGATTCATATAACTTAATTATAAGAATCAAAATTATAAAAAAGAAAAACTTATATTCCTACAAAGATAAACAAACAAAAAAAAGTTCAAACATTAATTCTATATTTGGATTGTGAAAATAAATCAATTTGAGAAAGCCAAAAAATGGACTAGGCCAGGTAAAAAAAAAATGTGGTCTAAGTTAAACTAGGTGATTTTTTACCCAATCTCACTTACTTTGAGACATGGGTTTAGACTTATTGACCTACTAATTTATGGACATATCTATTTTATAAATTAATAATTATATTTTAAAAAAATAAAAACAATACTATTTATTAAAATATTTAGGTATTATAATTTATACATGAAATAATTATATCTAAAATTATATTTAAAATATATTTTTATTTTTTATCTAAAATTATTTTTTTCCATTTGTTAGTCATAAGACTTAACTTGGTTTAAAAACATGACTCATTTAAAAATACAAGTGAGTTCAATCTTATACAACTTTTACATGACTAAGAATCATCAAGTCGAAATAAAGTTAGAATATGATAAGTTGGATTAGGTTCAACTTATTTGATAGTCCTATAAATATGTATTTAATGGGGTAAATTATATTTTTCTATAGAAAATAAAATCAATGTTCTGAAAAAATTTTGAGACAATATATATTTTACCTTTCAATTAAAAAGTGGAGCTGCTTGGTTACGTAGTAAAGTGAGAATTTTAATGTTCACAGTATTCCTAGGAAACATTATAACTTATATAAGGCTTCTTCTCCTAAGCGCTTATAACGTAGTTCCTTAGTCTTACAAAATGAGTGTACTAATTAATGTCTCATTTCATGCAATGTATAATGAACAGAACTTCTCAGAAACACCCTACAATTTGGTAGAACAGGAGCTTGAACTGCTATTTACAACAATAACCATCTTTGTATTGTTTGCTCCTTTTCTTACTTGACCTCTTACAGTCTTTTTATTGATGTATTAAAATGTGGATTTGTATTATTTACTGTCTGCTTATAAGCCTAATTTTATTTGTCAACTGCACCATGACATCTTCATGTGCTTGTTCATGAAATAGAGGTAAAGGAATGACTTTATGTGGAGTTTTCAACATGAGAATTCACTCATCGCTACCTTGAAATTAGTTACTTGAAGTTGAGGCAACGATTTGCCTTCTTGCTTCATTTCCCAGAGACAAAAAAATAAGTACCACATTCTAAAATGAATTTGAGGCAAAGTTTTGCCTTCTCTGTCTATTGAAGGAACTGTTCATGATCTTGCAAACCAAAAGATTACAAAATTCAAGAAAAATAAATGAGTACAGAATTCAGGGATCACAATTTTCTTTTCCTTGAGCAAAGCATATATTAAATTCAATTAAGATATCACAAAGAAGAAATTTTTATTAGAAGGGTTATAGGGTCTGATAAGCGTGTAAATAGTATTACTGGACAATGGCAAATATAGCTTCACAGCATTTATCAGCTTATGGTTCTCGTATTGATCTAACACAAAGGAATCCCAAATAAAGCCATTCAATTTTGACCACATCTTGTGAGAATGGTACAAAGCTTGGCTGACTTAGCAAACAAACCAAGATGTAAGGGAAAAATAGAAATGAAGTTCTTACTGCTGCTTTCAAGCAGTCAAATGACATGATTCTATTACTTGGGACCAATGTCCTTAAGGGCACAAAACTGCTCCATCACCCATGGAAAACATAATAGACAACCAGATCTTTGCTCTCAGTAAACCCATCCTTGATATGCTTGACACAGATCGAAATCAGTAGTTGATGGAGCAAAGATGAAAGTTTAACATATGATCAAGATCGTGCCAGTTTCCTTACTTTAATTGGACACAGATTAACAAAACCATAAGACAAATAATGTCATCATCAAATGCTCATGCTTCATAAACCATAACTTAACAATTTGGTGCAACTATTTAACATAAGTAGAACAAGTCTAGATTAATTATAACGAACAGACTAACCTGCCAAAGCAGACTTTCATTGGTTGGAAGCCTAATACTCAGCTGATATATTCAATAAAAAAATATCATTAGTTCACGTCTAAGAAAACATTCATACAACATACTACCTTACCTTTAAGGAAAGGGTAACTACTCTTTTCATCCACGCATGGTTTTTTCATTAACAAGATTGCAGTGTGAGTGGGAGATTAGATGAAATTGCGGAAGAAAGGAAGGAGTTGTTGTCACTGATCAGCGACAAACCAGCCCATTCATCAACGAACCACAAGTTTATGGAAGAGAAGCAGAGACATAAAAGACGTAAACTTTTTGGTTGGTGATGCATCTCATTCTGCAGAATTATTAGTGTATTCAATCCAAGGGTTAGAAGAACTTGGAAACACAACACTGGCCCAACTCATCTACAGATAAGTCAATCACTTTGAACTAAGAATTTGTGAATTTGTTTTGAAAGATTTCAGTTTCAAGGGAATGGCAAAATCCATCATCGGAGCTGCATCCAAGTGTGTGTGTGTGTGTATGAGAATTTGGATCTAGGGACAAACAAGAGAAACTCCAAAATCTGAAAAGATATTTACTTGTTTTAGATGCGTGTGGTGGGATGATGAGCAAGAGAATTGAGGCAGAGGTTGAAATCTATAAGGGCGTTTCCAATTTGGTCATCACTATGTATCCATTCAAGAGCAACCTTCTAAGTTTCTCATCACTACTCGTCTTTCAAAGGTTGTGGCAAGTATGGGAACGATGCCTCCACATGAATTATCTGAGCTATCCAACAATGATTGTTGGGAATTGGTTAACCACCGAGCTCAGTAAATGTGGTAAACCAGGAAAAGCTCATGGTCATAGGGAAGGAAATATTAAAGAAGTGCGGGGAGTACCACTTGCAGCAAAAGCATTGGGAGGTTTTCTACGCTTCAAAAGAGGGAAAAGAGTGGCCACATATCAAGCAAAGCAACATGTAGAGTTTGCCACACAATCAAAACTCTATAATGCCTGTGCTGAAACTTAGTTACTTGAACTTGCTGATAGAACTCAAACAATGTTCTGATTATTGTGCAAGACTTTTTAAAGATGAAATAATAGAAAAGCAATGTTTAATTCAACTTTGGATGACTAATGATTCATTTCATTTAGTGGAATATTAGATGCTGAAAATGTTGGTGAGGGTGAGACATGAATTATATTTGTAATATTTTTTTAAAATTTATCTTTAATATTTGATTTTTATATTTTCAAATTAATTAATTCAGTCTTCCAATTTTTAGATTATTCTTCAAATAAAAACTCTTCTCCAAGATTACACAGAAGCTTCTTATATTATTTTTTTTTCTTTATATTTAATTTTTGTATAAACCTTTATCAAACAAATTCAATATAAGTATAGAAATTCTAACATGGATTTGAGGCAATGTTTTACCTTCTCTCTCCATTGAAGGAACCTGTACATAATTCAAGCAAAAAAAAAAAAAAACAATTGAGTACAGAATTAAGGGATCCTGCACTTTTCTTTTCCCTGGGCAAAGTATACATTTTGCAATTAAGAAACATCATAATGAAGAAAATTTTATTAGAAAGGTTATAAGGATCTGAAAAGCATGTAAATAGTATTAATGCCAGTGGCCAAATATAACTTAACAACAATTAAGAGTTTATGGTTCTAGTATTGATCCAACACAATAAAAATATAGGTCAAGATTCCCAAATAAAGCCATCCAATTTTGACCATATCTTGTTAGAATGGTACAAACTTTGGCTGATTTAACATACAAACCAACAACATAAAAGTGAAAAATAGAAATAAATACTATATCATCTCAGTTACAACTTCAGTTTTCCAGCATTAAACTGACATGGAACTATTACTTGGGACCAATGTCCTTAAGGGCACAAATCTGCTCCTCTCCCATAGAAGACATAACAGACACAACCAGATCTTTGCCCTCACCAAATCCATCCTTGATCTGCTTGATACACATTGAAATCAGTAGAAGATGGAGCAAATTAAGAATGTTTAACAGATGAACAAGACCATGCCAGTTTCCTCACTTTGTTTAAAAGTTAACAAAACAATCATAAGACAAATAATGTCATCATCAAATGTTCATACTTCATAAACTATAATTTAGCAATTCCATGCAACTGTTCTACATAAGAAGCAGAACAAATCCAGATTATGTATAGCAGGTATCAAACAAACTAACCTGCGAAAGCAGATTTTCATCGGTTGGAAGCCTAAGGTCATCCTTAGTACCACCAGTCTCAGTCAGCAGACTCACCTAATATATTCAATGAAAGGGTAAAAACATACATTATTAACCAATTGTCAAACTATATTAACCACACCATATCAGGAGAATATGTGAAAAATGATACTTAACAACTACACACGGATATGATAAAGATGAAATTTCAATCAGATACAGTTTATTAACTACAGATTCATCAACTTCTGGCTACTTTAATCATTTAGTGCCTGTCTGATTCAGCTTTTTATTAAAAAATATTGATCATAAAATAAACTAATCCAAGCTTGCAATTAAAGAAAATAGTGTAAATAACCATTTGTCCTACCAAAATAACTTTATTTACATCACATCAAATCAGTTTGGGGTATCAATATCTCATAGGTGTATAACAAAAGGGGAAGGAGTAAAAGATACAAATGTAATTGAAATCTTACAAATCCATCCTCTGAGATATCTATAAGCTGGTAGTCAGTACGATTGACATGAGGAACCTGTTCGCAAAACATATAAATCATACCATAATTAGAAAAAAGTGGCCTTAAAAAAGCAAAACCCAAATCCAAAAGACACTCTTATACATACATCACAGTTATGGGAAGATGGCACAATATCCTCAAGCTTTTTGCCAGTGAAGATGTCAATTCCAACAAAGTGACACTTTGCGTGTCCATGCTTGCCAGTTTTGGAAGTTGAAACCTCCACAACCTGTTCAGCCAACACAACCCCAAAAATCAGAAACAAAACTTATACCTAGTTTTTCACAAACAAAATCCCTCAAAAGGGGAAAAGCCATAGAGAGGGAAAAAGTTCCACATGAAACTCAATTTCATCAAAAAGAACCAAGTGGGGTCTGATTAATCACATCAATTGTCACGATCCACTTAACAAAATGAAACCTTTCGATAAAATTCAGTGCAAGCCCGATCAAAAGTGCAAAACTCAAAGGGACATCATATTTTTTTCTAACAAACTGAGAGAAAAAGAAAAAATGAACCTTGCATGGCCTGTTCTTGATGACAATGTAACCGTTTTTGCGGATGGTTCCAGCTTGTTGCGGATATGTCTTTGATGCACCAGCATCA
Source organism: Macrotyloma uniflorum (assembly GCA_016859785.1). NCBI lineage: Eukaryota > Viridiplantae > Streptophyta > Magnoliopsida > Fabales > Fabaceae > Macrotyloma > Macrotyloma uniflorum. The sequence goes on from BDMB01000021.1 coordinate 1,711,948, forward strand.
GCCTTTGACTCGAAGTGGTGTTCCTCGTCTGACATGGTTGTGGTTCGTCACAGGCATCATAATGTGTGATGCCTCTGGTTTTCTTTTTATAGACACTAGAGAAGAATAATAACATTGTACCTTTTTTTTTTCATGTTTTTTTTAGTTGGTGATAACTATTAAACTTTTTGAGGTAATATTGAACAACCCACCACCAACCTTCAAGTATATCTTGTAAAATTCGGTAGTATTAATTAAATCAGAAATTAAGTGAAAAAAAATATTGTGACTATAGTCCTAAAAAAATAAAAAAAAAAAGAATAGAAAATTGAGGACGGTATAATCTATGTGTATAACCAGTAAAAACACATGCTATTACTTATTTTTTAATAATTTAAAGTTTTTATATTTTTTAATATATTATTATTTTAAAAATAGTTAATTTTTACCACATATATTTGATCTTAAAATAATTCGCTAAATGGAGTGAGTGATTAATTAATTATTTTTATTTATTTTAATATAACGATATAAATAATAAAAATATTATTGAAAAATGAAAAACTAAAATAATAAAAAAAAAGTATTCATAACTAATTCAAATAAAATATATGAAAAAAAATTCAAATAATATAAATTTTATGTATGAATTAATTTAAATCTTTGAATTTAGTTTTGAAAGGGTAATAATGACATGTATCTTGTATTCTAAAAAGGGAAGGAATTAGTTAACTGGAATAACAGTGAATCAATTCAGTGTTTATTATATATAAACTATAAGACTCATTTTGAGAAAATTCAGTAAAAGACCAAAAAAACTTAAAAGTCATCATGGATCAATGAAAATATTTGATAAAGTTTCTTTTTTAATTTTTTTAATGTTACTTTAGATATAATTTTATTGTTGTTAATGAACATTATTGTTAATTCAGATATTTATGCGAATTTATTTAAAAAAATTTAAAAAGTTATAATACTTTATATAATTTTATTTTATTTTATATTATCGGGATAATAATGGAATTTTAAAAAGAAACAGATAAAGTTTAAAAGTAAGAAGATTGGGTTAGTTTTAAAAGTGTTAATCTGAACTTTTCAAATTTAAGAGTTTTAAAGAGTAATTTTTTTAAGAAAATAATTTTTAGTTGAGTGAAAATATTTATTTAAGTATTTTTAATTATAATTTTATATTTGTTTGAGCGAGAAATTTTAATGTGTTTTTATTTAAATAAATATTTTCTTGTTTGAGAAAAAATTATCTAATAAGAATATGATATTTGTGATGTAATTTTTGATTTAGTAAAAAACTTTCACTCGATTGAAAACATTTGATAAAAATTATTTAAATTATTTAAATTGATTCTTTTAGAAGAATTGATATATGTTTGAATGAAATTTGATTTTAAACAATTTATTATTATGAAATTTGATAAAATATATCTATGAAAAATCTGTGATAAGCGTATTTGAGGGGATTGTATGTCAAATTAATATTATAATGATATAATGCATAAATAATATAATTATAAAGGGGTACTATATTATGTATAGTATTAATATTTAATTATAAGATGTATTGATAAGATATTTATATTTTTAATAATAAGTCGAATTATATAAATAAATGTTTCATATAATAAAAAAAATTAAAAATTTAATAGAGATTTTTTAATAATTAAATATTAATAAATATATAAATGTTATTTTAACATGTCACTTATTAGATTGAGATAGTTTGACAGTTTAAAAAAATAAAAAAATATTTCAAGTGAATGTCTTTAATAAATAATATTAAATAATAAAAATAGTTATATATATATATATATTGTGTTTAGATTAAATTAAATAATGATAATAAAATAATTATAATTAACCATTAAATTTCTTGATTGATTAAATTTTAAAACATTATTGAAAGAAAAATTTAGATAGTATTTTATGGTGTGCATTATCTATAGTATATTTATATAAAAAATATTATATTATAATATGTTTATATAGAACTTATATAAATAAATTTTTTAAATATATGAAGAAATATTATAAAAAAAAATTAAGTGAAAGTTTCATTCTATAAATTACATATTTAAGTATAATATATGAGTAAATTTAGTATTTGGAGTTAGTGAAATGATGTTATTGACTTTTTTTTTTATTTATAATTTTAAATATTTATAATGAATGATATATGTTAAAATAAAAAAATTTATAAAATAAATATTAAATATATGACATCAATACTATAAGATATTGAAATTTTCAATATTAATATTAAAAATATATTAATATATAGTATAGAATTATATATATATATATATATAAATAAAGTTATTTTGATATTTTCTTTAACAATACTAAAAAAATTAAAATTAATAATATAATGATTAATAAAGATAGATAAATTTTATGAGTAGAAATATAATTTTTAATTATTTTTTTAAAGTAATCTTTACTCATTTACTTAAATTTTTAAGAATACTTCTTCAACTATATAATTCAAAATCTTTATTTTAAACAATCATAGAGGTTAGATGAATTGAATAGATTGTAAATTTAAAATACTATTACCAAGTACATTTCTCTTTATAGAGTTATTATAACGAAAGTTATGCACATTACATTTTTTCCATTCTTAACTTTTATGTTCAAAATCTGAAATAATCATTTCTACTTGTAATAGTGTTTGTTATTGTATATCAAACACAATCATTGTAGCTTTGGATAAAGGAAAACATGAAAAGTTAAAGATTTACATATAATATAATCAAACAATTATTATTTTAAATAACATAATTCGACTGCCATGGTTGATTTTTGGTATCATCTTTATAGTCTAACTTGGCCTAATAACATAATGTTATTGTTGGGTACTTACCTTTATAACTTAACTCAGCCATACTTGACCCATAAATATAGTTTCACCATACTCGACCAACAATACAGAGATCGACTATTCTTGACACACAATACAAAACTCGCCCAACACAACAACCTCGGTCAATTGCTCGATGTTGTTCTCGGGTGTCTACCCTTCACAGCTTAGCTTCGCTAACACTACTAAGATTCGCCGATCACAACAAATCTTACCAAATACACTATCAAACAAGTTAATAATCTGATTAACATCTTCAGAGGCCAGTTTAAGGGTGTATTATTATAACCAGCCATTACACATATGATTAGTCATACATACATCCATGGCTAAGAGGTTGGCAACGACAACCAACAATGTTATTTAGTTATTTAGACTAGTTAATTAATAATTACAACAATGTAATAAGCTCAACTAATGATCGATAGTTTGGCCAAACTTAGTGCTTAAACAAGTTACATGAATGCTCTACTAAGCTAGTCAGAAGTTCCCTACACATTATAATAGTTCAAAAATCGGTCAATCATAGTCCAAATACTATCTTCAAAACTTGATAGTTCAACCAACCTAGTCAAGTGCTCAACTAATTTAATCGTTGAATGGTAACTTCTGTGTACTATGAGATTGTTGGTTTACTCAGTTGGAAACTCGATTGAAAACTAGTCAAATTTGATTAGTAATTGCTCCAAGCTCTATTTTCGACATCTCTTCTTTAGTCTCCTCCTTCAGAGGCTTCCCTTTTTATAGGTAGGAAACATCAGATTTCATCTTTAAATTAATTATTAAGTTGATATCATAATTGAGGGGTTTTTATCCTCTTATTTAAGGCGCTCTTATCTAGTTGTATACTCGCCTATAGTTCTTATCTTTTTTATAGTGGTTGAGCTTTCATTATATAAGTGAACTAGCCGAGCACAAGCTCGGTTAAGGAGATTAACACATGTATCAAGTACGAGTTCAATCAGAAGTTTTCTAAAATTGTCGAGTTCGAGTTGATCAAGAATAAACTGAATTCTAAATATAGCACGATCACTAACTTGTTTATAGTAGAGCTTGATTGCATGAGTTCTAAATTGTCAAGTTGAACTCGGCTAAACTCGTTCCTTAATATTGAGTAGAGCTAAACCCAAAAGTCTCTCAAACTATTTGTGTCAAATTTAATTAAAATAACTTACTTAATATTAAATAGAGTTTAATTCAACTAATCTTCTCAAAATATAAAATAAAAATATTAATAAAAATAATTTGATATTAATTATTAATATATATTGAAAACAAGGTTCAAAATAAATAAAAATAAAAAATATATTTACAGATCTAGAAAAAAATTAAAGAATTTAAATATAATAATATTACTAAAAGCATGGATATAGATATTTTTATTAAATAATATTAATAATAAATTAAATATATATAAAAATATATATAGAAAATAAAAAATTAGATATTTTTCTCTAATTTTTTTTTCTTTTCTTGTTTTAGAGAAGAAGGGGCCAAATTTTGCTTAAAAAATAAAATAATCACTTAAAAAGACATAAAAAATTTAATATTTTGTTCAAATAAATATCATTTATATTTAGATTATCTTATTTTTAAATACTGATATTTAAGCTTTTTCAACCAATAGTTAAGATTAACAAAATAGATTTGTGTAATATACATAATTATTTAAATTTTATTAATTTTACTACAATTATTATAATTATAATTAAAAAGTTAAAAAAATAATATTATTTTAGTAAAATATAAATATGTTAAAATATATATATAAATCATATTTTAAAATTAAATAATTTTATTTAAGATTAAATATATTTTTAATCTATTTTTTTTTAATTATTTTTTGTTGTTGTATTTTTATGTTTATTATTTTTTGTTTAATTTTAAAAATCATGTGATATTAATAATTTTGTAAATCTAAATTTAATATTTAATGAAGTTTTTATTTTATTTTAATAAAATTGATAAAATAATTAAATATACTCTTAATCATTATTTATTCCTTAATATAATATTTAATAATATTTATTTATTAAATGAACAAAGTAATTAAATTTATATATTTTTCAAAATTAGAAGACTAAATTGATAAATCTAAAAATAAAATAAAAATAAAGATAATTTTTTAAAAAAATACAGGAAAAAAATGTTAATTTTTCTATTTATAACCTACATTTTAAAAATAATTATTTTAGTTAATATTTTAAATTTATACTTTTTATTAAATCAGACTCAAATAATTTGTTGATTTAATGTACACTAGGTCAATTTTTTTAGTGTAACATAAACCAAATTGAGTTAGTCAAATTTTTTCACTTAATCAACTCAAGCTCGGAGTGCGTTTTTCCGATTCTACCAAAAGCTAACATATTTGGTGTAACATTGAAGCTTGAAAATTTATTGAATTTTTTTTTTTTTAGTTTTCTTTTTCCGGAAAGCTATATATTAAATTCGATTAAATATATTTTAATTTTGTAACAAGAAATATTTTTTATTTTTATATTTTTGAATTAATTAATTTTATCTTATAATTTTTAAAAATAAGCAATTTTAATTATGTTATTAATTTTATGATATAAATAAATTTCTAAATGTATATTTAAATCTAAAGAATGATTAAATATATATTTAATTTTTTATTAAAATAAAAATTATCATCAAATATAAATATATATATATATATATATAAAAGACGAAAACATATCATTCACGTTTCATTCATCTTGCTTTGAAAATAATGCGTTTGTTTTTGTCGTTTTTTTTTCCTTTAGAAAAGTCTTCACTGAGTGCAGTGTTGAATTTGCGTTCATCGAACGCCACAACTACGCGTTGCCACGTGTGACCCTCTGGACCCACACTTCATCAAGGTTCTTTCTTCTTTTCTCAGCATTTTACGATATTTTAATAAATATTTTTATGTGATAAGTAAAGAAATAGTTCTCAGCCGCTAAATTTGCATCTAAAATATGTTCATTTTCAAAGTAATGATTAAAAAATGTAATATGTCAACTTTTATCTAATAAAGAAACATACTCATCTCATGACTCCATTATAACGAGAATCAGCATTTATAAAGAGAATAAGCTAAAAAAAAACTTTAAAAATAATTGGTAATTTAAAGAACATATTTAATTGTGATTTTAAAATATTATTTTATAAAAAAATATTATCTAGGTATAATAGAAAAACTATTTTCTGTAATCAAAATTATCAAAACAAAATTGTAAAATAGAATTAAAGATGAATTTTTTATAAATAATATAATTATTTACATTAAAAAAGAAATAGTTAAAATTTTAATTCTGATCTAATTATTAATAAATTTAAGAATTTAAAGGAATGAAGAACCATTTATTAAATAGATGTGATTTTTTTTCATAATTATAATTATAATTATATTAATATTAAATTATGTAATTAACAATGATAATATATATAAATGTTGAATATATATTATTTTGGTTCCCAAAAATGATTGATCAAGTTATAATACTAAAAACACAAGTCTTACATGTTACTTTCAGTTTATAAAGTTTAATTTTTATGTTTTATCAATTTATATTATTTTCAAATAAATATTATTAAGAAAACAGTAATGAATTTATATTATTAACAATAAATGAACATAAATCATGTTGAAATTCGATTATTGCAATGTTATATTTAAAGAAAATTGTTTAAAGACCTAGTAAATTCTATAACATCAAGTATCAAAGTTAAATAGAAAAAAAAAATTATTTTGCCTAGTTCAACAATCATATACAATAATATAAATAATAATATAATAACATACAACAATTACTTAAATATTGAAAAATGTTTGAAATTGAAAAAAAAAAAAAAAAAAAAACTACTGATGTCACTATTAAGATGCATTAAATACTAACCATATTTCTTCTTCGGTGCCTTCACTTGCCTCCGGCGATCCACACAAATCTGTTATTTAAGTTTATATTTGAGTCATCATGGCAAAATCAAAGATCCCAAGACTTAAAAAGAAAAACACAGTATCATTTACATGCCTAAACCAGTACACTTATCCTTTACAATCTCACTTTCTCTATAAGAATTTTTATAGCTGAAGAATTTTTCATAAAGGATATATCTGCTCATTCCACGAAAGGAGGTTTCTCATGTTAGAAAAAAATTACGAAAACCAGGCAGAGAACTGAGTGAAAGAAAAAACGCTGATATCGAACCTAGGAAATTCGTGTTTCAAAGATAAATAGCAAAGGATTAACCATTTACCTTCGTTGGCAAGCATACATAAATGCTTAACTTTTCCTTCTAGCAGAAATTGATTCAATGTCAATGTTGCCCACTTTATGGATGAATATTCGAGGTGGTTCTTCTCTATCAGCAGCAAAGAGGCAATAATCAGATTAATAGAATAAAGACTTGACTAAAAATAATATTTTCATGTTTAGCTTCTACTAGCAAGGCCTAAGTTTGTTTCTTGCCTAGCTGTTTGTGAAGTAATTAATCGTATAATATGCAACATGACGGTATACAGCTATTAAGGCCTTTCTTGGTCTAAGTGTAGTGAGATGAAGGGTTCTCGTAATTTAAGAGGAAAATGAAATGTACAAAGACCAAAGTTCATATTTCAAAATCAATAAAATGTACATACTAAATGACCATAGCAAGATTTGATATATCCCATTAATGAGTAAAACAGTTTGAAGAAAAACTTCGTGATTCATAAATAAAATAAATAAATGATAGCCCATTCTCATATTTTAGGATATTCAGCACATACAGAAATTTCAACAATCCAAAGCATAAAATTGATCAAAGATTCAGGTGTTGCAAATACCAAATCTCACTATAGTACATCTTAGGCATTTTCTTTACTCTGTAAAAAAAAAGGCGTTTTTTCAATAAATTAATAAATTTTTCAGCTCAAACTTTTAAGTCCTTCAATACTATGATGCGATCAAGGGATGTTTAGACACTTAAAAGTGTAAAATAGTATGAAACTCATTGTCTCACTCCTTTATGATTATGAAGCATGAAATACTAAATTTCAATGTCGGGTAACAATAGAACAGAACATCGAGTTTCACATTTAATATAGAAGAAATGTGCTGAGGACGAAAAAGATAAAAACTACTCACATTTCATTTCCTTCTTGGTAAGTATAGCTTGATGCTACAGCCAGAAGCTGTCCCACGTGGTTGTATGATAAGGATGCAACACTGTTTGGGTACTTCGGCAACTGATATTGAGAAATATGGGTAGTAATTAGTAAAGCAAGGAAACAATTGAACATATACAATTTACAAACAATTGTGAAATAAATTGGCAAGTACCTCGACTAGTCTTCTCTTACTTCCAGCATCCCATATGGTAACATAACCTTCGTTGTCACCAGTGGCAAAAGCACCACATACACTGAACAGAATAATAATTAATCAAATTTCGAGTTTTGTAACTTTCAATGCAACATAGAAGGTACTTACAGTGGACTGAATGCAATGTCATTCACTGATACCAAGTAATGACGTCCATCCTTTGATTTTGGATGACACCGGAATATATATCTGCGAGGATTTGATAAAGCAAATTGTTCAGAAACTGTAATTCTCATAAACAACATGCTGCAAACTTAGATGTTTTCCAACATAAAACATTAGGGTCCAAATCAAACAATAAGTAGATACATAGTTTAGATATCTGTTATGAAGGTATTTAATTCTAAAGAAATTTTGCAAATGGTCAATGGTGGCTGAAATAAAGAATAGGGAAACAAGTTGCAAATGTCAGTTTTATCAGTGTTGCACTAACAATTGGACAGTGAACACCAAACCTTCCCCCATGACCACAAAATACGAATCAAACGCCAAAGATTTTATCTTAATGTGTTCAATGGTCATTATTACGAGAAAGGACATACGATACAACACAAACACAGGGATATGACAAATTTTAAAAATTATGACATAACAAAACTATAATATACTAAGTTAGTATAAATCTACCATAAACACAAATCTCCAATCAAGAGAAAATCGAAGTTATAAAAGTGAACATATAAAATGCTATAATTTATCTAATTTTATGACATGGATCGCAACACTCAATCTTTTTGTCACTAGGTTATGTTGACTACATGGATTAAATGACACCATAATATTTTGAAATAAATCATATCATATATATAAACAAATTATAGCCATCTAAATCCATAGAGTTTTGCCTTACAGTTTTTCTCGTCTTCATCTCTAGCAACTGGATTATCCTCCATCTAATCTACTCTTCTTATTGGGACATCTACAGATCTTGTGCACACATGCCCAAACCATCTAACGAGATTCTATTTTTACTGCCCCAACATTTAGTTCCATACAACATTTTAGGTTTTTATAGTTGAGCAGTAAAATTTTCTTTAAGCATGAGTGCTGTGCCCTCCCCCATTTTATACATTTTGGTTGAATCCTATGATTTGCATCTCTTTATTTCTCTTTGTTCTCTATGATGGGCACTAGATATTTAAATTGTTCGAACTGAGCTAAAGTATGCTCCCCGAGTTATAACTAACTCTACACTTGGGTTGTTGTACCTCTGGTTAAACTTACATTCCGTATAATATTTCATACTCCTAAGCAAAAGTCATGATCTTTCAAAGCTTGTTTCCACATCTCGAATACCCTACAACCAAAAGTCCAGATCTATGTTAAGTACAAAAAGCATGCATAATACCACAGGCTCTTACATTTGCTTGGTAAGGACGTCCAAGTCAATAAAGAGATAAGTGACATCATATATTCACGCCTAAGTCGTTACTCCTTGTAAATGTCCTTGATTACTCAATACTTGAATTGTGAAATACAATTTCCTTTCTTTCCTAAGAGCATTCATAAAACATCACTTGACTTGACAACTAATCGTATACCTTTTCCGTTTCAATGAAGACCAAATAAAAATCTTTTATTTCTCCTATATCTCTCCATCAAGTATCAGAACAAGTACATTGTTTTCATGGTTCAACTCGCAAGCATAAACCCAATTGATTTTCAATAATGTTTCTTGTCTTAATCTCTTTGAATTATTTTTTTGGCCATAATTGAATTGGTATATAAATTTAAAATAATAGTGAAAAAAATGTAAATATGGCTACGAGTATTTTTATGTCTATAATTACTATTTCCCGTAAATAGACACGTATAAAAGTTATAAAAAAATAGTGAAAAATTGTAAAAAATATAGCTCCAAGCATATGACGTGCTTATACAAGTACCGTTTTGAAGTGCCTAAGTTTCATGACAAGGAAACAATCAACTTCAACCCACAATCATACCAAACCAACAATTGACAAATACAACATGTGGCTGTCAGACAAAATTAAGCATATTTAAATAACTCTATTTTCTCATTCATTATTAAATTCTTCCTGAACACGAATGGAATGCTACAAGGTTACTAAAGAAATATAGGTCAGTAGAAACTATGGATGTTATGTTATAAACTTAAAACAACTAAAATGAACTGCATGCTTACTATTAGTCTTTCAGCAAGTTTGCAAGCCCTTTTGTCTGCCACAACGACAGAGAAAGGGGAAAGAGGACAATCAAATATCATTAATTTTATAAAATGCATATATGAAGTGTAAAATGTTTTTCTAAAACTGACTCAATGTCATTTGAACTGGATGGATAGGAAATCTTCAGTGATACTCGTCCATCTACTGACCCAAGCGCATACCCTGCAAGAGCATCAGGTTTAAAGTCTGCCGCAACTCTGTTTCTGATTTATTGCCTATGAACATGTGGCTTAGCAATTTTAAATCTCAGATATTAAAGGCATCTGGAAAACAAATTACTAGAAATATTATTAAAGTAGCAATTTTCCTAATTTGACTAAATAAAATAAGACTACATAGTTCATACCTTCTGCACCTGGAATTGAACTGACACATCTTAAGTGCGTTCCAGTGAATGCTTCCTTTGACTGAACTGGTTTGTCAAAGTTACGTAAATCATAAACATGCGCCGATGCTCCAATGGATACAATAAGATGAAACCCACAGACAGACATGGAGTCCACCTCTGCATCCGGACTTCTCAAACACGATGAAGCCTTCTCCATATGCATGTCCCATAACAATAACTTCTTGTCAAAACCCGATGTGACCAACTGACCTGTAATAACCAATACCAAGAATAATATGAACTTTTATATAAAAACAATACAGCATTGCCATAGCAAACCTTTTATTTGCCCAAACCTGGCATCTCAACATGTTTATCCTTATGAACTTTTAAGAATACGATGAAACATAGAGTGAAATATCATGTGGATTAAGGATGTGTAGTTTATAACTAAGTCAGCATTAGTAAAATTAAATTGCACTTAAGACATGACTGGCAAGTTGAAATATTTTTTGAGAAAATTCTAAATTTCTACTTTATTTTTTATTTCATTTTGTATTCCCCACCATAAAAAATTTATTGATCACTTAAATGATTTCTCAAGGCTTGAGAAATGGTCTAAGTTTTATGCTTAGAAATTTGTTTAAAGCCTGAGAGGTGACCATTAGATTTTTACAGTTATATGAACACAATATAACAAGGATTGTGTCGGAGATAACTACAACTATATAACATGTACAATATACACACCCTTGCATGCCTTGACACACATGAAAACAAAAGAAGCAAACAATGAAGATGAACAATTACCTTGGGTGGGTAAGAGCGGAACGGTATGAAGGAAGAGTGAGGATTCCATATTAATAGCTAATAAGGCCTTTCAATACCATACAATAATTAAAAACAGAACAAATTATACATGCTATTAACAGATATATAAGTAGTGGTATCGTATCAGTAGCTTACAAGTTTCATTGGAATATCCAATACACGTTGCCATATCATCGTGACTACCCACTGTATCAACATGTCCTGAATCCAAGTCATACCTATAAAGTTTAGCTCTAGAGGAGTCAAAAACAGCACACTTGAAAAATTGTAGAATTCATCATATACCATATCATATGCGAAACTAACGAAATCCAAAGCACGCTGTGTATTTTGTTTTCCGATTTTATTTTCATTAAATATGCTTCTATTAATAATTATCATTAATGATTAAAATATGTCTTCTTATTTATATTTTCTATTTTCAAAATCCATTAAGCAATAATAAAATCAACATTTTGGTTACTTAGTTTCACAATAATAAGCCATCAATTTGATCCCCAAACTATCACTCTCTCCTAAGTAGTATTTAAACTAACAAAAATATATAAATAGTCCTTAATGACTATTTAAGACTCAGTAATTTCATATGCATGATGAAATATGTAACTAGTAATTAACAATTTCAAGACGAAGAAATAACTATGAACCAACTCAGTTTCATCTTCTAGTGACAAAAATTTGACTTCCTACATTTTAGTTTAACTATCTAATAGTGATTAAAATAGAACAAAACGAAGTGGAATAACTTAACATTTAAGTGTATGATGGAAAATTAAGAAGACCTTCGGATTAATCCATCGGAGGCGGCGGCGAAAGCAACGACGTCGTTCTGGAAGCAGCAATCGAGAAGGGGAGCCTGCGAAGGAGCTTCGAGTCTGAGAAGCGATGCGTCGACGTCGTAGAGGCGAAGACTCTGCTTCGGAATCAGATTCAGCGAATGGCGAAAGCGAGAAGGAAAGGGGAAAAATTAAGATCAAGAAGAAACTTACAGAATCCCAAGAAGAGATGAGAAGGTTGTTAGAGTGGGGTGCAAATCGTGTTCGAGAAATTGCGTCCTCTATTCCCTTCTCAAACTTCAATTCGAACCAATCGTCCTTCATTTTTTTTTTTTTTTCGCTAGCTTCAAAACTGAAGCTCCTCGCTCAAATTTGAATTTTCCCTCCCTCACATGCTTTGCCAGGTTTACATATATATATTGCACGCGTTTAAGAGGGTTATATTGCGTTTGGTTCAAATTCCGTATTAACTTTTAATTTTTATTTTTGAGCTTTAAATAAATGAAGAAGGAAAGAAAAATAATGCTACATGTTTACAATGTGTTTGTTTTGAATAATTAAGAAAGAATATTAGTTTTTCTCTATTTTTAAGAGGAAACTTAAGAGAGAAAGACTTAGGAGAAATATGAATTTGAGTGTATATTTGATGATAAAAAAAATTAAATTTAAATATATTACTTTTATTTTAGTTTTTAAATTTTTAAAATTTTTCTTCTTCCTTTAATTTTTTTTATTGATGTAAATAATAATAATCATATCACTAATAATGATAATATATAGTTAGTAGCATCATTAGTAATAATGAAATAATTTTTTTTTTTAAATTCAAGATTAAAATATGTAATTTTTTATTTAGAATAATAAATAAATAAATATTTAAATTTAAGAGATTAAAATATATTTAAATTAAATAAATATTTTTCATCTTATTTTTGCCTTGTTATAAAAAACATATTATTTTAAATAATATAATTTTAAAAGATAATAATAAAAAAATTCATTTACTTAAGAATAAGAATTAAAAATTTATTTTTTTACTTTTATTCATTATTTTTTTTAATCTAATATTCTAATTTATTTTAACCATTACATTATAAAAAAATAATAATAAAAATTGAAAAATGAGCATATTATATTTACAAGAAATGATATTAATCTTTTACTTAAAAAATATATATTATTAGTTAAATAAAAAAATATATTTATTATAATAATATAAAATATTTTTATATAATTTATTTGTTGTACTGTTTGGAGTAATCTTAATCTCTATAATGGAGTGTTATATTAGATAATGAAAGTTTGGAGATTAATTGACTCATTTAATGAAGAGTAATTATTATATCTCTTGAAAGAATCAATCATTCTATGTTGTATCTTGTTATTTGTTCAAGATATCTCACATAATGAGAGAAATAAAAGTGAATTAATAAAATTAGAAGTTAATTGGAGTAATCCCTTTTGAAATGAGGGTATCATGCTTGAAAGTAAGAAATAAGAGATAATATGTAAACATCTTACTTTTTAGGTGGGACCGTTGACCATAAAAACTCTAGGTTTATAAATAAATAGGCAACAAATCAAAGAACAAGACAAAATAAATAAATACTCTATTTATGTCTTATAAATCATCTTAAAGACTTTGTCTATAATATTTTCACATTCATTGTGGAATAAGTAAAATTGTTCCTAAACCATTATATAATTTGTGGAAGAAACATGAAATGATGAGAGGATCTAGCAATGCAACATCGTATGAGGATAATGATGGAGATTCTCCTATATTGTAACAAATTATGGATATCATGAATATCAATTATGATGAAATGAAGAAGTTTTAAAAAGGATTGGTGAAGTACAATAAGTCTAGGAAGAACTATAAAAGCAAAATGAGGGATTAAAACAACATATGAAAGATCTCCTAAAAGCACTACAACAACTCAAATAGAAGAATTAAGAGCTACAACAAGTTTCGAAGGCAAAAATCACCACTCAGAATAATGGAGGTCAAACCCTTAACGAGCAAGACTTTTAACCCTTCCCAATAGAAGTTATGAATGAATTAATTTCAACCAATTATGGTATCAAAAATTGTTTTATTCAACAATGTCCAAGATCGTTATCTATCATCCAAAGACATTCCACACACAAATATTAATCAATGGTAGCTCGGATGGGGTACAATGTAAAATGTTTGCAAGAATAATAATTGAAATTGCTTAAGATTGGTTCAATGGTTTGCCCAGCGATTCCATATCTTCATTCAAAGATTTCTTTAGAAATTTTGTTACCAATTTGCAACTAAAATGTTTAAACCTTTAAAGATAAAAGACTTGTTTGATATAAGACAACAAACTAAAGAACACCTAAAGGACTATATGGGACACTTTTGCAACATGAATGTGAAAATCCCACACTCGAATGAAGGAATTTTGTTAATGCATTCAATAAAAGACTTTACATTAGCCCATTTGGAGCATTAATGCAAAGAAAATTAAAAAATATGAAGGAAGTGATATAGAGTTACGTCAAATATTGAAGATGAAGAAGTAATTGTCAAGAAATTGATGAGATCATGGATCAAGAAGAAACAACATAAGAGTTTCTACAAGAAACATAGTTAGAGACCAAGAAAGGGGAAGAAGAGTTCAAGAGAGTTTGAGGAGGGGTTGAATCAAGCTAACCAAAGTATGAGGACTATAAATAATAATGTGATAAAGCTAATCTCATTTTGTATACATGTTTGTAGTGCTAATTAAGGTTAAGTTCACTTATTTGATCAAGAGTGCATACTAAATTATCTTAGAATAACTTCTTTTCCTCAAACTTAGTTTGGGATGTAAGACATGGGAAGTGCTTTGTCTACAAACACTCCTTTACCCATCTTAATCTTTTGATAAGAGAGCTCAAATATTCATTTTTTATATTAGGTGTGATCTCTTCCACGTCAAATAATAATCAAACATTCTAAGTCTTCTCTAGATTTTGCAATATATCTAGGGCGAATCCAAGGATACACATAAATTGTGTTCAATCTCTCTAAAGTTCTTCCTTCACAAATTAATACAAATTAGATTGGAGATTTAATTACTTGAAAGTGAATTGTATGAAATTAAAAAACACATTAAAAGTAAATTGAAAGGAATTAAAATACATCAAATTGTAAATGAAATTGAAAACGCAATTGTAAAGAACATCAATCTACAAATTTTATATGCATAGAAAAAAATAGAATATCATTATAATAAAAGAACATTAATCTAAATTTGAACAATTGTAAATTAGATTGAATAATCATCTAATCAGATTCACAATTAAGTATCAAATTAAACTTCGACCAAAATTAAATCTGAATTTTAAAATGCATCAAAACACATCATAATTACAAAATGTAATTATGCGAATTAGAGAAAGAAAGAACAAACTCAAAGCGTGTATAGATTGATTCGTATGAAACTCAATTTTGCAATTCATATGATCTTCAATTTGTAGATTGAATGAAATGATTAACATTTCATGGAAGATGAAAAACAATTCAAAAATTTAAAGAGGAAAACGAAAAGATAAAAAAGAAAAGAGAAAAGAGAGAAGAGAAAAGAGAGAACTTCAAAAGAGAAATCTACAATATGAAATTTTTTTATAAACTAAAATATAAAACTTTAAAAATTCCGTAAATTCTCTTTTCTTCCGTCTCTAATCATGTATTTATATATCATAAAAGAAAAAAAAAATGGGCCTAACAATGAACTAAAATTATTTTATAAGTCCAACTACAAACTATAATCTCATATATAAAGTTTCAATATTTTTATCTGTACTTCAAAAAATCCTAAAGAAATAATAAGAGCTCTAAACTCCAATTTTTTCGTTTCATGTATGAAAATTGAATTCTTAAAAATAAAGAATTCAATGAACAAAAGTTAGCCAAAAAAGATATCTACAAAAAAAATTATAGTCAAAATAGTAGATAGACATCATTTTAAAAATATATACGGAATTAAACAGACTCAAATTATTATTAAAGACAAAAAAAGTAAGAAAATATAAACAATGAAACATATAAAAATATTTAAAAGATAGCATAAAATTTTAAATGTGAATAAAAAATGTATTATCAAGGTGCCATCCAAATTTATGAATATTCTTCTTACTTTGTTTATTATTTTTTCTAAAAAAGTAGTGTCTAACTTGAATCTTAAAGATCAAGATTTTAACTCCAAACTAAAATAAATTATATTTTTTTTCTTCCTTAGTCTTTTACTCATTTTATTCCTTAATTAGTTTTATTTTTCTTCTCATATTAAGAACTCTATATAAAAACCTTCAACCCATCTACTTCATCACCAAGAATCATTGCTTAAGCCACAAACACCATTTGACCAACACATCAAACAAACCACTCTAACTAAGAATTTTAGAATCAAGTTATATCCTTCCAACATTAGTTAGTGTAAGTTCTTGACTAATCACTTGTAATCCTCCAAATCATTTCTATAATTCAAACAACATCCCACCTTAAATTACCTCTATAAGTTGGCACTTTAACCCATCTAAGAATTAGCCAATTTCACATTGTTTATACCAAGAACATCTTCTTTCGTCAACCATAACTTACATCACCCTTTTCTCCTCCAAGAATCATCCAAGAAACCTTCAAGACTCCATAAAGAAGCTACTTATTGAACCAAAATATATTTCCTCCTCATTCTTAAAGTGACGAAACCTATACATACTTAGCATAAAAAAATTAATAGGAACAAGGTTTCTCTTCTTCTTTCACCTTTTGTGTCATTGCTTGTGATGGAGAGATCCACCCACTCATTCAAACATAGCTTAGACTTATTGAAAACAAGTTGAAGAAAAAGAAAGTTTTCACTCCTCAACAAGTAAGAATATTCATAAAAAAGATTCAAAGAACTATTGGTCAAGAGAAAATGATACATTTAAATCAAAGAGTAATGACAAACATTATGAACTATATGATAATCGATGTAATTTTTTAAATATCGAACTAACATCTTTCTAATCATCTCATTTTTCGATAATGACCTAGAAGGAATTATTCATAAAGACAATGACCCCATTATTATATTCATAACTATGATGAAATATAATGTAGATTGAATTTTAATCCATGAAAGAATCTAAAAAATGTGTTATTTTGAGACATCTCATTCTACAAGTGCTTTAATTTTAAAAGATACAAGAATATAATTATTTTTAACCCAATTAATATAAAATTATTAACAAACAAATATTAATAATTTTAATTTATGTATAATGCAATTTATAACGTATACATAATAATAGTTTATAAAACTAATTATATGAATTGTTACAAGGTCATTGTTACTTTTAAAAAAAGTTAAAACTTTAAAATTGTCACATTGTTATATTTTAAAATTGATAGACTTGAATTGAACTTTTTGATAGAGAAACCAAATTTAACAAATTAAATAAATAATAAGAAAAAATAAATCAGGTCCCAAAGTTACAATACACACATCCAAAATGAAGGAAGTACATATATTTTCTTAAAAGCACTATTCTAAAAAAAATTGTATGCTTCATGTAACATTCTACAAACCACTCAGATAAAATTTTACAGGCAGCCAGGTAAGGAGAATGAATGAATCTAGCTTAATGAGAACCACCAGCAAACTTCATGAATAATGATGATTCATACACTCAAAAACAACAAAAGCTTATCATAAAAACGCTAAGATGTAAGAAAAGACAGCATATCATAATTTAATGGAGCAACAAACCAAAATAACAGATATAGGTAGTACAAAAACAAAATTTCTCATCAAAATCTAGTGTCAACCTAATATAAGCTTCAATTTAAAAATATATACACCACTCCAGATTTGCTTTCACTGGTAAGCATTTCAAACACTAACTTATGACAAAGAAATCAAGATTCAAGATGTTTCAACTCAATCCAGTCGTTTCATCTGGAACATAGAAATCAAATCTAACATCAACAGAACCCGAACTCTCTCCAGTATCCTTATAGTCAACATTTGTTATTGTCCCAAATTCATCCAGATCTTGATATTCTGACTTAACTCGCCGTACAGGCACTGTGACAGAGTAAATAGTTCCAAGATCTGTGTCAGCAGAGACACTCAGCTGAACTTTATCCTGTGATTCTATTTCCACAAAATCAGATAGAGCACGCACAACCTTGCTGACAATTTTTCGCTTTGCCTCATCACTTACAGCACACCGATCAGAGAACAAAATCATCTTCAAGCGTTGCTTAGCAATTCTAGCATTAGAGTTTTTTCTAGATGTTGCCGATGGGAAAATTATCTTCCAAGCCAGATTTAACCGTTCAAAGAAGTTCATTTTAACAGCGTCAAGGAGGAAATTCTCAGCTTCTTGACTAACTGAATTTGATGTAAATTTAGGACCTCCAAGGATCGCAGCAACTGGCTTGCAATACCCACGCATATTGCATCGTACAATAGTCAGGCAAGGGCATTTTGGGGTGAATTCAGAGATGCTACATGCTCCACTCAAGAAACGATGAAAGTCTACCTATTAGACAGAAAATTTGAGAAATTATCAACAAGGAATTTTTCAGTGCTTTCAAAATCTAGATAGTCTGTATAATATAAAGGTAATTTTATTGACATGCAACATTCAAGAAGCTGCGCCACGAGCATCTGAAATCTGAATAAAAATATCTCAACGATAGAAAATCAAAGAGCATTTTATTGAACTTTGCTCCACTCTACTGAAAAATTAGAGAACATAACTGCAGTATCACATTCTCCATAAGCATACTTAACATTCTAACTAAATGGCAAAAACCTAAACATACATATATATAATGTTTCAGGCAAGTAACTTATCGACAATATAGTATGCATAATTTCAATCAAATTGAAAATGATGCAAAACAGTTATGCCCTCCTTTAATACTTTGGTCTGGAAGGCAATGAATGGTGTTACAACTTACGAATGCAGGCTATCATATCAACCTAGCCTAATAAGATCTCTTATAGCATTCAGCCAACCACAAAGAGAGACAAAATAGCACATAATCCAATACTTTCCCATGGATTTCCATCATATGAAAAACACCTATAGTATTATTTGGTTTAGAACTATAAGTATCTTCTACGGGAGACAATCTTGTTTAGGTAGAGAACATACATAGCAGCATACTATTGCTAGCTCTCCCAGTGGAGTTTTTTCTATAATCAAGACTCAACGTTGTCAAAATTGATATCTTCCTCAAGTTTGGAAACAGATTTAAAGATCATAAAAGAAGTGATCATAACACAAATCATGAGATGCTACCAACAATATAAATATATATTATAAAATAAAAAAGATAATAATGTAACTAATTAATACATGTAAATATACTACTAAAATTCGAGCAGAAACTTTGATATTTATTTGTGAACAGTATGTTGTTTATCGTCATAAAGTTAATAAAAGGACTAAATTCACATATTCTTTAAAGTTTGAGGACTAATTAATCAATTTTTATAGTACACGAACCAAAACCAAGTTTGAAGAAAAGTACAAAGACCAAAAACATATTTAATCCTATTTATTTGTTTTTATGATATTACATTTTACATATATATATATATATATAAATTTATTTCTATTTGACAGTAGGAAAAGAAAAAGAAGAGCATATATGAAAGACCCAAAAGAAGCAAAATCCACGGGTTTCAGAATAAGAAAAAAAAAGCTTCAGCCAGGTTACACTGGTCAGAGGAGTTGAGAGTCTGAGCGAGAAGACAGAGATAGAGTGATTCAAAAGAGGTTGAGTCGAGGAAGATTTAGGGATTAAGGGGAAGATTGTGTGGTTCAAGAAGGTCAAGCCACCAGACAGGCATAACACTAGAGGGAGAGAAGAGAGAAAAGTGGTTGGCCCCAGTGTCACAAAACCTGAGGCTGCCAATACTGGTAAGCTTATTATAAATTGATAGGAACCTTGGAAGAACCATAGCACAAAAGCTCATTGTTGTAGTTGGAGAGCTTCAGGTCCCATAAACCCCACACTACAATCCCATAATTCCAATATGGGACTCAAGTTCCATTTCATGCACTTGGATCCTGACATAAAAGTTTGCAAATTTGAAGAAAGTTCACCAACTTCACAACCAATCCTATCAATCCTGCTCCGATCTCAAATACTAGCGACGTGAAAGAGCACATAAAAGGCTTAATAGTCATAGGATCTTAATCTTGAGAAGGGTCAAAAGTCGAACCTAAGCCCTTACTTAACGAAAATCAGACATATAGCACCTAAGCCAGTCACCATTTTGTTAAAATAGCACCAATACTATGCCAGAGTAGAGGCCAAACACAGCTAACACCTACAATCAAGAAACAGATGTCGTTCCACGCTTATATAGCCCTAGTTTGTAACTGTAAACCAGCCACTACAAAGTAAGGTTTCCACTTTCTACCAGACATGCTACTAGACCATCCATCATATCATGCCAAATTTCAAATGACGCTAAACGCATACATAAAAACAAAAATTTATGTACTCAGATAATCAGTTTCTTCAAGGCTGTTATTGTCTCTTAAAATGATAACTATATTTTTTCCTTGTTTCTATTTTGAATGCTTCACAATTGACACTCCACTGAGTCCAACATTATAAAACACCGCAATTTTATAAAAACCCTAATCGGATTGGGGAACCCTGAAACGGAGTGGTTTGCGGGTAATTAGGATTTGAATTCAGAATGAGTGGAATTACAATGAGAATGCATGCATGCATGCTGTATGACAGAGTGGGAATCATTAGTGAGAAGAGAAGAGGGAAATGGAGAGACGAGAAAATGAAACCTTGGGGGAAGGTACCGAAGCCGTTCGAAGTGGAGGTGAGTGGGTGTGAGAGCGATAGAGAGGAAGTGTTGCTGAGACTCGCAGATCGCCGGAAATCGCCATTGTTGAGAGCTTCGGATGGTGTGCTCCGAGGGAACTTTGATGTTCTCTGTCGCAATCTTCTATTTGCCTGTTTATCACGCCTCCTAATACGTCATCGTTTTGTTCGCCTTTCTTTTCTATATTCCCCTTTATTTTCTATATTCCTTTTTCTTTAGCTAAAGTAATTTGATTATTTGAAAAATGAGAACTATGAGAAGAAAATAGATAGAAATAAATAAAAAAATTAAATATGTTTGATCTAGAGAAAATAATTATAAAATTAGGTGACTTCGAGATCAATATATTTTTAAATTGAATAAAAAATTTAAATTTCTAAATATTTTGAACAAAATATTTTAAAAATTAGAAAAATTTATATTATTTTATTCAAAATAAAATTTTAGTAAGGAAAGATTAATTTACATTTTACGAGTTTATTTAAAATGAAATTTTAATCCAACAAAATTGATTTATTTTTTCATGAACTTCTACGTATATTGTTACCTCTTAAAACAAATAAGAAATGACTAAAAACTTTTAAGAAAGATAGACAGAAATTTAGATTTTTAAGAAAATAAAAATAAAATAAAATTTTTCATATTTATACACTTCTACTCCTCACAAAAAAAAATTAAATACAAATCTCCTCCAATAAACTTAACCCAATTCTTACAACTATCAAATACAATAATATAAATAAAAAAATACATATGCATATGCTACTATTTTATAATATAAATATTGATTAAAAAATAATTTTTTTTAAAAAGTTCACAAAATATTTATTGAAAATATTTTTTTTAAAGTAATATTTTTTAATTACTTAATAAATAACTAACCTGAATCTAATTATAATTAGATTTAGTCAAATTTGATTCATAAATAGAAAAAGATAAATTGAATCCAATCCTATTGATTAAATCGAAAATATGAATTGACACGAAAATAATATACACATGACAAAGCCATTACAAAAAAAAAAAAAGGAGGAGGGTGAATTGAAAGGAAAAGAGGGAAGAAAATCACAACACAAAGCAAAAAGCATAAAAAACAGAAAAGCATAGGAAGAAGACCCTCTTCCTCTCAGCGAATGGGTGGAAGATGGAGAACCCTCTCTCTTTTCTATAACCGCTTAACCACTTCTTCTTCTTCTTCTTCCTATTCTTCCAAATCCCACTTTCCCTCCTTCAACCGTTCTTTTTCTCTCGCCGCCGCACCTTATGAAATACCCGACCCGGATCCAATCGGGTTCGGAGCCCCAGACCTCGATCTCACCGTCAAAATCCCTGTCAAAGCCTATTTCCTCTCTACCAGGTACCCCCAGTATCCTATCTTATTCAAGTTCGTTAATTTCGCTGACTCCTTTAGTTATCTTGTGTTTCGTGAAAATGGGTCGTTGTCGGAATCTCGTTTCTGTGACGTTACTTATGACTTCCGCTACTGTTCCATTTAAGAAGAGAAGACCATGTTATGTGGGAGTTTAATTTTGTACTTTTTAGTTTTAATCTTTTTAACGTGGGCTTTAAAGTTTTAAGATTATTATTGTTGTTTTAATTCATTTTGATGTGTAAAATTTGCAGCTTAGTTTTGTTATTTGTATGTAAAATGTATAGCTTTTTGTGTTTCTATCTGTCCTATGTTTTACTGTAATATTAGTGTTAGTGTTAGATTTAGAAGACTGCGTTTGCTTTGTTGTGCGGAGACTCTAATTTTATTGCACTTATAGTATCAGATTGGCAATTTGGAGTTTTTTTAAGGTTATTTTGTTAAAGCGGTAGCTTCAATGATAGTATGTGATTTATAGATTGTCAGGTTTTCTGGGAATTTTGTGTTTTTATTTTGTGTTTTCCCTTGTTTTCTGGGTTTGAATTGAGAAACCCTTCCTCTTACATGTCTTTTTGTTGTCCTGGTTTTGTTCTCTATGATTTGGCTGTCTCAGATTCATCATTTTGGCAGTATAAATTTGAAGGGCATTCAGGCTGATAATCACAGAAACATTGTTCCTCCTTCTTCCCGCTCATCTTCAAACTACGTCGCTCTCCGCTTTCGTGACTTTAATTTGGATTCTAATGTAAGGTTTATTATTATTTATATTTTTCTCAAGAACCTTTCTTTCTTGAGGCTTTTCTGTGTCCATCATTTTTTAATTTATTATAGTACCTTGTCAATGCTCTTCACATAGCACCATCTGCATGTTGAATGTCAAGACACTAGATTGGGATTATGAGCCATGCATTTTTAATAGACTTGTGTCCTTGAAATTATGTGTGCCTTTGAAGGTTAAGGGTAAGATATGAGAAAATTCAAGCTACATATTCTGACTAATGTAGCTGTCTCATAATTTAAATAACGATATTTTGTTTGTTGATGATGAGTAAATGAATTTACTCTATCAAAAAGGAAAATAATACTCCCTGATTAAAAGAAGGTTGAAGTGCACATAATGACAAAATCTGTGACTAGATTGTACTGTAACATGACTGATTTAACGAAGTCTGAACAACTTTCGGCATTTGTCTCAGGGACCTGGATTTCATGTTAAAGCAAGCAACTGTCAATACATGGTTGTATATCAGTACGGGTCAGCTGTTTTGTTTAATGTTGAGGATCATGAAGTGGAAGTTTACCTGGAATTAGTTAAGAGGCATGCATCTGGTTTACTTCGAGAAATGAGAAAAGATGGTAAGTTTCTTCAAAGAAACTAATTAGTCATATAGTTCTTCTGAATCCTGTAGTGTATATTTAACATGTTTTTGTTCTGTGTGATTAGATTATGCAATAAAGGAGAAGCCACTGTTAGTTGAGGACATGCAAGGAGGTCCAGACTACATAGTTCTGAAATCGTTGGACACTGATGGTATCCGTATAATTGGAAGTGTGCTGGGACAAAGCATAGCTCTGGATTATTTTGTTTCACAGGTTAATATATGCCAAATGTGATCTTATTTCTTGTACTCTGTTTGTCATGTGTTACCCTGAAGAAAAAAAGACAACCCTTAAAACGACACCATTGAATATTTGACATTTGTGCTCTCTTATTATCAGGTTGATGGTTTAGTTGAAGAGTTCGCTGGCATAAATCGTGGAATGGAGAAAACTGGAACCTTCACTATGGATAAGAAGAAACTACTTCAGCTTGTTGGGAAGGCTAATTCAAATTTGGCCGATGTGATTCTTAAAGTTGGGCTCTTTGAGAGGTATACTGAAAATTTACGATTATGCATATGCTGATGTAAGAATGTATTGAAAATTTACGATTATAGTATCCCTGTAGCCAACCCCATCTTAGTGGGAAAAGACTTTTGTTGTTGTAGTATCCCTAAAGATTTCAAATATTTGATTTTTGGATTCATTTCATCTTTGTATGAAGATTTGGTTAATGTTTAATTATGGACTGATTAATCAGATCAGAAATTGCTTGGAGGGATGCAAAGTATGCTCAAATATATGAATATCTTCGGGAGGAGTATGAAGTTGCACAACGCTTTGGAAACCTGGATTTCAAATTGAAATTCGTAGAGGTATTTCTGCCCATTATATATATCCATTTGCCCCTCTATAAAGTATTAGTCATTTCATATAAACAATGCATTTGAAAATTGTTTGAATCTGAGCCCATCTGAACAAAATAATGCGTGCTTAAAATTATGAGCAAATTCTTCAACTAGCACACCATTTTTTCTTGTATATTAAACTTAGTAGTTGAGGTTGGTCATTATCGTCAGAGGATATTCTCGTATTAAGGCTTATTGCATCGATTTGTTTATTTGCAGCACAATATTCATTTTCTTCAAGAAGTTCTGCAGAACAGGAAGTCAGATTTCTTGGAATGGTGCATTATTGGTTTATTGACTATTGAAAATGTTCTATCCTTATACGAGATTCTTCGAGCTACAAATACAGTTTCTTAGTAAATAGTAAGAAGCTGAAGCTAGATTAGTTTATTGTAGCAACTATTCTTGCAATTTTTGACCAATGAAAATTTTGCCCTTTGTATTTAGTAAATAAATCCATATATCCCTGATCCATTGAGGACTGTATGATATTTATTGGAAACTGTGATATAATTCAAAAACAAAAAAATGGATTCAGGAGCATCTAGTTCTATTATTTCTTGGAACCGAACTTTTGTTCATATTTTAAACTTAATTAGTAGTTATCATAATGCAAGGGAAGTTGATCTTTTGCGTTGTTTTCAAGAGCATTTCTCTTTTCCACGTATTACACGGCTGAAAATCTGGGAGTGCAGTTTTCCAAATTTTCGAAGTTACTAAGTTGATTCTTTAAAAAAATTTATTATCCAATTCAAAAAATTAGTTTTAGTGAATATTTCATATTTTTAATAAACTGATTTAATAACAAATTCTTCACAACACAATCATTGCAACATTCAAAAGATTTAGCCATAACAATGTTAAAAAAAATGTTAAAAAAATTGTCCCCTATTGTTATATGGTTAAAGAAATATAGGAAGTAAAAAAAAAAAGAAAAAAAAAGAAAATTAAAAAAGTAATAAAAAGGATTTTTTTATTGAAAAAAGTTATTAAAATAAGAAGTTACCTTATTTTGTATTAATAATCATTTATTATTAATAATTTTATTTATTATTTGATTATTATAATTAATAGAAATACATATATATTTACTTATTCATATATAATTAAAAAATTAATAATATAATTATTTAAAGATATAATTAATACATATTATGTTATTATAATAAAGATAAAATTGTACAAAATATATATATATATATATATATATATATATATATATAATCTACCTACTTCAAAAATAAGAATTAATAATTCAATCTAAAAATAAAAATAAGAGTTAATAACTTATTCATAATATCACTATTATTTTTTTAATAATCCAATAATGTAACATTAACTCTTAACTCTTCTCTATAAAAAAAATAATTATTTTTTTATATGAAGATATAGATAAAAATAAGATAAATCCTTAATCCATTTGGAGTTATCTTGATTTTTTTTTTCCTTTTTATGAATGCACACATTCCACTCATTCCTTTGTGCCTATTTGCCAAGAAAACCTTTTTGAAGAGATTTTAGTTATTTCTTCACACATCATTTTTAGCAAATCACACCCTCTATCATCTTTCTTTCCTCTTTCACTACCGACAATTTGATACTTCCAAGTAATGTTCCTTATATTGTTAGTGCTAACTTTAGCTCGTACGTCAAAAAAGTAAAACTACACCGTACATTTTAAGCCTCTGTTCATCAAACAGCCTCCGAGTTCTTAATTCTTAATATGTAACAAATAAGCGGCCATACATGGTTTCTCAACTTATGGTAAAATCAATCACGTTCATTGAGACAATGAAAGACCAGAACTTCAATACATCCAATTTTAATGGATAATAATATAAAGAGGATCCTAACTTGTACACCTACTGTGTGTAAACATTTCCAACAATGTAGACTACCTATGCCATACCAATAATAGTAATAACATAATAATAACCAACCAACATTTGTAAACTCAGAATTCTGATACTCTGACAGCATCACGAGGCGTATCATATGCATCCTTTGGCCTTGACTTCTTTACACCAGCAGTAAACCACAACTTATCAGATTTGTAACCTTCAACTGCCACACTTGTCACCTTCACCCACACAAGAACCTTTGTTTTCATTCCATCTATTGCTGAAAGCTTTCCCCTTGTAAGAACCCCTTTGACTCGTGTTGAGTATCTCAGCACAGAAGAGTCCTTGAAGCTTACCTCACTTGCAGATGGCAAGTACACAATCAGCTTACCCTTGGTTTCATCAAACTCATAACAGATTATGTTTTGTGGAAATAGCCCTGGCGGTAAATTATACTCTCGGAGGAGTTCCGGCAGGCCTTTTTGTGGCTTGCCTGAGAAAAAAGGAGGGCCATGAAAGATAGTGATTATTAGTATTAATGCAGTGGATTGGTCGGCATAGCTAAATATATGAGGTTGATGCCATTACTACAACAGTTTTCATTTTGTTGGGGGCATGGCTGACTATCCAACAACGAAAAACAGCATATGGATGAGTATATGTAGAATAAAATAGGCTCAAAACTAACTCTCAATGAATGTTATATTTTGAAATGTAAGAAGACATCAAGGTTGGAGGAGAAATAAGAGGGAACTCAAAGGTGCATGACAGACAGGAAATTTCAGCTCAAGGGTGAGATTTTCTAACAAGTATTATGATCATAGGAAACAAGAGAGAGTATGCCAGTACAGGGGAGAAATGTGAAAAAGACACCACATGGAGAATTTATAATGGTATGTTAGCATTTGCAGAAATGTGATGAACATAATGATGAAATTGCTATTGTGCAAACCAATTGATTCAATGTTTTGGTGCATATTTCTCCTAGTTTATCATAGTGCTGCTAAGCAACTGTGTATTAACACAATGAAAAGGATTTATATGTTGGAAAATACAAGATTTAAAAATTCAAGCATCTGGTTTACCATCTCTCCTGACATTTAAATTGACTAATTGGGCGAGGTAAATCTTTATATGCATACATGAACATTAAGGTTCAAAACTCATTAATACCTTTTAGCTTGTTGAAGATCCACTTTGCCTTTTCTTCAACCGTATTTGAGAAGGTCTGCAAAAAAAGATCACCATTTTTACTTCAGCAAACACAAGGCAGTGGCATCAAACTCCACACTAAATCTCAAAGGCTAAACACCAAACAGGATTGTCCACTGAAATTGTGTCATAAACCCACGCACCCATTCTTGTACTCAAAATTTTATTCAGCTTTATCTGTTAAAACAAGCAATTTGTAAAATCATATTGATCTGAAGGTAATTCCCAACTTATGATTCAAAATTTCCGCAATATAGTTCAACTTTATCTCATTCAGTAATGCATCTTCTTGTTTCGCACACGATTCGAGGATTACCCTTTCTCGTCACACAAATAATACATGCACGATTACTTAACGACAAAGCTACATTGTGTATCAATTTAAGTAGTAAACAATTAAGTACCAAAATCTTTAAAATTTTGTGTTATTCCAAATGAATGAATGCACTCTTCCAGACCAAACAATAAAAGAAAACCATCCCAGTATGGTAAGCCACATAGTCCAAACTGCTCCAGAATGTTCTATATATGATCTACGATATGCAAAGATCTGCTCCTCCGATAAAAGCAAACCATGTCATTTCACTATCTGAAACTGGCAGAGAATCATGATGAACAACTAAAAAAGAATTAAGAGGCATTAGACAATCATTCATTCACCTTCATTCCTCCACCTCCAACATATATACCCTTTCACACAGTTCCCCTTCCTCTCCTTCAAACAATGCACACAGGGAATAGGTTCAACACAAATTCTATATTCCCAAACCCCAGAAAATTTCTCAAGATGAAGTAAAAAAGAAAATCATAACCAACACACAACCAAAGGTACAATTTTTAATCAAGAATCAAACGCTGCCTTGCCCTTTACATCATGGGAATCCATCACCCTAAAATGTAAAAACATCACTTGACAAAGCTTCTATTCCAGATCTCTCAAACTCCAAAAGGTAGCAATGTTTAGAACCAAGCCACATTGAAGAAGAAAAAAAAAAAAAATACAATGCAAGACAAACCCAAAAACATATACTCACAGAGATGTCTTCAGAGATGTTAGAGAACTCCTCCTTGGCCTTCTTGGTGATCCATGAGTTCCCCAACCCCACCTTCAAGCTGCTAACTTTAGTGAGAGCCCTCTCCATTTTTGGACCTTTAACTGTTTAAGCCTCTCTTCCTTCCCCTTCCCTTCACTTTTTGAAGTGCAATGTAGCCAAGGAGACAAGAATCTGTGACTAGTTGGAGTTGGATGGAACACACAACACAACCCAACAGGCCAACACAGCACAAAACACAACCCAAATGAAGGAAAAGGGAAAGGGAATGTGTATGTGAATGTGGGTATGTGTAGTGGGGATAAAGGTTTCACCTTTGCATCAGCTGACAAGCCGAGCTGGCAAAGGGTAATAGGACAAAGTACGCTGATGCACACACTGCTCAAAGCGGCGCTACGCTCCCCCACCTATCTCTTTCAAGTACAAATTGTTATTTTTTTTAATATATATATATATATATATATATATAATTTATTTAAAAATAAAAAAACATGTAAAATATTATTTGTATTAATTAAAAAATTAACACTCACGTATATTTTTAATTCTTAAAATTTGAATCAATTTAATTTTAGTTTTTGAAATTAAAAAAATAATAATTTATTTTTAAAATTTTTAAGGTTATATATTTTAGTTCTTAAATTAATATTTAAAAACTGATATTAATTTTTAAAAAAATCATTTTAACTATTAAAATTTAATATTTGAGAAATTTAAACATTTTTTTCCTTTTCTTTTTAATTTTAAGAAACTAAAACTAAAACCCATTTTTTTCTCGAAATTTTAGTTTTAGTTTCTTAAAATTGATAACCGAAAAGTACACCTAAGAAAATATGCAACACCCAAATAATATCTAAAAAAATATTTTAAAATGAAAAATATAAATAAATAAAAAATCCTAAAATAAACGTCTTTTACTTGTTAGATATTATTAAAGAAACGGTTGTTGAATTGGTAGCATTAATTATATCTTTACTTTTCAAACACATGGCCAATTCTTTATTGCTGAGTTGAAGTTTTTGTTCTTCTTGAGTCACACAGTATCATTTTTAAAATTATATAATAAGTAAATTTTATTTTTAAATTAAAAAAAAAATAAATTTAAATTTTCAAGGATTAATAAGATTTTAATTCATAATATTTTGGTAAATTTTACAATAAAATAAATTGAAAACATTTCATTATTTTTTATATATTTTATCCTTGTTTTGTGTAGAATTTATTTGCTAATCTTTTTCATATTAATTTTTTATTCTCATCTTGAAGGCTTTTATTGTGTGCTACTTTAACCCTAAAGTTTTGGTGACAGAAGATGTTTTGGAATATCAGTTTTCACCCTTATGTTTACATGGGGACCATTGTGAATGTTATGATAATATCTGAAGAATTCTAAATAATAAAAGTAAGGTAACGTTGAAGGTAAATTGTGATAATAAAAATATGTGCGAAGACAAATGGTGGGGTCAAAAATTTGTATTTTCCAGCTCAAAAGGCTTAATGAAACCGACCATAAAACTATCATAAACCAATTCATTTTCATTCCTATGGAAGTTTCCAATTATTGAGAAGAAAATGGTGATAGACAACCACAGATCCCAACATCGTTTTAAAGTTTTCTCCAGCTGTTTCATGACTTATTAGGGTTCTGTCAAGCATTTTTGATAACTCATTTAAAGCATCTCTTCTTCTTTTTTCTCTCTTTTTCAAAAGGTGAATGTAGCATTATTCTCAATTGCATGTATCAGAATGTAACCAGTGCCATGCATTAACAACTTTTTTTTTTTTTTTTCAGATAATTTATACATAATAATATATAATCAATAAAATTGTAATGATTTATTTGTATGTTGCGTATTAGAAATAATTATGGATGTGAAGATTTATTATAATAGCTTATTATAACTAACAAATAAAAAATAAATGCATCATTTTAAATTGTGAAAAGAATTTGATAGTTATTGAATTTTATACTAGTTAAAAATATTGTTTATCGATTATTTTCAACTATAGTTATTAAAAAAAATTAATAATATTTTTAAAATTATTTTGAATATTTTTAATGGTGACTTTAAAACTTATCACTAAGTGTATATAACTCTAAACCCTAAATTAATAAGCAAACATTCTTTTACGTATAACACTAATTATTTGGTACATTAATCAAAATTTTTTACTAAAAAAATACCCATCAACAAGAAAAGTGACTTTGGAAGGATTCAAACCCATACGAATAAAAATGATGAGAATTTGAACCAAATCCTTAACCATATATGTGAAGGATAGCATTTACTTATATTATCAATTGCAAAATGGAAAGGTTGTGAATAATATAACATTGTTTAGCCTAAAAGCTTAGATAAACATATAATCCATACATTAAGTAATGTTTTTAAGTACTCTCATGTATATGCACAAACTATAATCTATCTTTTTGCTGTTTGAATTAAGCATTAAACTATCTTTACAAATACTCAACCATCTCTTACTAGGAAAGTACCATTGTTGACCAGTGTCAACCTTTAATCTTTTCAATGTAATCTAAGTGTCTTAGTCAAGTTTAGTCATAAAACACTATATCATGCATTCTGATTAGGGTCATCTTCTCTTTGTTTAGTCAAGTCTTCGCAACAAGTACTCCACTTGCACCTCTTTTGTGAGAGGCATAACCCAGTCTTCATAAAGATTTGCAATAACACTTGGCTTGATTTTATACATAGGATTGGCTACATCTTCTGCTTCATCAATCTGCACCACCCGCCCAAATGTTCTTGCCTTCAATTCTACTCTCTTCTTGACTAATTCCTCCACATTTTCATATGTCAACAACTCTAACAGCAGTTTCCTGTCCTGAAAGAGGCCCAAAATAATGTAGCATCAGAAAATTAAGTAACTTGTGCATATTTAGAGTCACAATGGAAAATAAGATGAATTAGTTATGCAGAAGTTTACTTGTGCTTTAATTGCAGCTTCATATTCAGAAGGGGCATCTTGAAACTTTGCCTCAGCAACAAATTTGCCATAGTGAATTCTCTTTGAGAGAGTCTGCAATGGTTACTGAAGCATTATAGCAAATACTCTAAATTCGTAAACAACTATTAGAAGATTATGATATCAATTCTACTGAAAGTCAAGAATGAGGATTGAAATCTACTTATTTGATGCTCTTACACTCTAAGTACAGTAACTTCTTTATTGTTTTTAAATCTTTGTAAAGTTTATTTGTTGTTATTCATTAATCAACTTTAAGAAGTGGAGCTACACTATAAAGAATTGATTTAATTTCATTTTGTTACACAGGATATGTAATGAACCATTTTTGAGGAATCAATGAATTAAACATTATATCATAGTTTAGGTGTGTATACCCTACATTCAGGACTCAGGAGGCATGACTAAACTACAATGGTTCAACAAAAGTGAGGTTTTTTATGACACCCAAATCGATATTAAGTGTTAAAATTGTCTAAACACCAATAGATTTCAGCCTTGGAATAAAAGATCCTTGGCAAGTCCTTGTTCAAGCTTGTGGCAGGTGCAAACTTTTAGCAAGTACTAACCCAAAGGTACTTTTTATGCTAATATTGTAAGGCCAAGTGCTATTACAGAAGCACTAGAAAAATCCAAGCACAAAACAAAATTAAGAAAATAATAAATTAGGAAAAAGGTTGCATTTCAATGAATCAAGGGTGTAATATAAAACCATTCACAAGCCTTTTCCTAACAACTAAGCTTTTAGCAGAATTATTTCATGCATACTATCAGAATCTCTCTGACCAAGTGATCTACAGTTCACTCCTACTTGCCCCTGTTTTTCTAATGAAATGTTGATTTCAGAACAAGACAATCCATGTTTCAAGTCCAAAGAGCTCGTGTAAGGGGACATGTTGGAGACGTAATATAAATAATCCATGGTTCTTATGAAGGAGTGTGTAACAATAACAAAAATTTCAAGTTCCTTCACCTAATAACACACCTTTTTATGGTATAGGATTGATGTTTGTGGGCATTAGCTAGAAAAAGGAGTGTTGAGAAATATTAAATAATATTATGCAATTAGGAAAAGACTATTGGTTAAGTAGGTGTTCATAGACTTGTAGTAGGAACACAGAGTGAAAGGTGTAATTGTTTTCTGTTGGTCAAAACTTTAATATAAGTGACACAAAAAGCTCATCATTTTGTATCTCTACCGTCTAGTAGCATTTTTAGTGAATTCTATTATAACAAATCACAGTTCAAATTCTTATAATTGTTGAAAAAGATAAAAAATTTAATTAGTACCTGTAAGCAAAGAGTGTCACAAAAGGTAACAACAGATCCACAATCATCATTATTTCCTGCTTTTACCAATCTTGGGAGGAGATCCTCAAAATACATATTCCAAATCTTATTGTTTATATTGATGGAATCAGCACAGTGATGCAGAACCTAGGGATAAGTACAAAGGAAAATGGAAGGTAGATTAGTCAAAATCCAATAGTAACAAATTAAATCATAAACAAGTTTTTTTTTTCGACAACTAATCAAATTGGAATAATAAGGAATTATTATTAGGTAATA
Organism: Macrotyloma uniflorum; assembly: GCA_016859785.1. Lineage (NCBI taxonomy): Eukaryota > Viridiplantae > Streptophyta > Magnoliopsida > Fabales > Fabaceae > Macrotyloma > Macrotyloma uniflorum. Next base: position 1,745,406 of record BDMB01000021.1, read on the forward strand.
GCTAAAATATATGGACTATGGATAAACATTGAAAATCAAAAGGAAGAAATTATGTTTTATAAAGTGGCTAGCTTGTATGTCCTCTTTCGGTTTCACCTTAACATGAAACAATTCAAAGTTCAGTGAATCTTTAGCAGTATAGTTAATTCTCTTTTTGATTTGACCCATGAAACTAGGCATATAATTTTTTTAGGCCAAATAAAGTTAAATTCTATGTACATTTTAAGATGTTATGACTTACTTGCTATACGAAAATATTACTGCAGACATTCATCATCTACATCTCATAAAGACACAGATGCAAATATAATTTTCTTTAGTTTTAATCACATATGACTAACATGTAATATAAGCCAACAAAACAATCTAGTGTTATTCACAACATAAAAAACAGAGTACTCATGGCTATCCTGTTATAACTTCATAACAAGAACTGAAGAATATCTTGACATGTGATCCTCAAGAATATCTTGACATGTGATCCTCATAAGCACGTTGTAGAAAGTTATAAGTGTTATTTTTCTACCTATTAGATAGATTTTTATTATAATTTTATTATAGAATTCAATTTATATATATATATATATATATATGATTCTTTTAGAACTCAACATATTTTTTTAAAGATAATTTTTTATAAAATTTAAAGATATTTAAGAATTTATGAGTTTAAATTTTATAATAAAAAATTTACTTAATTCCGTAAGTATTTTGAGACATCTAAATGTTCTTCACACACATTATCAAAATAGAATAGTTAAAATGATTAACATAACCCTTTTGAAGAGAACAAGGTGTATGTTACATTTGGTGAAGTAATCAATATTACTTGCTTTTTTGTAAATCAATCTTCTTTCACTACTATTTATCTTAAAACTCTCGTTGATTACTCAACATTGAAGGTGTTTGGGGTGCAACTTACTATCATGTTCGTGGAGGTAAGTTAGAATCTAGGTTGAAAAGGAAGTTTTCGAAGATTATGTGAGTGGAGTGAAGGATTTTAGAATCTGGTCACCTTCTAAGAAAAAGGTTGATTGAGTAGAGACATTTTGTTTGATGAAGTCTCAATGCTACCTTTGAAACTAAGAGTAAAAGCTTTCAACAAAGAGCTTCTCAAGCATGTAGAGTTTTTCAAGAGTCATAAAACAACCTCTTGAACTATCTTGTAGACCATGATTGTTTATTAGACTAGTAAATCGTCGAGTGCAACAAAAATAATTTGATCCTTAAACCAATGTTAGAAGGTATAAAAAGAAGTGGAAGCAACTAAAGAGGTATGAGTTTGATGGTATTTTATCTTATACCTTTTGGTAGCGGAAGAGTAAAGTCGTCTTAGCCATCAACGTTTTATGAGGCGATTGCTTGAGTTGAAGTATACAAGTGTGTAGTTGCGGTGCATGAGAAGATAAAGTTTTTGTAGAACAATCAAACATGGGATCTAGTAGAATAACCTAGAGACAAAAATGTTATTGGTTGCAAGTGAATCTTTTAGAAGAAGATTAGTTTTAGGGTGTCCAATGGTTGGTCGTTTAGTGAAGCGTCTACATTTAGAGTATCTGATGCTTCCATCAAGTTCAAGGCTCATTTGGTAGCCAAGGACTATAATGACGAAGATAGGTGGATTACAACAAGAATTTTTCTCTTGTAGTTAAAGAAACATCCATCAAAATCTTATTTGCTTTAATAACAATGTTAGACATGGAGCTTGAACATTTGGACATGAAGACAATCATCATCTATGACTAACTGGAGGAAGACATTCTGATGAAACAACTAGAAGGTTTTGAATATAGAGATAGGAAGACTATTTCTACAAACTAAAGATATCATTTTATGGGTTGAAGTAGTCTTCTAGGTGATGGTACAAAATATTCAATCAATTCATTGTCCCTTAGGAATACATCTAGAGTTTTTATGATCCATGTGTCTATTACAAGAAGGTGGAGGATGATTCATTCATCTATTTGTTATTATATGTAGATGATATGTTTATTGCATAAAGAAACATGGTTGAAATAAGAAAGTTGAAGTTACTTCTTAATAATGAGTTTGAGATGAATGACATGAGAGCTATTGGAAATAATTTTAGGTATTATAAAGATCAAACTTGATCATCCTCAAAATAAATTTTTTCTATGTCAAAGAAAGTATACCCAAAAGGTGTTAAGGTCTTTTAGAACAAAATCTTCTTAGATAGTTGAGGATTGTTACATGCTATATTTTCACAATTGACAATTCTTTAGTAAGTTGAGAAACAACTTTCAAACCTACAATAACCTTATCGACCACTAAAACTAAGTACATAGCTTTACTTGAAGGAGTTAAGCAAGGTATTCGATTGAGGGGTCTCCTGAATGACCTTGGATTTTCACATAAGAAAATTGTTATCTTTTGTGATATTTTGAGTGTAATTTATTTGGATAAGAATTATATTCATCATAAGAGGACCAAACACATTGATATTAGATATTTCTTCATTTGCACAAAGGAAGGGATTAACATGAAGAAGATGGACAAAAGAAAAAAGGAAATTTTTATAGATATGTTTGTGAAGTCAATTCATCAATGCAAATTCATGCATTGATTGGATTTGTTAAACATTGATTGTTAGGAGTAGTGTAGACGAAAAAAGGAGTTGCAACAAAAAGTGGAAATTTGTGAGATGTGTGTTGAACTCCTTATAATGGATGTCATCTAATGGAACATCTAGTAGATTGTCCAATAACAACAATAAATATTTTTGTTATATTTTTTTTTTCTTTAATGTTGGTTAGGATATACCTAAGTAACTTTTATTACATTCTTGTACTTTATAAAAGGGATTGATATTCTAATTTCTACATATAAGATTTTATCACCCTTTTATGTTTTTTTGTATATTTCTATATTTCCTATTATTCTATTATTACTTGTATACTCATTTCTCTTTTTGTTGTATAACAATAGTTAATTCATGAGATATTAAAATAATACAAATTGAGAAATTTGTATGATTAATCTTAATTTGTTATTATATATAGATATATTCGAAATGTTTATATAAATATTATTTGATGAGTCAAAAATATATTTTAGAAAAAGATGAATTATCATGAGAAAAAAAGTGATTAGATAACCATATTACATAAAATATTCAATTAGAAATAAATCAAAATCTATAAGAAAATAGAGGTTAATAAAAATACAATCCTAAACTTTAAATAACCACTTTATCTTTTAAAATATATTTATTTTTATAATTCTTTAAGCTTTGCATAAGTTTTATTCTCTTGAATTTAAAATTGTAAATTAAGTTTTGTTTAATAATTATTAGATATTAATCTCTAGTCCATAATATCCAAACTTATGGATCTATTATGTTGCATATGAAAAGCTGCATGCACAAGTTATAAGGAGTCATGTTTCTTAGTTATCAAAATCAAATAAATTGTTATCCTATTTAACAAGAAAGAAGATGAAATTCCAAAACCTGGGGATAATGCATTGGTAGAAGTATTGGCTCAGGTAAGTATTCAGGGAAGAATGCATGTTCATCAGGGCTTTTGTATCTTCCCACCTAATTCCAAATGGAAGAGAAATAGAAATAGTTAAATCATGACACTTTTCTGTTCCATATTTTACAGTCTTAGAATTGTAATAACCTGTGCATGTAGCTTTTCATTTTCCAAGACCATGTACTCAACCATAGACCCATCAAAACCATCCAATGAGAATGTCTCACTGTCATATGCATATGAGTTATAAGAATATTGAGCTCTCTCCAAAAGATTAAATATTATGCTATCCTCTTGTCGAATCAAAGAGTTCCTGATGTTTTCTAAAGTGAAGCTCTTACTTTCATCCACCTTCTTTTTACTTGAATATCTGTTCAAAAAGATGTAAAAACTTGATCCACTCAGTAGCAAAGAAGTAGTCATTTCAAGGTTAAATTGTCAGAATCAAGATTCAAATTACTATTATTATGGTAATAAGGAGAACATAATAAGAAATAAAGGGAATATTCATATTGTTATACTGGAAGGAGAAAATGCATACATAGGAAATGACAAAATAAGTTGGAGGGGTAAATTTTGGGAGGTAGAAAAGAAATTCTAGAAATATAATTTTTATTTTAGAAATATTTTTTTGTAGTAAGAGGTTTTTATAATATTGAATAGAAGCTTCAAACATAAAGAAAATATCAAAATTTTGATCACTTGTCTGTTTTTCTTCTTCATCTTCTTCATGTCAAAGTCTCTTGTTACTTCAATGTTAATTTTATTTATTTAAGTATGTTTAATAGAAATGTTCAAATAGAAAAACATTGTTGGCAATATGCATTGAGTTCAACACATTTTTCCTGATCTTACCTGAAATGTTGAAACCACATATCTATAACCTTTCTTTATTAATAAAAGATTCAAAACACATACCCACTTGAATGTTATAAACACACACACTTGAAAGTAACACACCCTCACCACATTTGCACATACTCATCCATCCACTTGAAGGTGAGATACACTCACACCCACCCATACGAAGGTAACACACTCACATCCACCCACTTGAAGGTAACACAAACAAATGATAATAATATAATTGTTAAAAAATATGATACGAATTTGCACTTACTTTCAGTAAAGTATTAGAATATATAATTAAATAATATTATATATTAAAATTGGGATATGTATAGAATTGAGATGAAATGATTTTACTCAAAATGAAATGATTCTACTGAAATTGAAATGATTTAGTTGAGATTAATTCTTTTTAATCGGAAAAGACAAATATATTAATAAAAATTTATACCAGAAGTACCAAAAACAATTATAAAATATAATAGAAAAATGAGCAAAAGTATGCATAAAATTTAAATAGTAAACTAGATAATTATTCCTTCTCTTACTGAAAATTAGATTGGAAAACAAATAACCAAGTTGATTATCCAACACACAAAGAACATGACTAATCATCCATACACTATTCTACAAAAGACCCTATAGCCATTGAAACCCTAGACTTGACCCACAACCAAATGTTCAATTGAGTTAGAAAGAAAATCTCTTTTGCATCTACTTTCTTATTGCGAAACAATGTGTCATTCCTATACTTGCACAAACTCCACACCACCCCAACACACACCATCTTGCAATATATGTTTACCTTCTTATTTTTGAAGTGAATGTAGTGTTGTAACAAATGTTATTTGAGAGTTTTAGTTCTACAAATACTTATGTCAAATCACGCATAACATTTGTTCCACACCACATTGGTTATCCTGCACTCCAAAAACAAGTATGATGGATTCCTCCTCCACACCATATAACCCGCAACTGGTCACAACCACCTGCACCCCTTACCCCTCAACTTATCCCTCATAGCTATTCCTTCCATCACACCTAACTGGATAATTAAAATTATAACATATGAACCTACAAAATATGCCTTTTGAAATCCATAGAATTCATGAAGAAAGACCAAAGCAGCATAGTTATTTAGGTACTATCACACCATATATTACCGACACATAGATACACAATCATCAATTTTACAAAAAAGAAAAAAAAATCAATAACAAATTGAAGTGAGAAGTACCTCATAGGAAAGGAAGAAGAAAGAGAAGAGGAAGAAGACATAATGGCTCGATACCTTGTCATAGAAAGAGAGTTTTGGTGAAAAAAAATAATGGGTTTTGAAGAAAAATAGGTTATAGGTTTGATACGAAGGTATGGTTGATGAAATTGCAACATTAGTTCCATTCTGCTATGTTTTGATAAAAGTGACAATGATAATGATAGTGATAGACTAATATAACACTTTAACGAGACAAATGGTGTTGAAAAATATCATAAAGTACCAACATTTGTATACAAAATCTCGGTAGAATAATTTATACATGTGATAAACAGTGCTAAAAAATATCATAAATTATCAACTCTCGTACAAAATCTCGGTTAAATAACTTACACATGTGACAAACAGTGCTGAAAAATATTGTAAAGTATAAACTCTCGTATACAAAATCTCGGTAGAATAACTTATATATGTGACAAATAGTGTTGAACAATATTCGTAAAGTATCTACTCTCGTGTACAAAATCTTGGTAGAATAACTTACACATGTGACAAACAGTGCTGAAAATATCGTAAAGTATCAACTTTCGTATACAAAATCTCGGTAAAATAACTTAGATGTGTATGTTATCTTATACATTAATTTCTTAAATATTTAAAATTTATAATCACATATGTTACCTTTTACATCATTTAAAAAATAATTAAATTTTAGATTAAATTCTTCTATTTTTTACACATGTCAATCTTATATATAAAAATTGATTAACTATTATAAGTCACCCAAAATAGTTAACAAACATTAAATTTAAATTTTTGTATATATATATATATTTTAATTTTTATTTAATATATTCATTACTTTAATTTTTATTTATTATATGTATGTAAAAACTTAAATAAATTTATGATTTTATTCTATTCGTCTTAGTACATATTAAATTCTTTAGCATAACTCTCTCCTTTTTTTTTAATGATAATATTTAACATAAACTTATTAAAAAAACAAGCATTAATAAATATTTTATAAAATCAAAACCTTTAAATAAGTAATAACAAAAACATCACTTTGTATCAAACATGTTTTATTAAAATAATTCTAATATTACGATGATATATTTTAATACAAAATTTAGAAAATTAAAAGTATATATATAAAAAAAAAATTCTTTCTACTTAGCTTATATTTTCTTCTTTTGAATATTATAATTTTTTTATTTTCTTTAAGACCTAAGATATCTCCTTATTTTTTGTATTTTTTTCTTTGTTTATTCTCCCTTTGAATGTTAGTATCAACAAAAAAAACTAGTGGAGAAGGTAGTTCAACTCCAAGTTGTTATCTAAGCATGAATGAAAAATTTTGGAGATAAACGTAAAGATTTTGGTTGGACCGATAAAATAAAGTGAGTTTTTACTTCAACTTTCCAATCTCTTAAATAAACTTAATCCCTTGAATTTTAGTTTAAGGTGAATAATAAAAGTGGTTGGTGATGACATAGGAATGGGATCAGGAAGAAGGTTCATGGTTCTTGTGTGAGAGGTCAAAATAGAGCAATTCAAGCTTAAAAGAGAGAATTCAAGACTATTTCATGCACTTGAACAACATGAAGCATGGAAGATGAACCAAAAGCATAATAAAGAACAAATCTTATATGTTTCACATGATTTTCTAAATTCAAGTTATATATCAAAATATCATTAGATAAATCACTATAAACTTGTCTATGAAAGGATGAAGCACATGATACATTAGTCTCATGAATGTACCTAGAACATTAGTTAGGCTAAAATGTCTCATGAATGTACCTAGAACATTCAAGACTATTCATATAGTCCAAAATAGATAGATGTTTTAGTGTAATCTTGTGCCTTTAAAATTAAAAACAAAATTTGTTGATAAGGTCATCTTTAAAAATTTTCTATCAAATTGTTATGAAATTTCATATAAAATTTGTGTAGCTTCCTTGGACATTATATGACACAAAACCTCATTCTTATACTTTTCAATTGTAAAAACTATGTGGACTTGTTTATTGACCAATATTCCTCTATACTCACTCAATCATTGTAATTTATATGACTTTATATAAGAAATAGTATACAAACCAACTCAAATGGTATAATACACTTATTAACAACACTCTAATACTAAATGATGAAGCAAAATTAGGCAATGAAAGCTTAAAACAACAAAGAAACAAAAGTAAGAGAATTAAACAAGAGATAAAAGCTAAGACAAAAATAATTAGATATGTAATTCAAAGAAAATTAAAAAAGACATGGATGATGCTACTTGAAGCCATTTCTTCTTCAAGATAAATGTTTAAAGAATTGCAACTTGAATCTCATGATAATGAGATAAGAAACTCAAAGAAGGAGAAACACTCTCACAAAAATAATTATGTTCCAAAATAATTTTCCTATTTTCATTTATCTCAAAAGTGTGTCATGAAGAGAACCAATTGTTATATATAACCCATTTAACTGCGAGTCTCAAAGAAATAAGAGAGAAAAATTAAAAAAAATTAAAATTAAAATTAAAATTTCTAAATTCAAGATGAATGGCCAAGATTTATTAGAGTTTGGTTGAATTTTCAATTGAAGCCCAATTTAGTCTTTCTATGAAATAAAAAGCATGCTTATATTATAAAAAAATAATTAAAATCTATAATTTATTAGCCCAAGAAATAAAAACTAAAAAAATAAATTTGGTAGTATAAATATTATCTCTTATCATATTTCTTGTTATTCCTTTTGAAAGGATGTATTCTTGTTTATTTTCATCTTTCTTATTTATGTACTCATCATTTGTTGATATAAGTAGGTTTGAAGAATTAAAGTAATATTAATTGCATTAGTTTATCTATAATTTGTTAGTGTAATTCAGAACTTTTTAGAATACGTATAAAGACGTAATTTTAAAAGAGATATACGAGGATAATGTGTTCAATTAATGGTGATATCTTTTATAATATTGTTGGAAGAAAAAATAGAAAAATAGAAAATATTTAATTTAAGATTACAGATGAGGAAATATAAACTTTTTTCATTAATACCATCACATTAATATAAACAAATGAAGATTGTTATTTCTAATTTGTTTGAATAAGACAAGATATTGAAAAAAAAAAATTATTGTATCTAAAAAGATTATTTCATGAGTAAATAATTTAATTGTAAATTTTTTATTAAATCAAGTTCTTTTAACTAATTTAACTATTTACAAATAAACAAAATGAGAATAAATCATACTGTAATATAGATTTTTAGTTATTAAAATTTATTATATGTAATAGCATATTTTTATTATCTATTATTAGAAATTTGATATTTTTAAATTATTACTCTTAAATAAAACATTGAATGTCAAATATATTTATTTTTAATTTTTTTATGACACTTTTAATAGTTATAAAGATCCTTATGTTATTTAACTTATTTATTGTTTATTTTAATTTATTTTAGCTAGTCACTAAATTTAGTAATAGAATTACTATTTTTTATGAGTAATTAATTTTTTTACAAATTAAATATCTCCATAAAACATTTTGATTATAACCTTGGATAATAAAGATATTAATTTACAAAATAATGAAGTCACTATTAATATTTATTTAAAGAAAATATTAAGAAAACCTTTAAAAAGAAAATAATCTGCAAAATCAAATTTTAAATTTAAGAATTGATTATGTATAAGGAAAATATTAACCACGTTTATCCTAAAATAATTTTCTATAATTAAATATGAAAATTTTAAATAACTTATAAAAATATTTATTTACCCTTAAAAATAAATAAGGCTAATTGGAATAATATTTTATTATTTATTAATATATTTATTTAATTATTTTGATAAAATTAAATATTATTTTTATTTTTAAAATAAAAGTTAATATTATTTTTAGTATTTTTGGCTCCATAAAAAAAATTTACTATTCTCAATGAAGAAACAAAGTTAGTAATTCTTTTATAAAACATATTTTTGAACAAGAAATTTTAATATATTTATTTTAATATTTTAATTTAATTATTCTTTCTAACAGTCAAATGCAAATATATCTAAAAGGGTTTATGTTAATATTTTTTTTTTAATTTTTATTATAATTAGGAAAAAATGAACCATTATGAAGTTCCCTACTAGTAGTATTATGTTAATAAATGTTAACATATTACTATTTATCTTACCCTTAAGATGGTTAAATAAGCATCTTTGTTTAAATAAGCATGTGAGACAAGGGAAATGGACTTTAACTCTGAGTAAAAAAAAAGAACTAAAATACATCCCAAATTGTAATTTAATAAGTTAATCAAGAAATGATTAAAAAAGAAAAAGAAAGTTAAAAGGTTTCTTGAAGCTTTGTTTATGGTGAAACTGCTTTTCTATTTATTTTGAAGGAAAATTTCATATATTTGCTTTCATTATTTATTTATATATTTTCTCTATTGATTATTAAAATATGATTGTATTTTTTTTGGCTTAACATAATTTTTTTTCTATATCTTCTATTGGTTTTTAAAATTATAAATTTAATGAAAAAGAAAGAAAAATAAATAATTATAATATTAACAAAATAAAATTTTGTATTTACAATTATAATTTTACATTACATTCATATTTTGTAATTGATAATTCTTATTTGTGAGTAAATATAAACTAATATAAATAAAATCTCTTGTTATTTATAATATCACAGATTCGTCACAAACATCAAATTTGTTAGAAAAATAAAAAAAAATTTGTTTTGTATATAATTAAATAAAATATCATAAATATATATAAGAGAATATTTATAATTATGTTATTTTTCTATAATTCTAGAATATTATTTTTATAAATAGATTATTTTAATATAAAATTATAATATTATTCTAAATATATGATTAATTTTTTAATATTTTCTCCAAAAATAGAAAAATGTTGATGATAAATCGTACCCATAAAAATGTTAACGAAAAATGGTAACTAAAGAAGTATTGATGGTAAGCAATATACATTAAAAAAACATCAATGATAAAGAATATTAGTAGGAAAACAATTAACAATAAACAATATTTACTAAAAAAATATTAACGACAAACAATATTCATTAGGAAAAAAAATGTTAATGACAAATAATAATCATCGAAAAAAAATCAATAATAAACAAAACTTACCGAAACAATATCCATAATGAAAGAAAATGTCAAAGACAAATAATATTTTTAAAAAATAACGAATAATATTAGTAAAATAAAGAATTATGGAGAGCACCATCTACCGAAAAAATATCGACAATAAAAATTCTTGCTAAAAAAATGTGAACAATAAATAGTATTTATTAAATGAGTACACTCACTAAAATAATATCAGCATTTGAATAGTACTCCAAAATTTAGCATCTATTATAAATAAAATAATACACCATTAAAAAAAAATCATAGGAAATCACAAATTTGATTTATCTAATTAATAGACTATTGATACTATCTTAAAAAAAAATTAAGACAAATCAGATTACAAATAATACCATATTAAGGATAGAAATAATTTTTTACCTTATATGTAATTGAATGAAAATATCATAAATATATACACGAATGAGATCCATGTATTCTTATAATCTATAATATTATTTCTATAAATTTTAATATGAATAATATAATATTTTATTACAAAAATCTCAAAATATAATTAATTTTCTAATAGAATTTTAAAACCAATGATTTTAAATATGTTAATTCATATTATATTGTGTGATGAAAAAAAATTATCACAATTTTTTTTAGTGATGTAAAAATACTTTTCATATATTTAAAATGTTTATCCATATCAATTAACTCATTATATATTAATTAGCTTTTTTTATTTAATTATTTTTTAATTTATATAAAAATTAATATTTCATATTTTGAGAAGTTGTTTATTATTATTCTATAAAGAAGAGGATGAAAAAAATTATCGTAGTTGTTTGTTCACATTTTATTACTTTTTGCAATAAAAAAATAATGACTTAAAAGTCATAAATAATATAATAATTTATTCATTGAATCTAGAGAAATCTAATGTTTTGTGTCATTCATCAATGTGACATCAACATAAATTATTAAAATATTAACAAAGAAACCAAAATTGTATAAATGTATACAACAAACAATACTTATCTTCTTCTTATTATTGTTATTGAAGAGGCTAATTAAATTCACTAATCTATCAAAATTAAGATAAAAAAGTTTGAACCAACAATAGAATAAATTAAAATGTGGTTTTTCCACCCCTAAGAGAACACAAAGGTGATTAAATTTTAACCAAAATAACGAAAAAGAAAGGAACAAAAAATTATATGTCTCTTCTAAACTGAAAAATATGAAACTAGATGTAATTAACTTTGCTGATATATATATATATATATATATATCTTGGCCTTCTCAAAAGCTTTTACCAAACACTTTGTGAATCTGGCCATATCAGTCCTAATAATTAACTTTGCTGATAAATATCTTGACCTTCTCATAAGTTTTTATCAAACACTTTGTGAATCTGGCCATAGAAATCCTAATGATTAACTTTGCTGATAAATATCTTGGCCTTCTCATAAGCTTTTATCAAACACTTTGTGAATCTGGTCATATCAATCCTAACATTCTGTTCAGTCCAATATACTCTTTTCTCAGACCATTTTCTTTGATAAGCATCTGGGTCCTTGATCACCAAGCTATCAGCACCATATTTCTCTAACAAGCTACTTTCATTCACCTCAATCTTGTACTCCATGTATTCCAACCCCAAGAATTTGGGTGGTTTCTCATAATAAGTACTTGAAACCCATTCAAGTCCAATTGGCACCACTTGAAACAACACTGCCCCTGGTTTGAGGAACAGAAAATTTGTTAACCCTGCTCCATGCACCCCCAACAACACATCACTAGCATGAACCACCCCATAAGCTTCGGCCATAGGAGTGCCTGTTGATGGCTCAAACACATGCACATCAAACCCTATTTTCTCAGCCACCTTGATCACATCTTCTTGGTTCAGAATCACACGGCACACATCACCCTGTCTACTTATCAATGTCAACCTTGGCTTCCCATTTTCATTTGGTTTCGTAAATGGGGTACCAAATTTGGTGTATGCTTTGCTTATGAATGCACGGAAATCAAGAAGGGTTTTAGGGTTTGGTAACTGTTTTGGGTCTATGGTCATTTGTCCATGTTTCATCAAACCTACTGTCGCAGATGGGAAGCAATGGATGGTGGATTCGTTCTTTGCGTTGATGATCGGACGGTGGGGACTAAACGCGGATAATAATTCCGCGTACTTATGGAACCACCAACTCTTACCCTCCATCACCACAAGTGTTACATTTTGATTAGGGTATAGTGAATTGAGGGTGATGAAGAGTGGGATGAAGTTCTCGTTTATTTCATGGTAGTAGTTTCCGGTGTACCCGGCCGCACTGAATACTAGTGCTGGGGTATGGTGTGTGACACCACATGATAGTTTCGGTGGGGCTACTGTGAGATTGAGTTCTTTCACAAACGACATTGCTATTTTGTCAGTTTTATGAGGGTAAGGACGGATTTTCACAGGGACATGGGATTGATCCTGTGCGTGAGGACCCATGGCAAAGATTGTTGAGGATGCTGGATCAAAAAGTATTGAGCCGTTGATTGTACAAACATCATATTGATCATGAGAGTAGTTACAGGAGATTACAGCACTACCATTTACATTCCAATCTGGGACCCATTGAGAATTTGATAGCTTGTTCCTTAATTTCACTTTCCATATATTAATTGCATCTGTGAAGCAAAAATTGAATATATGTGATTTTTTTTATGGACTTAGAAGACATTATAAGCAAGGATCAAACTCGTGTTTGTACCATTAACTGTTTTGTATTTACAAGGGTTATAAGAAATAATATTTCACGCATAATAAATTACCTACCTTTATTCAGTGTGTTCCAAACTTTTTTTTTTTCATAATGTTGTTATATAAACATATAATTTCATTTAAACTCCTCCTTTTATTCCAACAATGTTACAATCACTACACCAAAGTGTTCATTTATATATATATATATATATATATATATATATATTTTAAAAGATTAAAATTATTCTTATATTTTTATTATTAAATTGAAACTATTAATTTATAAATTAATATATTATTTTATATTTATTAATATCAAATAAATATATTGATTCATATTTATTAATTATACTAAATTATTAATATCCAAATAAATGCATATACAATTTATATTTATTAATATTAAATTATTGATATAGTAATAATACTAAAAATTAATAAATTAAATATTAAATTCTCATATTAATGTCCAGTAAATTATATTATGTATATTTATTAATATTAATATTTATTAGTATTAACTTACGAATATACAATAGTAATATTAAATATGAAAATTTATTAAATATTAAATAATAATAATAATACTAATAATAATAATAATAAATATGTATAATATTAAACTAATATACGTGTGATGTAGTGACATGCTTTTATATGTTAATATATATTAATATGCTTATGGGAGAATTTATATAGGAAAAAATTATATATAATTCTAATAGTATGTGAAAAACCAATTAAACTTGAAAGAAAATATGTAAATGAAAAAAAAATTCTATAAAAATATATCATATAACTTTATATTCATATAAATGTATTTGAAGAATGTTAATTGAAGATAAATGATATAAATATATATTTAAACAGAGAAAAACTACCACATTAATACTAATCTTACTTCAGTAATTAAAATATTGAAAAATAAAAAATTATGTAATTTTATATGAAAAGTATTTAAATTAGAGATTAATTATAATTAGGATATATAATATTAAAAAAATAAGTTAATGTTTGTTTGAATTTATAATCTTATATTATATATATATATATTTAATTAATAAATATATTATAATTTTGTTTCTTATTTAAATTTTATAAAATATAAATTTTAGATGTAATTTTTTTATATATAAATAAGAAGATTACATATACTTTTAATACGTTACAAAGTTATTTTTAATGTATTCTTATTAATTTTTTTCAAAAAATTACTTTTTAACATTATATTTTTTAAATTATACTTTAATTTGATACTTATATTTTAATTTCACTATACTACTTTTAAAATTATAAATGTAGTTTTGGTTGATTGTAAAATAATGTATTTTTACAAATATATATTTTTTTTATCTTTCAAAGATGACAAATATATATATTTTTTTATTTTTCAAAGACGACCGTTAATAAAATTTTTCAAATATATTTTTTTATTTTTTTAAAGTTAATTAATGTAATATGGTAAACATCCTATGCAATATAAAAATAATAATTATTTTTTTTTTATTTAATATATATATATATATAAAATAATTATTGTATATAATATCTTATATTTTTATTGATTATTGTTTACATGTAAAATGATAAATACATCTTATTTATAATGTAATATGAAATAAAATTATAATTCATAATATAAAAAAAAAATACAAGTAAAGTAAAAGTAGGTAGTTAAATAGTTTTATTTTTTTTACAGCAGTTAAAATAAGTAGTTAACATCTTTTATTACTTTTATTTATCAAAATACAAATAAACACACTCAATGCAATCTACCATAAGAAGAAGAGAAAAAACATATCTTGTCCAACAAAGAAACACATAGTGATTAATGGTGAGAAAAAGAAAAGAATGCAACATAGGATTTATGGATTACCTCCTGTGACAGTAATCTGGAGAAAGAAGATGAACAACATTACTCCAAAACATAAAGCCAACACTGACAGTTTTTTCGTCTTCGATTCCTCCTTCGATTTTGCTGATCAGTAAGCATCGTTTAGCAGAATCTTTATCAATATTCAGTTGATTGGTATGAATGAAAAAGAAGAAGAAGAAACTAAATATACTTATACAGTTCAAAATAAATTGATTGATACATACAGAGTATTTTTGGCTTGTCCTCTTTTCCTTCTCTATGCCTCTTAGTCATGTTGGTTAGAAGGAGCAATTAGAGCTTAATTTGATGGTTAATAATTGGACAAGAAAAGATTATAGGGTTATGTCGGCTTTAATATATATATATATATATATATATATATATATTGTTTACATTATTTAGTCAAATTATACATTTAATAATTTTTTAACATATAAATTTAATCAATTCAATCATTAAATTCTATATTCTTACCATGGATAGTATATTTTATATAATTTTAAATTTATTTAAAAGTTTATCACATTAATTTTAATGAAAAAATATATAAATTCAAATTTTGTAAAAATTGATAGACATATAATATAAAAAAAAAAAACTTCAATAATTGAATAAATTATATATTTATTTATTTATTTATTTATATATATATATATATACTAAAATGAAAATGATTTGAAATTTGTTAAAATATTTATTGATTACAAACCCCACACGATTAAACAAGAGGAGACGTTTGAAATTAATTTTGTTTTGAATGAATGAAATTTGTTTTAATTCTACATATTTCAAGTCAAAGAATGTAGTCTTATGTAATTTAAGATAAAAGAGGAAATCTTGTGAAAATATAAGTAAACTCAGTTTTATGAGTTTTGAAAAATATTAAATGAATTTTTAAAATAAAAATTTGTTAGTTTTATTAGAGACCTAAAATTTAAAAACTTTAATAATGAGATGTATATAGGACACTAAAATAACAATGATTTCAATTTTAGAGAATTCTTTTATATTTTTCTAATTCTAGAAATTATTATGGAACACTTGAAACTTTCAAAGATTAAAATAAAATAAGGATTTGCTTACCTCTAACTCAGTTTCCAATCAAAATTTTTCATTTAATCGTTACATTTAATTAGGAGTTCTTTTGTTAGTCAACGTCTGATTAATTTCATTTTATAATTACATGTGGTTGAGTTGTTATGAGTTTTCATCCGTGCTAGTTTCCCAGGTAGTCAACATTTCATTAATGAATTTGAAATTTTAATGGACATGTTATGTAACTATTACTTTAAAACTGTAAATTAATTAATAAAATAAATTAGTCAACATCGTATTAATGAATTTCAATAATATATTTATTCTGTTATTTATAATTGTCGTTTTTTTTTATAAATTTTATATTTATTTATCTGTTATTTATAAATTTTAAAATTATATTTATAACATATAAAAAATTTTATTAAATAAATTGAAATTTTAAGTATTAATTAAGAGAGTTAAATATATAACTATTAAACTGTTTATCAAAATATACAAATATTATAAGTTTATACTGTTAACTTGTTAATTACATAACGTATTTTCTATTTTCTTATATATTTTAATCTCTTCCAAAAATCTAACATATTATCTACTTTGATGTAAGAAACATAATTATAATAATTAAATAAACATAAAAAAGAAAAACAAAAGATAAATTAGTAGAATAAATAAAATAAAAGATTTATCTTTTAATATGTCTAAATTATACAATATAAATATAATAGTCTATCTAAAACTTTACACCTTTAAACATAATTTATAAGATAGATAATTTTTGAAAAATTATATGGACTTTAGATATTATGAATAATACCTGATGTATACGTTTAGACCACGGGTCTAACTAGCTGACCACTAAGTCATTTTTACTTTATAATCTTCCTAAATTTTTTTCACACAATCTCACATTAGGGTAATCTTAACCAATTATTTCTAAAAATAGCTTATAATATTTTCATCAACCTTCACCACATGACATCTTAGTTTATATTATTTAGATGATCATTAAGGTCTAAATATCCTATAAACATATTCCTAAATCTGTACACACTATAATTACCAATTTTCATCATGTTCACATATATATCCAAACCTCCTCTCAATAAAAGTACCACAGGCCTCATTACCATCATAAATTCCTTATTCATATTCTCCTACAAATTCTCAACCACATATATCATTATACTTGAAATTCAACAAACTTTATCTTTTATGGAACAAGGTCAATTTGCTCGACAAACACAAATTCGCTTAATGGATTGGAATTCGAGAACAGTCCCAAAGTTGAAATTGATTCACTCAGCGAATATCCAATCTGCTCAACGGTTAGACAAATCTGCTCAACGGAGGCCAATCCACTCAAAGAAGATGCACCCGAGAGCATTGAAATCACTGGAACAAATTTGTTAGCGAATTATGCAGATCATAGATTCTACAAAAGAGCCAACCTAAAATTTTTTTTTATCCAATTACCCATTCCAACACCTCAAAGAGTAAAAATGTAAGTTTTATCAAATTCTACCTAGGGTGGACTGGATAAATGGATTTAAGTGACTCTTCTACAACAAGCACAACTCATCCAAAATTCATATAATTCACATTCCATTCAAAAAAGTTTTTCATCAACAACTTAACAATATATCAGGATCAATTAACAAAAGGTCAAGAGTTCTCAATATCATTCATACAATATGTACATTCTTACAACACAAGAAGCATATAACAAATCAATCTCTAAAACCAAACCAATCATTCAACATTCATTTTGATCCAACAAACAATTTAGATCTATTAAGTCATCAAACTAGATTCCAATTCTTAATTTGAATTAACCATATGATTTAGTATAACTTAATTTTAAAACTAACTTCCCTTACCTGGTTTGAGATCCAAAATATTTTAACTATTTCCAACTAAGCAAAGTTCTTAGTACTCTGACAAGTTCTCTGAGTATTTGATTCACAAATCAAACACATTTCCAAAGACTTAAACTAGCATAGAACTACATTCATGGATAAAAAACCACACGCAAGGGGATTATGGTCCTCATGCAACCAATTCTAAGTAACATAGTACTAAAAATTTACCCAAAACAAAATTTTAATCAATTGGAAGTGCTTTTCTCCTTACAAGCTTTAATTTGGTACTATCAGATCTAGAAAAGGATGAGAGATGTAGAAGAAAAGTTAAAAAAAAGACAAAGAGTTTAGAGAGAAATAAATTTTAGAAAGATAATTTTTTTTTTAAATAATAAAGAATGAAATTTTAGTTTTCTATCTATATACTTTTAAAACTTAACTAAAAAATTTTCATCTTTCACTACTTAAAATATCCCATCTCAAATAAACTAACTCATATCTTTATAATATTAATTATTTTTTATCAATTATATCCTTATTTTTTAATATTTTATTACAAACATAAGTTGTCGAGAGATAATGACAAAAATATTAAAAAAAAAGAAATTTATTATAAACTATGAAAGTTAATATTTTTATTTAATTTTTTAACTAAATCTTAAACTTCATATATTCAGAAAAAAAAAAAGAAAGAGATGATGTGTTCTAAAAAATTACAAATACTTTTTAATACATTACATGAAATAATAAATAAGAAATAATAAACATTTTTTAATACATTACATGAAATAATATTATAACAGAATAAATTTTTATTTAAATAAATATATTTAATAAGTTTTAAAATTTAATAAATAAAATTTGTTGTAAAATTAATGGTTTGGATTGATTGAAGGTAGTGAATATTGATGAATCAATGTTAGAAATTTGCAAACCTGTTTTATTATCTATTTTGATATTTTCATTGCTAATATAAGCTAATTGAGTGGAGAAATTGGATGAATTATGAGTCATATGGTGAGATGCACCACTGTAAGGATCCCATAATGGATCTTGGACAATAGAGGTAGTACCAAGAATAAAGTTAGTGTGATGAGATTCAAGATCATTGTACTAAGTTGTATTAATTTGAATGTTTTCTTGAAATTCTTGATTTAATCTGTGCCAACACATTAAGGTAGTGTGTCCAGGTTTGTTGCAGATTTGTTCATTATACTCTTCAGATAGCCCATTTAGATAGTTTCAATGTGGTCGTCTTCGCTTATGGTCACGCTTATGACAACGAATGTGTAGACTGTCTTCTTCTGATCAAGAAGATAATCTATAATCATTCGGTCTTACTTTGGATTGCGTAACTGAAGTTTAAGCCTCTTCACTTTGACCTTTGTTTAGCTTGCGTAGTAAATATACAAATTTTGTCAGATTTGATATGAAGTTTGCAGATCCACAACTTTTGTGAGTATCGGAGTTGTCATGAATGCAATAAACTATGTCACGAGGAGTTGATCTTCCTATTTGAAATTCATATTAATAATAAACAAAATTATTTTATTTTATTTTATTTTTATTATTTTTTTAATCTAATTTTTTTTTAATCTAAACCAATTTTCTTTTTTTTTTTTTTTTATATCTGTTTATTTCTGTTAATTCCTGCTCATTTCTGTTTGTTTTTTTTCATTTTTTTTCATTTAGGTTCATTTCTGTTTATTTCCCTCCCTCAAATCCTCTAATAAGTCTTTCTGGTTTACCTACTCTTCATAAATAATTTTCTTTTGTTTTACCTTACAACTGCTATGCTTTCAACTTTCCATATATAACTATAAAGTAACTGGAGGGACAGGAAACTCACAAACAAAATGCTATATATAGATTTTGTACAATATTTGACTTCGATCTCCTCTCTATAATGCTATTGCGTTCTTCACTTCTCCAAAAACATAGCAGCAAAATATCATCATCTCTATAATCCTATTACGTTCTTCACTTTCTCCAAAAACATAGCAGCAAAATATCATGGAAGTTTCAATGAAGTATCCAGGCAAGCTCACCCTTAGGGTGGTTCTCACTTGCATCATGGCAGCCACTGGAGGCTTGATTTTTGGTTATGATCACGGTGTTTCAGGTAATTCCAATACTTAACGAGATTTCAATTACCCATTGACCCTCTTTGAATCTGCAATGAGATTTCATATCTGGTTTTCAATGCATCATTATCTTGAGATTGATGAAACTTCTTCTGATGTAAGATTTTTACTGTGTTTGTTTCAAAAGGTGGAGTGACCTCCATGGATTCTTTCCTGAAGAAATTCTTTCCATCAGTATATGAACAAGAGTCTAATCTGAAGCCTACTTCAAATCAGTACTGCAAATTCAACAGTCAGATACTGACACTGTTCACATCTTCCCTTTATCTTAGCGCTCTTGTTGCGGGTCTTGGCGCATCCAGCATAACCAGAATGTTGGGTAGGCGTGCAACTATGAATTTGGGTGGAATATTCTTTGTGGCAGGTGCATTACTTAATGGATTTGCCATAAGCATTTGGATGCTTATTGCTGGCAGGTTGTTGCTTGGTTTTGGCATTGGATGTGCCAATCAGGTATACCCTTTTCTTTCAAGTTTCATTTTATGCATGTGAAAAAATTTCACATTGAAAATCACCCTAAGAATGAATTTTAAGACAAGTATTCTTAAAAATCAACAAAATTATCATGTAAGTATGACCAAATAATTATTGTTTTCTCTAGGCCTCAATTGGCTTCGGCTTTGATTATAGTTCTTTCTTGTTAACTAATAATAATTTGTATTTTCAGTCAGTTCCAATCTATGTATCAGAGATGGCCCCTTATAAGTACCGTGGAGCTCTAAACATGTGCTTCCAATTGTCAATCACTATAGGCATTTTTGTGGCCAATTTGTTCAACTACTACTTTGCCAATATACTGAATGGTCACGGATGGCGCTTAAGCTTAGGGCTTGGTGCAGTCCCTGCTATCATTTTTGTTATAGGTTCATTTTGCCTTCCTGATTCTCCAAACTCCCTTGTTGAACGTGGCTGTCATGAAGAAGCCAAAAGGGAGCTTGTGAAAATTCGTGGAACAACTGAAATTGATGCAGAATTCAGGGACATACTTGCTGCTAGTGAAGCCTCACAAAATGTGAAACACCCTTGGAGAACCTTGATGGAGAGAAAGTATAGGCCACAGCTTGTTTTTGCCATATGCATCCCCTTCTTCCAGCAATTCACTGGCTTGAATGTGATCACATTCTATGCTCCTATTTTGTTCAGAACAATTGGTTTTGGAGCCACTGCTTCTCTCATGTCTGCAGTGATAATTGGCAGCTGTAAACCTGTATCTACCGTGATTTCAATTCTTGTTGTAGATAAATTTGGAAGACGCTCCCTTTTCCTTGAAGGTGGTGCTCAAATGTTGATTTGTCAGGTACCTGTTTCAACCTCATAAAGTGCATTTTTGGATTTACATTACATACATCTTTCAAACTCAATTAAGATGCTAGTTTAACCTGATTTAAGATATATGTTCAAGACATATTTGATCTCAGGTTGATTAATTGAGTAATAGCAATTTTAATAGTTTGGGTAGAATATTTTTTTTTTACTAACTTGTTTTTAGAAGACGAAAGTCAAAATATAAATTGTTTAACTTAAAAATGAGTTTTAGACTCGATCAATGTCATTAAAAAATATCTGTTAAAAATTCAGCCAAACACGCATACATATTTCATTTCATTAATTTTGGTTAGTTTTGAATTAGTATGTTTTGGCCACAGATCATCATGACAATTGCAATTGCGGTTGCATTTGGCACAAATGGGAATCCAGGAACACTACCTAAGTGGTATGCAGCTGTGGTTGTGGGGATCATCTGTGTATATGTTTCAGGTTATGCTTGGTCCTGGGGTCCTCTAGGTTGGTTGGTACCAAGTGAAATCTTTCCTCTTGAGATTAGACCTGCTGCTCAGAGCATCACAGTCGGTGTCAACATGATCAGCACTTTCTTCATAGCCCAATTCTTCACAGCAATGCTATGTCACATGAAGTTCGGTTTGTTCATCTTCTTCGGGTGCTTTGTGGTGATCATGACAATATTCATCTACAAGTTATTGCCAGAGACAAAGGGTATCCCACTTGAAGAAATGAGTAGGGTTTGGTTGGAACACCCTTTTTGGGGCAAATTTTTGGAATCAGACAGCACAATCCAAAATGACATGATGAACTCCAAATGTTGATTATTTTTTTTCTGTGTTGGCCTTAGTCTTTGATTCATGTAAGTCTAGATTAATTCAATTTCTTGGTCGATTTATTTTAATACTTTTAAGGTACATAATATTTGAGATGTAATCTGAAGTTGTATATTGTAAAGCCATTTAGTAATTGATTATCATCTTGATTAGACATTGTTTTTTAATTGTAAAAATAAACATACACCCGCATATATTTAGACACCCGAATGACATGTCTAGGGGCGAAAGTAACAAGGTGTTTGGAGGCATGCGTAGCTACTTTTGACAACAAAAATATAAACGTAAATGTGAAGATTTTACTAAGCAGAAGTTGATATGCGCCTAGTCGAATTATTTAGTGAATTGATAATGTACTTAGTAGGATGCGGATAATATAAACTTTACTTGTATGATATTAATTTGGTTTTGTTGGGATATGTTGTTGAGCATAAGATGTGGTAGCTAAGCCATATATTTTCTACTAAAATAGATAACACAAGGTGCTAATATTCATATTTGGAAAGCTGAAACCTCTATTATTAGCTTTTCTAATTTTTCTAACTTTTCTAACTTTTCTGTTAAAGTAAAGTTGGAGCTATGTGAAGAAACTGAAGTATTATGTTTGAATTGAAGGTATTATTTTCTTAATTGTTAACATTTGTAGTAAAGGTTTTCAATTGAAAATATTTATTTGAAAATTTTGGAATGGCACAGAAGTGACTGTATTTGAGTGAGAATGAAAATTTATCACTAGTTCTGTTTTGTGTTGCATCTTCGAGGTGATTGAATTTGGGAGGATAATTATCTTGTTCGAGAAAATGAAAGAACTTAAAACCAAAGACTGTAGCAAGAACTTGTTGCCAAATTAAAAAAATTCCATCACCTAATTTCAATGTAATTGGTGTAGTGAATGTATGTGAGAAAAAATTGGTGTAACGGGAAGAATTTGACAAACTAGTAGAGATATGGGAGTTGACAAAAGCCATGGTCAAGCTCTCAAGCTCTTGAACCATGTAAGATGTAAAATAGGGATGAATAGAGTGTGGGAGAAAGAAGAGAGAGTGATGGAAACTCAAGATATTATTAATATCAATCTAATATCAACCTCAAATAAGAGGGAGGATTAAGTATATATACGCAAGAGATGTAAGGACCTAGTAAGAGTTAACTTAAGTGAAACAGTGAGTTTAAGTGGTGAAGAGTGAAGGTGTTTAGTAAAGTTTTAAAAGAGTTATAAATAGAAAAAAGCTAAATTTTTCAACCTTCACTTTTTCAAATCCACCATCTCTCTAAAACCCTTTTCTCTCTAAATTATTTATCTTCTCTCTAACCTATCTGTAACAAAAACATATATCTATACTAGAAAGTTGGAAACTTCTTTCTTTAATCCTATGATTATAATTTTCTCTTATTGAAAAATTTTAATTGGTTTTTCTTAATATTTAATCTGAACGAGTCGCACATACATCCTAGTACACGTTCCTCGGCATTGAGAGCATTCCCGAAGAGTTGGAAATTTTGTGATGTTTCGAATTGGCTGTCTTGTGTTTCATAGAAGCTTGTTCTAGTCAATTAGCTGATTCACAAGAGATTATCCGACTAAGAGAACGATTATCAACTTGTGAGGCACGACTATCTAGCTGTAAGGAACAAAATCGCCTAGTGGGTTCACAATTTCAAACATTCTTTTGTGCAATAATGCAATTCTTACCACCACCTACAACATCTGTTGCTCAAAATATAATTCAACAAAATAATGTTGAACAACACAATGGCCAACAACAACAAGTAGATCCTGATCAACAACAACGGAATCCTGAGCAACAACAAGCTTGTCAACAACATGATAACAATTCTACTGGAGGATATACTGACTATTAGTAGGTTTAGGATGTTTTATGAGCTGTTTTAACGAACATTTAAACTGGTTCTTTTAAATATTTATATAAATTTTATAAAGATTCTGTGTGAATTGTTTTTACTCTTAAAATTGTGTATTTTTATTTTATAAGTTTGTTTAACCTAAACTTACAATAGAAGTTTAGCTGAAAAGCAAAAATGTGGCTTCAATGATGGCTTTGGATTTGTATATACAGGATTTATGTTTATTATACATAAATTATAAGTTGAGTTACTTGTTACTTAGTATGTCATTACCTATGGATATTACGATAGGTATTACTTACAGAATTATTTATTTACCTACGACTTCTATTATAGGTATCAATACCCAATTTCGTCTGAGGATTATATTTTTTTAAAATAAAAATAAATAATAAATAATAAATATTGAAAAAATAAAAAGGTAGAAAAATATATATTATTATTTAATTATGTTTGAAAAATGCTAAAAAAAATATAGGATAATATTTTATAGATATATAAAAAATACATTTCTAACACATATTTTAAAAAGAAAAAAATTTACAAAATCATAATAAATTTTAAATAAAAGAAAAGAAAAAAAGGGGGATCCAAATAAAAAAAATGAAGTATAGAAAAAAAAAAAGAGAGGCCCCAAATTGAAGGAACCCTTGGCCCAAGTAGTAACCCAATTTTTTTTAACCTAAGGGTAACCCTAAAAGTAAGGGGGCAGTAATAAGAAGGGGTTGGTGACTGTAAAAAGAGGGCACACGAAAAAAGAGGAGGAAGGAGAGGAGAAGAAGAGAACCAAAAAAAGGGAGGAGAAGAGGGAGGGGATTGAGGTATTTTATTTTTTTTTCTAGTATTTGTCATGCTTTTATGATTACTGTTTTACACGTTGTGATTGTTGCGTTTTTTTTATTCATGGTTTACAAGCTTTTTTTTAATGGATTGATAATGTTCTAAAACGTGGTTTACTCTACCCTCTTCTGCCCCGTAGCATTTAGCTTCTCAAATAAACCATTTCCCTCCTCCCAAGTGTGCTTGTGACACAATGATGATGGCAGGGTCATCCAAAACCCTAATGAATCTTTTCCCCTCTTTTCCATTCACAAACAAAATCCCTAATTCTTCTTCTCCAACCTTAGTTCACGCATTCTATTCCAAATCTCATTCAATCTTTCTCTTCTTCCTAATCTCTTCGTTCGAGTCGCAAATCAATTGTTGACGCGCCTCATAACTTTTGATTGAGGATGGCTTCGAGATTCTGGACCCAGGGTGGAAGTGGTTCTGAGGAGGAGGAGAGTGATTACGATGAGGAGGTCGAAACGGCGGTGGGAGATTCTACTAGTCAAGCAGTGACAAGCAGGTACCTGCAGGACAATGAAGTGACAGTGATGACTCTGATGGGCAATAACATATTGTGAGGTCAACAAAAGACAAACATTTTGAGGAGATGGCTTCCACTGTCGACCAGATGAAGAATGCCATGAAGATCAATGATCGGGTGAGCTTGCTAGAGGATTTTGACAAAATTAACAAACAACTTGAGAAAGTCATGCGCGTCACGGAGGCGGTGAAGGTCCCCAATCTTTACATCAAGGCACTTGTGATGTTGGAAGATTTCTTGGCTCAGGCTTTGGCTAATAAGGATGCCAAAAAATAAAAAATAAATAAATAAAAAATAATAAAAAAATGAGTAGTAGCAATGCTGAAGCCTTGAACTCAATGAAGCAGAAGCTGAAGAAGAATAATAAGCAGTATGAGGAATTGATTAACAAGTGCAGAGAATTCAAAATGATCCTCCTTTGTACCGAACAACCTATTATAACCACCACACTTGCAGAAGCCCTATGAATCCAGAGATTATTTTGGAACCTCTTTCTCTCTCTTCCTTTTCCACATTACTTAGCTTTAATAACACCCTTCACAGCAAACAAGAAAACCCTCTCCCTCGTTTCCGGCACCAAACCATTTTCTTGTTTTTTATTATTATTATAGTTTCTTTATTTACCTATATCATTTTATAATTTATTTATTTATTCATTTATTCATTTATTTTATTGTGTGTATTTTATTTTATATATTTTTTCTTTTCTTTCAATTTTATCATTTTATCATTTTTTTTTATTTTATTGTTATTATTTAATTTTTTTTTAGTCTATTCATCACATAATAAAAAATCTTGACTATTTATATAATTAACAAATCTAAAATTTAATTTAACATTTTGCCTTGCAATTCATTAGATAATTCTAATATTCACCATGTTATTACAGTAAAAAAAAAAAAAGAGAGAGAGAAATTATGTGAATTCTAATTATATATATGGCTACTCACGTCATTTTATAATTGGCGCATAAGTTTAATGTACGGCTTTTAAATAATAATTTTGATATAATTTTAATTAATTAAGTATATTTGCTTAAATAAATTTATATATTAGGTTATCATGATAGTTTTATCATAAGAAGGATAAGGGTTAAGTATGATCATGTGCATCATCTTATACTTGATATCTTATCTTTTTATTAAAAATTTAAATATATATGTACATTTTTCTTTTAAGTTTAATTGATCTATTTATATCTGTCATGTCATTATATATTTTTTATTTTTTATTTTTATCAAAGTTTACTCAAATTATAATTTTAATTTTATAAATATTTATTAATGATTTTTTAATAAACCCTTTTTTATTAAAAAATTTTGGTACCAACTTTTAATATGATTGTGAAATTTACTTTTCCTTTTCATATTAAAAAGTTGTTTAGATGTTTGTACAATCATGTGCATTGTCTTACATCCAATGCTTATTATATTTTTATATCACCTATATATAAAATAATCATTTAAATATATGTATGGCTATACACGTCATCTTATATTTAACCTTTAACTAAAACTTATTCCGATAAAATAAATATGTTTCAATTATTTTAAGCCAATTTATATAGCAATCTATAATATTAATGTATAGTTTATGATAACATAAGAACATAAAGAGCCTTTTTTAACTTACACACCTCCCCTGAATTATGAGAAACACCTGGAGGAGGTATCATGTACACTTTCTCTCTCAGATCACCATTTAAGAAAGCATTTTTAACATCCATCTGAAAGATATTCCACTGACGAGCAGATGCAACAGCAATAAGAGTGCGAATGGTAGTCATCTTAGCAACTGGGGCAAAGGTTTCTGCATAATCCAAACCATATTCTTGAGAGAATCCTTTAGCAACTAGACGAGCTTTATAACGCTCAACAGACCCATCTGACTTTGTTTTAATCTTGTAGACCCACCGAGAGCCAATAGCCTTTTTACCTGGAGGAAGAGATACCAAGTCCCAAGTACCTGTCTTATATAATGCAGAAAGTTCCTCTTGCATAGCCTCTTGCCAAAGTGGATCAAGGACAGCCTCTTGATAGGAAGATGGTTCAGACAAACTATGAATTTTGGTTAAGAAAGAAGCAAAAGAAGAAGAATAAAAAGAATAAGCAAAATCTGGTGATTGAGTGGACTTACGAATACGTGGAGGATAACGAGGAGGTGGAGGATCAACAATCATAGGAGGTGTTTGGGAAGCCGTGGGGACATCTTGAGATGTAGTAGAACAAGTATCATTCCTGCAATTCTCAACTTCAATATTATTTATAGCATCATTATCATCTTTGGAAAAAGGATCAATACAGATGAGATCAGATTTTGTAGTTTTGTGAGAAGACTCTAACATGGTATAAAAAGGAATGTGCTCAAGGAAAACAACATGACGAGAAACATAGAGTTTGTTATTGATAGGATCATAACTACGATAACCCTTTTGACCATCCCCATAACCAAGAAAAACACATATTTTAGAACGGGGAGATAATTTACTACGTTCTACTTGTGGAAGAAGAACAAAGCAGGTAGAACCAAAAACTTTTAAGAAAGAGTAATCAGGGACACAACCATACAACTTTTGAAATGGAGACATACCTGAGATAACAGAGGATGGAATTCGATTAATAATATAAACAGAAGTAAGAACAGCTTCTCCCCAAAATTCACTAGGAAGTGAATTTAGGCTTTATGGTCTCAAGCAAGCTCCCCGGGCTTGGTTTGAAAAGTTCTCTAAAGTTATTACTTCTCTTGGATTTTGTTCTAGTGATTATGATCCTGCTTTGTTTTTGAAGACTACTTCTCATGGTCGTATTATTCTCAGCTTATATGTTGATGATATGATAATTACTGGGGATGATATGGATGAAATTGGAAGACTAAAATTAGAGTTGACAACACAATTTGAAATGAAGGATTTGGGACTCCTTCGTTATTTCTTGGGCATTGAAGTTGCATATTCTCCTAGAGGCTATCTTCTTTGTCAATCTAAGTATATTGACACTATTCTAGAGCAAGCTCTTCTTTCTGATAATCGCACATCTGACACCCCTATTGAGCTTAATGTGAAATATACTCCTTCGGATGGTGTTCCTCTACCTGATCCCACTATGTATCGTACAATTGTTGGAAATCTAGTATATCTAACGATTACTCGTCCTGATATTGCTTATGCTGTGCATGTTGTGAGTCAATTTGTTGTTTCTCCTACTACAGTACATTGGGCAGCTGTTTTCCGTATTCTTCGATATCTTCGTGGTACTCAATTTCAGAGTCTTCTATTTCCCTCATCATCTTCCTTGGAATTGCGTGCTTATTCTGATGCTGATTGGGCTGGTGACCCTACTGATCGTAAGTCTACTACAGGTTTTTGCATTTTTCTAGGAGACTCTCTTATTTCTTGGAAGAGTAAGAAACAAGATATTGTTTCTCGTTCTTCTACTGAAGCTGAATATCGTGCCATGGCTCTAACCACTGCTGAAATTGTTTGGTTACGTTGGCTTCTTTCTGACATGGGTGTTTCTCTTTCTGAACCAACTCCTATGTATTGTGACAACAAGAGTGCTAGTCAAATTTCTCATAATTCGGTCTTTCATGAACGCACGAAGCATATTGAAATTGATTGTCATTTCACCCGTCATCATCTTCAACATGGAACCATTACATTGCCTTTCATATCTTCGACTATGCAGATTACTGATTTGTTTACAAAATCTCACTCTATCAAACGTTTTCATTTTTTGATTGACAAACTCTCGATGCTTCATGCTAATGCATCGTGAGTTTGAGGGGGGATGTTAGGATATTATATAGAATATTATATATTGATTAGTATTTATTAGTTGAGGGTAATTTAGTCTTTATACTATTGATATATTGTCCAAAAAAAAAAAAATTTGATTGGCTTACACAACTCTAAGCACGAACCTTGCTCTAGATACCATGATAACATAAGAACATAAAGAGTCTTTTTTAACTTACAGTTTACACTATCTTGATTTATTATAAGATTGATAAAAAAGAATAAAATATATAATTTATTTTCAAAACCCTAGAAAAACAAATAAGACCAGGAAGAACTACGTAACCCTGATTTTCCATTCTAAATAGAAATACGTAGGAGCAAGGTTAATATCTTGTCGGACCCAAATAAATTCTAATTTAATATTTTTCTTTTTTTAACAATCATAATTTTAAAAATTATTTTTACTTTATAATATTTTATTTGTTTATAGGGGAAACAAACATTATAAGGTTATATTTATTTTGCATATTTAATTGAAAGGTAAATTATCTTAAGATGGACGTTGTAGGGTGCTGATACCTTCCCTACACGTAATCGACTCTCGAACTCATTTTTTTTGTTTCGAAGATCATTTTAGTTTTTCCATAGTTTTTCTTAAATAACTATGGTGGCGACTCCATATTTCTTTTTACGTTTGCCGGTCCCGTCGTGATCCTGATTGCGACAATAAGTATTTTTACCTACGGATTAGTCAATAGGTTATTTACTTACGGATTAGTCAATAGGTTATTTACTTACGAATTAGTCAATAGATTATTTACTTACGGATTAATCAATAGGTTTCAAGGATTTACCTATGGAAAAATCTATATGTATTTTACTTATGAAATTTTCAGTATGTACTTTATCTACAAAATTTTCAGTATCGAATTTACCTATGGATTAATTAGTAAGATTTCAATGATTTACCTACAGAAATATTTGTAGGCAATTTACTTACGAAATTTTCATTATGTAATTTATCTACAAAGTTAATTACAAAGGTTTTATCTACGGATTTGGAATCTTAGGAAAATTATTTTACCTACATATTTATACATATTTATATGTATTTCTTACCGATTTTTCCCATAAATAATTAATTTATTTTATGTAATAAAATATATTTATATTATTTAATATATTTAATTTTCTATTTTAGTAGTGTATATATATATATTTGTTTAATTATAACTAAAGCTCTATGTTTTTATTTTATAAGAATCAAATATATTTTTTTGTCTATATTATATTTAAATACTTTTAAATATTAAAAGTATTTAAATATAATATAGAAAAAGAATATGTAAAATTTTAAAAAATAAACATAACATAAAATAGTCTATTTTATGTTAATAGACTAATATGAAGTTAAATTTATGAATAAAATATAAATCTAACAATATATATAACAATATATAAGGTATAACTGATATTATGAATTTAGTATTAATTATAATATTTATTACTAGCTATTATTTTATAAACTGATTTGTAAATTCGTAAAATTATATTAATTAATATTTATGACAATATTAATTATTTAAAAAAAAAGATAATATTAATATGGTAATAAAATATATCCGAAATCATTATTAAACTTTAAATGTAAGGAAATTATTGTTTCTATTTTGCATACCAGATATTATTGATATCTGAATATAGATATTCAAGAAAAAATGTGATTTTTTTATAAACAGATAATAAAAAAACTAATTATACGCATCCATCTATACCTTTTTCATAATATACATATATTGAATTAATATTGAACCAACATTGAAATTTGTATAAATTATGTAATATAACAATAAGAATTCATACTGAGTAAATATCACGGGAAATAATTTTGGAATTCAATATACACTAAAATTAATCACATTAATGGAAATATTAATTATAATAAATTAATAATTTTTAACCATATCATGTAGCATACAAACATTAAATATTAACCATAAAATCTGATAATTTTGTATAGAAACTGAGTTTAAAATACATATGAGATGACTATAAATTGTTGTTCATTTTGACTTAAACATCAGAAGAAAACATTTGAAATCTATCTAGGATATTGAGATAGTGCTTAGAAGATAGTTATGGCAGGAAATGCAATGAGAAGTATTGGAATTATGATTATGATAATGATTATGCCAATTTTGTGTAAAGGTTCTGAAATTGAACCAAAGAGTGCGTTTGGTGGAATAAAATGTGGTGCCAAATGTTTGATAAAATGCTTACCAAAGATAGAATCTAAAATTTTGTATTCAATATGCCTTATTAGTTGTTATGCAGGCTGCAATAAAATGCCCATTGATCTTGCATTTGCTTGTGTTGGTGATTGTGACTCAGCCAACTCCATCGACACCAATTTTGGTACATACACTTTCTCCTTTCTTTATCATTTCTTCTTTCATTTATTCTATCATTTTTTATCACTTTACACATTTTTCTTATAATTATTAACTTTCCATGACAGATAATCGTGTATTTGTGGCTAATACGGTGGATTCATGCTTGCAAGTGTGCAAGAAAAAACAATAATCTGTAAGAAAATGGAGGAACAATGTTATTAGGTCAAATTATTATCTATCATGCTTCAATGTACCAAATAAATCTAAATGAACCAAAATGTATTTTTCTTTTCTCTAAAATTATTTAATGCAATTGCTTTTCTTCTCTATATTATTATTATAGACAGAAAGTAAGTAGAGATTTGTATTACATGAACTTGAAAAAGTAAAGGAAAGTTGAAATGAATGGGTAGTTATAGAAGTGCAGAGACATCACCAGATTTCTAGTCAACATAGAGGGGCATGCTCAATGCAATCGTATTCTCTACTCAAAAAAAACTTTAAACTTTTGAGTAGTTAGAAAGAGGATGACAAAGAGAAAGAGAGTCCCTTTAAATTTTAATTTTTACCTATTTTATATATATAAATAAAATAATAGATTGATAAAATTACAGAAAAATAAAATATAAAAAGATTCATGTATTTTTTTTTCTAAATAAAATTAAAAAATAAAGAAATAAAGTTTTAAAATCATATATTAAGGCATTAAAATAGTTTATATATTTTTAAGAATTTACCTATTTTAGTAAAAAAAATTATCATTAAAATGTAAAAAAAACCAATGATTAGATAAAAACAATATTATTTTTAACTTTTACAAATATATTTATGATAATATAATATTTTATTTTATACATGAATATATAATAATAATAATAATAATAATAATAATAATAATAATAATAATAATAATAATAATAATAATAATAATAATAATAATAATAATAATAATAATAATAATAATAATAATAATAATAATAATAATAATAATAATAATAATAATAATAATAATAATAATAATAATAATAATAATAATAATAATAATAATAATAATAATAATAATAATAATAATAATAATAATAATAATAATAATAATAATAATAATAATAATAATAATAATAATAATAATAATAATAATAATAATAATAATAATAATAATAATAATAATAATAATAATAATAATAATAATAATAATAATAATAATAATAATAATAATAATAATAATAATAATAATAATAATAATAATAATAATAATAATAATAATAATAATAATAATAATAATAATAATAATAATAAAACTCTGAAAAACATACGTATCTCAAAAACAATGAGACTAATTCTTCATGATGAATGAAATATCACATTTAATTTAATATATACAAAATAATTTTAATGGTTTCTAATAAGTTTCTTAGCATGTCTCTCTAGGGTTCTAAGTTGTCTGGCCTTCTTGTAAGCTTTCTTCAGGTATTTTCGAAATCTATCCAAATCCAATCTCACGTTTTGCTCTTTCAAATAAACATCCATTTTGGACCATGGTTTTCCATTCAGAAAATGACTAGGGTTCTTCACCATAACATCTTCCTTGCCATACTTCTCAGTGAGGCTACTCTCATTAGCCCTAATCCTATACTCCATATAATTCAACCCCATTTTAGCTAGGTTTCCAAAGCACATCTCAGCCACCGATTCCAACCCTAATGGAACCACTTGGATGAACACGGACCCTGGCTTCAGAAACAATGAGTGTGTGAGTGCAGCACCATGGATGCCAACCATTGCATCACTAGAACCAATCAGTGCAAATGCTTTCTTCAATGGGGTTGAGGGTGTTGGCTCAAACACAATCACATCAAAACCAACCCTCTGCATCTCCATTTTCACTTCTTCCATGTTCAACAATAATCTTCCATCCCCACTTGACCGATTCAGCAACACAAGACGTGGCCGTGGAAAATTATCAACTGGGACATAACTATTATCATCAACATATGCTTTCCTTAAGAATGCATGAAAATCATGAAGTGACTTAGGGTTTGGAATTAGTTCTGGTTTTACTGTCATAAATCCATGTGAAACTAAGCCAAGAGTGGCATAAGGAAAACAATGAGTGGTGTTATCGTTATCTAGGTCAACGATGGTGTGCTTGCTAAATTGACCTAGTAATGTTGCATACTTGTTGACCCACCAATCACGGGCCTTAGAAATCACAAGCACCACGTCTTGATTATCTTGATTGTGGAAGAAAGAATTGAGGGTGATGAATAGAGGAATGAACCCGTCGTTGAAGTCGTGGAAGAAGTTTCCCGTGTACGCGCCCGCACTGAATACCAAGGCAGGGGATTCGTGCTTGACGTGGCAGGATGGGATTGGTGCGGCTGAAGTGATGGTCAACTCCTTGATCCTTGACATTGCAGGACTATCAAATTTTCGAGGGTAAGGACGGATTTTTGTGGCCGTTCGATTTGGATCAACGGTCGTGGGATGTTGGATGAAGAAAGTGGAGGTGGTGGGGTCCAGGACTGTTGCCACGTGGATCGTGCAGATGTCATAAGCATAATGGGAGCGGTCGCAGGTGATTTGTCTTGGTGGAAGAGCCGTTTCCTTCACTAGGGTTTTTGTGTCTTGTTTTTTTGTCTTCAATTCTAACTTAATCATCTCTAGTTGTTCTGTTTCTGCTACCAACCACACTACAAATTTAAAAAAAAAATAACATTATTCGATTTTTTTCTGCATAAATGCTTTAAAATGTAAAGTATAGAGTTATATTTATATAATTAAAAAATAATAACTAAAGTTCTAAAAAGTTTAAAATTTTTAGAGTAGATATTTCATCTGAACCCTAAAAAATCACTCAAACTTGATAAAGGCTCCGAAGGGAAAAACATCACCCCAATAATTCTTTAAGCTTACAAAAATAATGGGAGATTTTAATCTTTTAATATTTTTCAATTGTTATTCTAAATTTCAATTGTTAACTTTCAATTATTGTGTGCTAATGTCATGGATCACTTGTTGAACTATATCACTTATTGATGAATTAAAACAAGATAAACATTATACAGAAAAGAAGGTCAATCTTTTAACAATAATAAGGCATGTTGTTAGGTAAGAGATAAATTAATTAAAAGTTAAGATGCTATTTAGATATGAAAAGTTAAAGTATTGATTAAAAACTAAAGTTTGGTGGGATACCCTTTAAAATTCAATATATATGAAACCTAGCTAGAAACATTGTAAGAATGAGTTAAAAATGTAACCCACTTAAAAAGTCTTTTTGGACACATTATAAAGGTCAAATTTTCCTACAATACAAGGGTTTCAGTACTTCAAAGTAACATAAAAATCAATAACCTGATTTACTGAATTAAAAAAGTTATCAATAAAATTAATTATTAAAATATTTGATAAAAATAAAATAACATAAAAAAACCCACACTTATATGATATATATATATATATATAAATAAGTATATTTTTTATTATCACGATTTCAAGTTTATTAGTTATTTTAACTTCCTTTTTCTATTGATATAAATCAAATATTTTAGAAAAATATAAATAAATAATTTAAATAAGATAATAATTGAAGTAAATAATTATTTTAATAATTTGTTTCTTAATATCTTAATATGTCACCTTCAAAAATTTAATTATGAAAATTAATAAAAATATTAATTTTCATAATTCGTTAGGTTTTTTAAATACTACTTATATCTTCTGTAATTTTTTTAGTAATTTATTTTCTTTTTGAAATAAACTATTAATTAATAAGGATATAATTAGTAAAAGATAATTAATGTAGTTTTTAAAATTATAAACTACATATAAATAGAAATAAAATTTATTGAAAAACGATAATTATTAAAAAAAGTACTTAAAATGGCAAAGAGAAATAGATATTTTAAATGTGAGAAAGTGGTTTTTTTAATTAGATAAACTTATTTAATTATAATTAAAAATTTCTTTTAATAATTTGATTTTTTTTAATAAAATAATTATTTATTAAAATATAAAGTGAGTTAAAATTTTACATTTATTATAAAAATAAGAAGGTTAAATTAGATATAACTATAAAAAATACATAAAACTTTAACTTTAAAATTTTGAATAACTATAAAAAATACATAAAACTTTAACTTTAAAATTTTGAATAGAAAATGAAACCGTATTTTCTCGTATAATTATTGTTTAGTATTTATATAAGTGAAAATCTCTAAATCTCCAAATTTTGTAATGCATACCTGGAGTAGTTTTCTTGTGTGCCCAGGTGACCCTCAGAAAGGAGGAACACTTGATTTCAAACACCAGAAGAAGCACGAACAGAAGGAAGCATGAAAAGGTTTTGGTTCTCCAAATTCTCTTCTTCATCGTCGCGTTCGTTGAGTCTTGATTCAATTCAAGCCTCTTTCTCATAATCATAGCTCATAGAGTGAACTGCTTCAGAAGAATTTCTTAACCCCCCTCATAAGAAGCCACGGAGAAGAAGATGAGTTATAACTTTGATTTCTGATGTCAAATTCTGAACTTATACGAAGCTTTAGGGTTTAACCTTTGACGAGACAAAAGGGACAACTGGACAAGGAGGTTTTATGTACAGAAAGAAAGAAAGGTGTGGGTGAGATGTGCTCATATGTCGGAATTTTTATTTTATTTTTTTCACTTTGATTTTATTAAAGAAAATGTTAAATAAGAAAGAAACTATTTTCATTAGAAAAAAAATGCTGAATTGATATCTTTTACTGTGTAGATAAACTTAAATAAGCAAATAAGTTCATGAAATAATATATTTATCAGTTCAAATCGAAATTAGTTTATGCTCCACTATTTTATATTAAAGATAAAGTTAAATAAACAAATAATATATTATATTAATTTAGTTTAATAATGATAAAAATTTATTAATAAATATTAAATTTAGATATAAAAAATTAAAATCAGATATTTTTAAAAATTTGATAACTAAATAGGAGACCACTCTAAAAACTATAAAAAAAAAAAAAGAGAGATACATAATTTTTCCTAAATATAATTAGGACACTTTATTAAACTAGGAATTCATTGTTTTTTTTTTTTTAATTTAAAGCCGTACTCCATACCTAACTCTTTCGCTGTACACGAAAAATATGATATTATTGTCTTCTCCAACAACAAAAATATATTGTGTTCCATTCATTTTATAATAAGATTCTTTCTGTATTTTATTATTCAAATCTAAAATAATCATTTGCCAGTTTATCATTTATTTATTTAGTCAAAAAGCAACCAAACAAATTATATAAAAATAACACATCTGAATTGCAATGTCTTTTAATGATGTTCAACATTTGAAAACGTATTTAATTTGTTAGAATGCAAGTGTATCATGAATTTCATGAGAAAAGGTTAAATATAAAAATGAATAAATTAAATAATATAACAATAAAAATTCATAAATATGTATTATTAAAGAATTAACTATTAAATGTTTAATATATAAATAAAAAAATTTCATAAAAAAATAATTAAAATTTAATATAAATTAAAATCACATATTAAATAAAAATTAAATAATTAAATAATATATAAATAAAAAAAATACACAATTTTATAATCTTAGAAATTTTAAGATTTATATATAATTATAATTTATTTTCGTTATTTTTTTTTTATGAATTAAAAATATTCTTCGGATAAATTTCATGTTCTTAAATTAAAAGTATTATTCACATAAGTTTCAGATTCTTGAATTAAAAATATTTCTCACATAAATTTCAAATATAGCGATACAAGTTAAAATATAAAAGTTCACCACTTAAAAATTTCAATATTCTGAATTTACTATAACTATTAAATATAACATATAAAACTTAAAATAAGACTTACCAGGTTGACACTTCAACTTTTTCCTTTTTTTTAACCTATATACTGGTTTAATTGAGTTGTCACTACATTTTTAAAGTCTTCATGTACCTACTTTATAAAAAAAAAAAAATGTTTTAAAATGACCACTGAATTGTTGCAGTTAATTATAATATTGTTACAAGAATTTGAAGAAATCCCAAATGAAATTAAGTTATGCATAATAATTTACAAAAATATTAACTTAAATTCATTTAAATTTATAAATAAAAAACATCATTCAAGATGAATAATTTATTTAATAATTATATATTACTCACCTAATTATGTATATTCTTTTTGTATAAAATTTTTGTTATATTACTTTCTATTTTATTCACCTACGTGCTGCATAATTCTCGTTTTGTCATCCATAGATTTTTTTTATCTTTTTTTATGAATGATTGGAAAACGACGGAATCCGCAATTTATAGAGGCCAGATACGACCTGTGATTAATATATTTATAAACACACTTTCAAATATATTTTTTACAACATATTTTATAATTCAAGGACAATTTTTTAATCTATTCAACCATGAATTACCAATATTTTAATTTTTATTTATTATTATATATAATTATAATTAAATTATAAAATATATTATTTTATATAAAATTATATAAAAATATTATATATAAATTAAATTTAAATAAAATTTATTTAATTTAAAATAATTAAATATATAATCTTATATATAAAAAAATATATTTTCTAATTTCAAAATAATAATTTTTTTATTTATACAATAGATTTTTTTAATAA
The DNA here is from genome assembly GCA_016859785.1 of Macrotyloma uniflorum. NCBI lineage: Eukaryota > Viridiplantae > Streptophyta > Magnoliopsida > Fabales > Fabaceae > Macrotyloma > Macrotyloma uniflorum. The sequence goes on from BDMB01000021.1 coordinate 1,783,870, forward strand.
ATATTATTAATTAGAAAAGAAATTAAAATATATTAAAATAATATTTTATATTATAATCTTATATATAAAAAAAATTCTAATTTCAAAATAATAAATTTTTTATTTATATCATAAATTTTTTTAATAAATATTATTAATTAGAAAAAAATATATTAAAATAATATTTATATTATATATATATATATATTAAAAGATGATATATTATTAGAAATTAAAAAATAAAATAAATCCAATATTGATCATATTTTGTTTATAATGAAGAAATAAGATAAAAAAAAATATTTTTATATTATTTTTTTTACTAATATATCAGTTAATATGTGTAATATAATTTTTTTCTTTATTATCAATTCGTAAATTCAAGTTTAGGTATAGAAATGTTTAAGAAGAAAATTATAAATTTATTTTTTTTAAAAACGATAAGTGTAAAAAGTGATTATGAACCTAATTCACTCTCAAAATCAGTTTAGAATGTGAGATTTACATCTCATTTATATACTATAATCCGGTCTCATTTTTAATCAATATGAGATTTTTCTAACAAAATTTGATAATAGATGAAGAAATCATAACACATAATTATGATTTGATTATATAAAAATAATATTTTAAATTTTTTTTAATATTAATAAAATCATTGTGATCATAAAATGTTTTTCATATATTCTTGTTGAAAAATAAATATAAAAATACTAACATCAATTTAGAGAAATGAAACTTTTGAATAGATGGATTAATTTTTTTTAGAAAAAAAATAGATAATTTTTTACAAAAATATTGTGATACTTAATTTATTAAATATTTAATATATAAATAATAATACGAATAAAAGTAAATATTATACCTTATATATAATTATACATAATACTTAAATAAATAATAAAATATATAATAATGTACATTCGAAAAATATTTATGATGACAAAGATTTTGCATTTATCTTTTAGATTGTATGAAAGTATGTAGAGAATTAATGTTAAATAATATTTAAAATAACTAATTGTACAATATTTTTTAGATAAAGATAAAGATGTCTTCAGTATGACATTTTAAAATTAGAATGATGCTAGTTTTAAATTTGAGAGATAATATTATTTCTTCAAAATCCTAACATGATTAATTTTAAAAGAAAAATAATCATAATTCAACTATAAACCCTAAAAGTATTCTTTACTCTTCACTTTAGCCATTCTCTCAACCCTTTCTATCAATTTTCAATATTTTTTATATTAAAGGTATGCAATTTTTACCTTAATCTCATGTGATATCATTCTATTAAATTCAATTGTTCATATGAAATATTTATATCAAATTCTTGACATTTTATATACAAATTGAGGTATATTTCATTTTTTCCAGAAAATATCTAAAGGGAGAATTTCAGAAAGTACTTTTCATAATTATCCCAATGATAGGAGATTATTGATTTAATATAATTTAATGTTTATAAGATTGGAATTGTAGTTTTTCATTTTTTGTTATGTCTTTCTTCAGCTGCTCTCATAATGTAAAAATCGAGAAATGTGTGAACAGAAAAAGAAAATTATTAAAATAATTTTTGCATAGAAAAGAAAGAAGGGAGTGAATTTAGAACATACGGGAGTGTAAATTGCAAAAGTCATTAACAAAAAAATTGCCTCAAACCCAATCCAAACGGACCATAACCACTCCCAATGGGCTTTTTTATAAAATAATCTCTTCTATGATATTGGGCCTTGAATTTTTTATTTTTTGAAGATGATATTGTTTATTGTTAATTTGTGTCCTTTACTAACCCTAATTAGTCTTGCTTGCCAAATCAAAATAAATCTTTTTGACTTAATAATAGTTTTGATTTCTATATTTTATAAAATTTGTAACTTTTATTTTTAATATATTTCATAATTTTAGTCCAGTAATTTTTAATTATTCATAATTTTGGTTCTTGAATGGTTTTTTTTCCTCCAATTTCATTATGGCCAAAAGGATAAAAAACTATGGATAATTTTTCTACAAATTAAAAAAAAAAATTACCGATATTTAAATATTAAAGAATCAAAATTATGTAAAAAATATTTAAAGATGAAAACCATGGATAGTTAAAAATTAAGTGGCTAAAATTATACAAAACATATCTTAAAATTTTAAATAAATATATACAAAAAAAAATTATTCAAATTATGTTGGTGTGAGATAGAGTGAAGTTTTATTTGTGGTTATGATGAAACCAAAAACTTTTGCTTATATTAATTATAATGCCAAATTGAGAAAAAACATGTACGCGTATATATACGGTTTTACTATACGTACATTGGTAGTATCCAATTTGGTGTACCTAACTAAAATTGGAGATACCATTCATTATGTAATACATTCTTAGAATACGGTTTCATCTCTGAATCATTGGATTCAAATTTCGGATTCGAAAAATAAAATTATTTAAAATAATTTTAAGTCAATGCATTTATTTATCAATTGAGAAACATGTCACGTTTTACTATCATGAAAATTAACAATACATAGATAGTTGAAATTAAAATTTATTTAATTTAAATTACTCAAAAAAAAATCTGATGAATTATATTTATAGTTTTCATTGAAGACTCTCTCCTCGCCACACATATCTACTTTCTTTCGAACACACACTTACCTCTCAATCACCTTTCAACTTTGGACAAAACTTATAATATACACATTTTAAATGTTTTTTTTTTTACAATTTTTTAATTCCATTTAGAGTTCATTTTAGGAATTTAGGTTAGTCACAACATTTGTTATAAATAGTTACACATTATTAAAAAAAATTCAAATAAAAAAATAATATATAAAATAATACTAATTTAAATTTTTTATTATCAATAAAAATAAACTTTAAATTTAATTCATTCTTATAAAATTAGTTCAAATTATTTTAAAATATAAGATTTGTATTCAGTATATATACTCTAATTTAGTTTTATTTCTAATTGATATAAAATTTTTAATATCTCATTGTTGAGATCTCCTCAACTTAAATATGAAATTAGATATTTATAAATAATTTGATAACGATTCGATAATAGTTAGTTTAATAACTCCAACAACTTTAATAAAAATATATTTCAAACATAACTCATCTCACAAAATCGGTTTGGAAAACAAGATTTATATTTACTTTATATACTTTAATTTAATATTATTATATTATTTTTAATTGATATAAAATTTTTAAATCAAATCTTCCGTATTAAGAAAAGAAACCCAAAAGGATCTCAAACTTGTGTGTTCGAAAAGTTAGTTGTTGACAAATCTTTTCAACACACCCATGTTTGATCTAATCCAGAAGTCCCAAAACGAGGTTTGCTTGGGGAAACCTCAACATCCACAACTGCTCGTGACTTAGTAGTTGGTACTATTGGATACATACATTGAAAATGGTGATGAGAAGATCATAACATGGTTTGAATGCAATTATTGAGTTGTAGATGGAAGTAGAAACCCTAAAATTAACCTAGTTTGAGATGGGCATGAGATTGGGATCCACAATGAGTCCTTCAATTAGTCCACTCTTGTTTTATTTTGAAAGATGAGATAGGAGAGAGCAACTACCATATTGGGTACTAAAAAATAATGATAAGTTGATAAGTAGCATAGGCATATATATACATGGCCCCCTAGGGTTTTTGCATACCCAACTACTCTCAATATCCATGAACTACGGGATCCGTACATCGTCTTATTGCATGTGGTTATTATTCATTCATCATTTATTAAATTTAAATCATTTGTAACATCAATGTAAGAAGTGGGCTATTCTCAAAAAATAAAATAAAATTATAGGAAATGGGCTCCACCAATGCTGCCTTCTAAGTGAAGTGAATGGCTTTGGGAAGAACAAGAACTGCCCATTTGTGGCACTTGTTTTGTGTTTTTTCCATGAAGAGAAAATGTTTCTTAATAAAAAAAATTGTGTTAAGAAAGTATTTCTGATCATTTAATAATAATAATTTTATTAGAAATTTCATAAAAAAAATTAATTATAATATATAAATATGATGTAAAGCTAATTTTGATAATAAATTATATATTATAATAATTTTTTTATATTATATAAAAATCTGATTAATAAAATTAGTAAATTTAAATTGGATAATTTGTTAACGGATTGAGTTGGTTAGTAAGTTATTAAATATGAAGATTACATACGACTTAAGAAGATTAAATATGTAGACTATGTTCGAATTAAGAAGATTTCAAAAGGTATTGAAAATCTTATACCGATTAAAGATAAAATCTGACTATAATATAAATGTGAGATACAAAATCTTATCTTTTCGAACCAATTTTGAGATTGAATATATATGTGAGATGTAAATCTCATCTTTTAAATTTTTCTGAGTCAATTTTAAAAATAAGTTAAATACAATAACCATTTATTAAATATAAGACTTAATTATAATTTATAAATAGTAAATAATAATAATAATAATATTTAGATTTAGGATGTTATGTGTGAGATTCAAATAAAAATATGTATAAGAGAATTTTCGTAAAAAAATTATACTAATAATGCAATTCATCGCGTAATAGAAAAATGTTTTCAAATTTGTGTTAAAAAATCTACAATAATGTTTTAAAAAAAATTATCTAGAAAATTTCTATTGAAATAATTAATATTTGTTGAATCTTTTAAATGTAATTAAAAAATTTCAAATTTATTAAATTTATTTTGCTTCGTTAATTCTAGTTTGTGTGTATCTCATATATTTTAGGCTATATATGAAGGGGATTTTTCCAACATTATTTAAAAAACAATAAAAAGACCTAATTTTAAATATTCATTATTTGAACATAATTACTTTTTTTTGGTAAAGGATATAATTATAATCATAAACAAAATAAAGATAAGATCATTTTCAGAAACTTGTTTTTTAAAAACGTAATGTTTTTATTTTCAAAAATAAAATAAATGTACCTTTAATCTGGTTTCTTGTTGGTTTTTAAAATTTAATTATTTTTTTAACTTATAAGTCATCATATTGTATACAAAATTATTTGTATTTCAAAATACAAATTATTATATGAGAATTTGAAAATCCATTCAAAGACATACTTAATTTAAGTGAGTCATTCAAATTGAATTCATTTCTTCATGTTTATAAGTTATCATATACCCCTTTATTTATTTATTTTTATTTGCCTACTTTTAAAAGAAAAATTTATTTCTATTTACTACTATCTTATAATTATTATTATTTTATATAAAATTTGATACAATAAATGAAAATAAACGTATACTGAATTTAATTAAAATAACTGAATTTAATTATAATAATTTTATAATTGATTTAAATTACCTACCTTTCTCTTTCTTCTGTCCTTCCTCGTATTAACTCCATGTCTTTTTCTCTTCTTTAATAAATTCAATCACCGTATCCTATGATTGGTCCTCTTATAGCCGTTGATTAACATCAACACTTATTGCTGGACCCACATAAATACTCACATGTCAACCACTTTTTTCTTACTGTTCATATACAGTTATTTTTATTTTTTTTAATAAACATAATATATTAATATTTTAAGTCTGATTCCATAGAAAAATAAATTTGGACGAATAATTTAATTTTAAATTTCTCACACATTAATAACTTGTATCTAATTTCTTAATTATACCATATTTTAGTAATGAAAAATTATATAAAATACAATATTTATAATATAAAAATATTTATTTTATTTTATAAACAGTTTTATGAAATAGAATTATATCTAAACTAATTTTTTTTTATAATATCTGATTTTATTCTACATCTTTAATTAGATAACCCATTCTATAATCTTAAATGCTAAAGAGAAAAATTCAATTTTCACATTGATGAAGATGAGGTTAAAATAGAATAGATATAAATAAAAGTATTTTTAATCTCACAAATTAATTTTATAATATTAAATTTAAGCTCACATTATATTAAATTTTATTTTAAAATTGATATTAGGTCACGTGAAATAGTAGATCTAGACATCTATCTCAACAACACCATATATATGTAAGCAATGTATTAAGAAAAATAAATCCTATACTGAAAATACAAGAGTTAAAGAGTTTTAATGCATTTTAGAAAATGTTTTTAAAAATAAGTTCTTAAACAATCATATATGAATTTTAAATAAAAAAAAGGAAACATATAATAAAATAAAGAAGACTTGTTTTGGCTTGATTTATATAATATTTTCTTCAAATAATTTTTAAGAAATTTTATTAATCAATAAAATATTACGTAAGTGTTGACAGTTTTGAATTATATAATTATAGAATGTAACTTTTAGAAAATACTTTTAATTTTTCCTAAATTAAGACATATTAACATTATTTACTCATTAAGTTACTTACAAAAACACTTTTATGTCATAAATAAAAACTTTGAATAAGATTATAAAGAAAATATTTTAAAAGAGTGGATATATAAATAAAGTTTTATTTTACAAGGAAGAATTATATTTAAAATATCTATATGATAAATTTTATTTTTCTAGTGGTGGAGCCAAAATAATTTTTTGGAGGGGACCAACGTAATTTTTTTTTTTTTAGAACCATAAATTTTTTCTTTATAAAATTTATAGAAATTTAAAAACTTTTAGAAATTAAAAAATTTTTGGGGGTGGCCATAACTTTCCTACCTCTCAATGCTTATGTACATCTAGAACTTAAGATCACAAAAATAAAAAAGAATGAAAGAACACTAAATTTATAACATCATTAATTTATTAAATACTTTTCTTTTATTTTTATAAATATTTAATTAATTAAAATAAATAATATTTTTAGTTAGTTACAAAATATTATCATGAATTAAATAAAATAAATGGAATTTTAATTCATCTTAAACACATTATTTATCATAATTTAAAATCAAATAATAATAAAAAAAAATTCTAATATTAATAAAATACTTAATTTTAGATAATTAATAAACCTGAATATAAATTAACACTTAAATAAATATTTAAATCATTAAATATTTTTCAAATATAAATAAATAATTAAGATGTATATATTATAATTTTATATCCATAAAAAAAAAAAAGTAAGATATGAGATAAACTCTAAACTTACTTGTTTAGGATAGAAAGATTATAAGTAATATATTTAACTTTAATTCTCTCATTTTCACCCTTATTTATAGAAATTTTAACTCTCTAAACTCTCTCTAAACTTCTCTAAAATCTCTTTCAATCTTTTTTCAAGAATTTTCATTCAATTCTTATTTCTTTGAAAATTCAAGAATACCGAAGAAAAAAATACGAAGAAAAGATTAATTCTATCCGAACATAATTTCTCGGCTTAAGTAAGTTTTATGTTCCCTTAATTTTTAAAGTACTTTTATCAAAATGTATAAAAAAGTAAAGATAAAAATTAAAGAAAAATTTATTTTAAATCTTTAGTAATATAAATAGTTTTGTATTAAAATCTTTTAGAGCAAAATAGTGAATATTTTCATCTCAATTTAGGAAAAACTTGATTTGGAGATAAGGGAAGTTAATTATGTAAAGTTATTCATGATTGATTGGATGATTATGTGTGTTGATGTGTTTTTATGTGAAATTGATGAGAATTATATAATTATTAGATGTGAAAGTATGAATTGAATTTCTCTCTAATATTGCGATCATGTTTTGGTTTATTTTTATTTCTAATTTCGAAAAATGATATTCATGAAAGTTGTAGCTGTAGATATTATTTAACTCATAACTTTTATTTCACGTAAATAGGATATATATAACTCAAGATACGATATCTTTTTTAATTAAAGGTTGAGTTATCAAGAAATTAATTTTTTATGAAATTACGAATCCTTTTTGGAATATTTTTGTTATGAATTTGAACAAGTATTTTTCATAAAATTTTTAACCATAAATGTTAACTAACCAATGATTTTTATTTCACGTAAAAATAATGTGTATAAATTAATATATGAATTTTTTAGTGAATAAAGGTCATGTTGTGAGGATGAATGAAATAGTTTCGAAATTATTTTTGCTTGGATGAAAATATATTATTTTGGAAAAATAATTTATGATCTAAAAATTGAATTAAAAGAGTTTATATATGTGGATTATGATGTGAAATTTATTGAATATCGAATTGTGAATTCTATATAATTGTGAAAATTGTGGAATATAATATGAAATTGAGTTGTGCTGAACTGTTGAGACTTATGCATTATGATTTGTGATGGATTATGAAATGAAATTGGTGATGATGATGTAAATTATGTTTGTGATTTGTGAATTTTGACTAAGGTCACGAGGAATTGTGATGACAATGATACCAATGAATTATGATGGCAATGATGCCAATGAGTTTGTGATGACAGTGGTGCCAATGATTGAGATGATAGTGGTGCCAATGAGATGAAATAGTTGTGTGCCTTTGAGGTTGTGATGGACAATGAACTAGATTGTGTTTGTGAGACTTGATTGTGTAAATGATTATGTGTTGGTTGTATGTGAGCCAAATAGTTACCACAAGGCACTATTTGATATAGCTTTAGTGTAGTATGGAAATTTAGAGATATCAGATGTGATATCGAGACTTTTAATGGTATTCTAGTCACATGGACAAGAGTATCATATGATGAGAGGTTGATGGAGATTTCTATTACACTTATCACTAGGTGAATTGAACTATTAGTTCTTTGATATGTGTATGTAGGGATTTCTAGAATGGGGATAGATGTATAATCTTGAGGCGAAAAGACTTTGAAGAAATTATTGATCCTAAAGTGAAAAAAACTCTAAAAGGGTTGTGTCTGTGGCCTGATAACTACTATGTATAAGCAAGTGATAGTTTCAGAGGTCAAAAATTTCATATAATTTTCTAAAAGAGTCTATCTAGAATATTAGGTGTATGTGAATGAGTGAGTGTAATGAATGGATGTGATTAAGAATGATTATAATTGTTTGAATACTTGAATATATTTAGATAAATGATTGTAAAGATAAATTTATAGATTATATATATTTTGATTGGTTTTGTTTATATTATTTTATCTTTAATGTTTGTATTTGTGATTTTGTTCATATTACTATATCATGTTTTGACACACATACAGATAATAATATAAGTAAAAATTAAAAAATAATTTTAAGTTTTATTTAAAAGAAAATTAATATTATATTGAAAAATAATTAATTATATAAATTTATTATAAATTTTATAAAAAAATTATTTTTAAATAATAAATTTTATTTAAATAAAATCAATATTCTGTGTTTGAATATTTAATATTATATGATATTTTAAAATTATTAATTATGTATAATTAGATTTATAAATAAAAAAAGTTCAAGTTGAGTGTTTTATAAATTTCACCAAAATCTTGTTGATGTGATTCAATCCGGTCATGTTCAGTCTTTTCTCAATACCCCTCTCGGCCTCAATTTAATCTTCGTAACATTTATAAACATTCATCTATCAATTATAATAAACGAAAGAGAATAATAAATTAACCGACGTCATAATTTGGGTTGTTACAATACTTTTCCTTACTAATAACTATCGACATTTAAGATAAATTATTACGTATTCATTGTTTTTTAAATAAATTAAAAAATAGAAATAGTAATTAAAAAGATTGAAAAGTGATAGTGGGTGAGGGTGTTTGGTAAGGAAGGTAAGAAAGATGGATATGAGTTTTCTGTGTTTTTTTATTTTTCAATTTAGAATAAGAAAATAAAATGGGAAGATTCGCGGACACGAATCCACATAGGGATTCGAAAGAGAGAGATCCGCGTGGCAGTTAATGTTTCCTTTTATTCGGGATCGTAGGACGTACGGACAACCATTGTATCTCCGAATCCTCTCTCTTCCTCATTTTACATTTATACCCCTCTTCCCACTTCTCTTCCTTCTATTTTCTTTTTTTTTTCCAATTATGCTTTAGACTAAATTGTCATTTCACTTCATAAAAAATATCTATATCTTATTATTAAGGTACATTTGGATTGGTGAAAGGATTTGAAAAGATAAAAGATAAAAAAAATAAGAAAATAGAAAATAATATTATTTGAATTAAAGAAATTAAGTAAAAATAAATAAAAAATAAATATTAATAATTTTTTTTATTATTTTTAATATTTTTTAAAATTATTATTATTATTATTATAATAAAAAATATATATATTTTAATATTATTATTATTAATATTTTTATTTAATATTTATTATTATATTATATTATTTATTTATTATTATAATAATATATAAAAAATATGATTATATCATTTTTCCTTTTTTTTTGTAAAAATTTATTTCGAAATTTGTGGTTTTGACACTCTCTTTGTCAATCTTTCCTCTCTCATTTTCTCTCGTGGGAAGAAGCAAATACAGATGATATATAAATTTAAAATTACAATAAATATTCACCAAGAAAATTAAATTAAATTTAAATTCTCACGATTTCTTGCTTTATACATAAGATTTAGTTATTTTGTTCTTCTAAAAGATTATCTGTTTTTATTAAAAATATTAAACCAAATGATTTTATCTGGTTCACGAATCAATGTTAGGTTTATTTTAAAATAAACTCTAATTTTTAGTTTCAGTTTAGTCTTTAAGTAAGATAGATGAGTCGCTTTGATTTAAATTAAAAAATTAATTTTAAAATAAAAATATATCAAATAATAAATATATATTCTTAAAATATAAGTTAGATAAATTAAATTAATTATATTTTTTGTGTATAATATTTTGATATATAAATTATATTTTAAGATAAGGAATTTATTTGATATGGAGGTATATTAAAGGAAAATAATGCATATTTTAAGTTATATTTTTCTTTTTTATGATTAACAAATTACACGAGATAAATACTGTAAAATTCACTTAAACAACTTTTATATATATATATATATATATATATTTATTTAACGATTTTAATTTTAAGAGAGAAAACTAGATCAAATGACAAGTACATATATCATAAATGTAACGTTAATAAATGATTAAATCTATGTCTATATTTGTTATTTTTTAAAAATAATAAGTGTAAGGGCTTTTCTAAAAAAAATACTAGTTCACTGTATTCAAAAATTCATTTTTTTTTTAACTTTAATACGAAATAACGATGAATTCAAAAATTCATTTTTTTGTTTAACTTTAATACGAAATAACGATGAATTTAAAATTTGTAATCATCTATTTGTCCCAAAAAAATTGATTATGAATAAATTATTATGGGTTTAGTGGTAGTGTAATCTAAAATATTTAATGATTATCTTATACATTAATTATTATTTGATAATAGTTATTATCTTATAATTTAAATATTTAATTATTTTGTTATAAAAATAAACTTCATTTACTATATGTTACATAATTATTAATACGTAAAAATTAACATTTTAACTTTTATATTTAATACATTATTTAATTACAACAATTTTTAATATTTAATAGTATTTAGACATGTGACACCCACCAAAAACATGGGATGCTTTATGGTGTTGCTCTGTGACAGCTATTGAATTGACATTTCCACTTTTCTGGATCATCATCGTATATATCTACGTACACACTACACACTACACGTAATTTCACATTCTTCAAACTCATTCTTTGCTGTTTTTATATTATAAATCGAAGTTTATTGAAATGTATTTGTATAAAGGTCATGTCTCCCTTTAGTCTTATGTTTTTTTTAACTTTTTGCCTCTCAAATTTCTTCATTACTTTTCCATTTTCATATTTATCTTCTTATTTTCATAAACTATTTATAAACACTTTTTTTTTTCTGATTTTCTATTTGATTTCCACATTTTCTTAGACAAAAATAGTTTATTTCTTGTAAGAGACATAACTATCATAAAATAATATTATCTTGTTTTAACATTTAATTATTATCTAAGTAACCTACTATTATATTAAATTATTAAAATAAATAAAAAATAATAAATAAATTTAACAAAGACAAGTAATTTTTTTTTAATAATATGTAACTCTTATTAGAATAAAATTATCTGATAAGGATATGTATTAGAATAGATAATCTGATTTGATAGATATTTATAAAGAAGGAATATTAGAAAAAACTCACATCACGTGTTAGGTTAGACTTTCATTTGTATTTTATATTTTGAAGAAGTTCAATTGGGTTAAATCTATTTTATCTTATTTAACCTAATTAGAGAGGAGACTTCTAGATCATATTACAATAAAGAGAGGATTAATTTTTACCGTTTTTGGAAGAATGTTAAAAATATTGGTATTATCTTTTGTGATTATTCTTATTATTTTTTTATTGTTATTGTTCCTCATATATTCTTACAAGTTTGGGAAAATTATTTCCATTGCATATTTTGGTTTTTGATTTTTGATTGTTGTGTTATTGTTTTTCCTATCAACATCGTCTGCCGTAATTTTATAATGTTAGATTTCAACCTAAAATAAAATAGTTTAAATGAAGTTGTCTAATAAATATATAAACCGTACTCTTCAATTTAATACACACAATATGCATCTTCAATTTAAGACACACAATATGCGTCTTTCCCAATATCCTTCTTCTACGAATACTTGTCAAATTAGATAATCTTATTTTAATAAGTATTACAAAATTGAGACAAATAATGAAATTTTCTTTAACATCACCTCTCTACAAATATCTACTACATATATCTACCAAAAAATTATCACAATAATTTTTTATATTTATTAAATTTTATTAAAAATTATAAACTTTTGTAATTCACTCATTTAATTATCACGATTCATAGTTATATAATTTTCAATAAATTATAATGAAAGTCGAAGTATATTTGAAAAAAAAGTGTTATTAATAATCTTACGCGTGCATGTCATTATATCTGAAGTCTTAATCTATACTATATATGCATGATTACGTACTGCAAGCTTTTACTTCTGTTATTAAATCAAATCGTTTTCAATCGTTTCCTTATGAAACATATAATAAGTTTGACAATTTCTTCTTTCACTATTTTCATTTTTCAATCTTTCCCGATTCTAACTATTTTTTATATATCTCCACATTCTGTTAATATGTTATAAATGATCTTAAATCAACTATAAAAATAGTCTTTTGAATATGTTACTAACTAAATTTATAAAAAAAAAATACCCTACTCTAATAATAATAAAGATTCAGTGACCCTAAATCCTAAACTCTTTCCTAAACTTGCAATAATTTATGAGAAACAATAACAATAAAAAATAAATTATAAAAGAGAATATCAATATTTTTAATGTGAAAAAATTTTCTTAATGTGAGAAGTAAAAACTTATGAGTACAAACCTGTCAATCAAACTCCACTAAAATCAAATAAAGGTACAAGAGAGTCAAATCAAACACACAAATAAGTGCCTACAATCAGCCTATATAGCAAAACATTAATGCTCTCAAATTTGAAAAACAAAGAAAGAGAAACCTAAAAATGGAGCAATAGTCCGGGCCTGATAACTCTAACCAGAGACCTCCAATTGACAATGCCAATGGTAAACTAAAGAACCACCTCCCACAAGTCTGTTGTCGAAATTTTAGCACGATCCAACTGTGAATGAAGCGGTAATCATAATTTTACCGAAACTGCTTCATAAATGTGGCAAACTGTATTATCTCCTATTTCTCTCCTTAAATTAATCCTTTCTTTTTTATATTCTCTGTGTGTACTCTTTTTTATCTCCTAGAAATCTCCTCTCCAATTAGATTAAATAAAATAAAATAAGTTTAATTACCTCATTAAACTTTTTAAATACAGAAGTCCAACTCAATATAAAATTGATATTAAAAAGTGAACATTAGTTTATTAAATAAATCTATACATTATAATTTAATTATGTTTTAATTAAAGCAAGAATTTGAAATATTAGGAATGTGATAATAGTTGAAATGAGGTAATATTTAGACTTTACATATCCTCTAACTTTATAGAAATAACATGTTGGCATGTGTAGTTTTGGCTATGGAATTTGTAGCTTAATATTACTAATTTAAACATGTGGATGTGCTTTTTATGCATTGGAAATTAGGAAACAAAAGAAGAAGACAAAAGTAGCTAATGAAAAGTAAACACAATTCATAAACATATACACATAATGTTGACCAACTCTAGGGCATCATTTGACATATATATGACATGAATGGTATAACATAGTGAAAGGGAGGTTCCAAACTAAGATGAAACTATGAATGACAGGTACCAACCTAGGAGAGTACCTACAAATAACCTAGTCTTAGAACCATCTTCCATGACCCTGTTATAAGCAAAAACCAAACAACCCTAACTCACTCTTCTCTTCTCTCTAATAACACCACCCACACCAATCATAGGAGGATACCTACTAACTCTATTATGACTCTAAATGGCTCCAATAATGAAAAGAGGGTGAATTTCTTATGGGTTTTATTTGGTTAGTCCATTTTTATATATTCAAATTTATATTGATTTCCAAACATAATAATATTGAACTAAATACTTTTTGTAACTTTTTAACCTAAAGTTTATTAGCTCAATTTGGATCATCGGGTTAAGCTAAATTAGTTCACTTCTATTGGTGTATCTAATTTTATAGTTTAATATATATTATCTTTAATTCATGTTAAATTAATTTGGACCATGTTAAAATAAGTATAATGGGTCAACCTAATTTACCATAGTTTGATTAGACAAAAGTAAAAAATTATATATATATATATATATATATATCATTGTAAAAAAAAAATATTTTTTATCAAACAATTATATGATTAATACTTAAAATTAATGAAAAATATAAATATTTTTCACAAATTTATCACAAATTTTCTATAATCATAAATTTACAGATAAAAAGTTAAATAAAAAATTATTTTTCAAAAAAAATTATGAAATTTTTTTCACAAATATTCATGAATTTTTTTTACATACAAATCAATGAAATATTATTTTACAAACAAAAAAATTTTTACAAAAAAATTTATGAAAAATTTCTACAAAACTAAAAAATATTTAATAAAAAATTATTTTTTTTCATAAAAAAATTCATAAAAAATATTTTTTAAATAAATAAACTTATTTGTAGTGTATATATAGTGTTTTATATTTGAAATTTAAATGCGACATTGAATTTCAATTAACTTTTGAATGGTAACATTAGATAAATTATGTCATTTATTCCAAATCATTTTAGTATTTGAATTTATTGTATTTTTTATTTGTGATCTTTAAATTATGAATGATTCAATATTTAAATATTGTAGTTTTTTCTAATATTTATTTGTAGTTGAATAGTTTGATTTATTCAATGTCTTAGAGGAAAAAAAAAGTGAATTTTAAATAAAAATATTATTGAATTTTTCGTTTTTAAATTTTTTATAAATTTAGTAAGTCAACCCATGCATGAGTCAAGTTAAATTCGATCTCAAACTATTGTATTCTGTGACTCAAGAAGTAATTACGTAACAAAATTTAGATGAAATATAAAAATTAATTTTAAAAACACACAAATTATTTCATTCACTAAAATCATTTTACAAAGTTCTGAACCGAATTTTATTTTTTCAAGTATTTACAAAATTATTTTTTTCTACTTTATTTTACAAAATAAATACAACTGATATGTATCTATATCAGTTTAAGTGTTTATTTAAATTAGAATTGCAGAGATTAAAAGTATATTAAAACTATTATAATAATTAATTAAAAACAATAAAACAAATTGAAGAGCAGATTAATTTAAAGGGAACAGATACAAAAACTTTAGGTGAGAAGACATCATTAACGAAAAAATACGTTCATATTGAAATTACTATAATAATAATTTAAATAAAGGTGTAAAATTATAATAAATTGTGGTTTATTTTAAAGAATCTAGAATGAAAACAAAAAAGAAAAAAAAACTTAAATTTAATTTGAACTTTTTTTGAGAATGAGGTGTGGGTTTAGTTAAAACATGGTCTGAATATACTTTTTGTGAGTTAAACTCAAAATTGTTCATATTGAATTGGGTTAGAATGTTCAAAATTTAAACTTTAAACCCTACATTTTTGTTATTTTGATTGTCAATGTAGGTTGCACCAAGTTAAACAAAAAAAAAAAAAAAAGATTAAATTTAGGCTCAAGTTTAGTAAAAACTCGTTTTCTACAATTTTTTTTTGGTCTAAGCCCACACTAGTTTTGAGAAAAAATATTTAATTAATTCTTGAAAAAAAAAATCCAAACTCAGTGTATCATTGAGAAGGGTCAACTTTTTTTATTTTTTTTTTATTTTGGCATTTTGCTTGAAAAAATAATAAGAATAAATTAAATAAGTTTCTTCATGAATTATTTTATAAAAGTTTTCTTGTGTAGCTTCTCTAAATTAATATTTTTGGACTTGGTTTATCATGATGGGTAGATTAGGAATTGTTTCATCCAAAATAAATAAAAAAAATTAAACTATTTTAATACTGTTGAAATTTAAACATTTATTTTACCACATTCTTTATTTTCTTTCCCTTCTCGTCGCTCTACCCTCACCTCCTTTACTTCCATCCTTGCTTTACAACTAAAAAAAGAAATATAAATACATAAACAAAAGCCCGTGATCACGGGTTTAAGTTTTTTTTTTCTTTACTTGGGAACCCAAATTAATGTTGGCTAGACATACCATTACTCCATAAATTAAATTTTAACTGGAATTTAATTCCACAAAATTTATTAATAAAATATAATTTGTACCGATTATATATATATATATATATATATATTTTATTTATTTATTTATTCTTATCATTAGTTGATATCATATCTTTAATGTACCATTTTCATACCAAAACATATCAATTCGAATATGGGTTTACATGTGGATAGTTTAATAACAATCTAATAATAGATGATCTAATAGGATTAACAAATATTAAGACGTCTCAATTCAAACGTGAATCTACATATGGGTGGTTCAACAACAACTCGATAGCGGATGACTCAATAGGACTAACAAACTTACTAGGCTAAGCTCTGATGTTATAACAGAAATGAACTTTAATCTTAACTCAACTTTATAAAATCGACTTAATGAGGTGAGGTTTGCACTTACATTATATATATTAATTTGATCTTATCTTTAGTCGATATGAAATCTCTAACATTAGAGGATCAAATTATAACAAAAGAAAATGTAATAAATAATAATAATAATAATATTAGACGTATATTCAAGAAAAAAACGATATCATCCATATATTCATTATATAAGAAAAGAACGACGTCATCCAGATATTCATTATACGTTAAACATAGTCTTTAGACACTGAATGTTACTTTTTTTAAGCGTTGAGAGCTTCAGACTTAATGCAAATAACTTTTACCGAGCAAAATTCTTTGCAAAAATTATTTTTTTCATATTCAATTTTATTAGGTATTCACTTAATCATTAAGTGCAAATATGTTAAGTTCAATCCTACCTTAAATTTCATGTATATGTTGTGAAAAATATTAATGTACGTGTATCACCACTAAAAAAAATATGGAAGATTAAATTAAACCTTTAATAATGGAAGTTTAAAAGTATAATTTAACCTATATCAATTGGGTTACAAAGAGATAAAATATCACATTTTGTTGTGTTTACATCAAAGACTAAACTTATAAAACCTTTTTTTTCTATCTCATTCTATCTTTTTGTTTGAATGAGTCTTGAAAGTTACAAAAAGAATAGGTATAAAAAAAGATTGTGGAAAGATAGTTTGTGTGGGTAAAATGATTTGGTCCAAAATGAGGGTTTTGAATACCCACCATAATGATTCGAAATCCTTGGGGTGGCTTCTTTTGCCCAGACAAATGGCTCAAGTAATGCCACTTTCTTGTCTCCTCAAATCAACCCTCACAATGCCCACAAAACTCATGCCCCTACCACACCATCCATTTATGCATTCACCTTTTCTTCACACATTTTCACTCTTCAAAACCCATATCCCAACATTTTCCATTCAACAACTCAATTATTAGATCCTTCTTTTTCTATCCATGCCTTTAACTTCAACCACACCACACTCATTCATCTCTTCATTCTAATTCCCTCAAACACTCTCTATCTAATCCCTTTTTATAAACTTTTTTTCTTAGTACCTTCACCAATCTTCATATAATAACTATAATTTCCCTTCATTTTCGTCACATTGTTAAATGTTCATGTCCACATCGTCACTTGAAAAATATTAGTCACATATTAATTTATTGTATGTTTTTCATACACTGGATATTGTCGATTTTTGTTTCTAATGCAATACATATACTTTCTTTGAATTTTACTCATATAAGACATATATCTAATTCTTAACTAAAAAACATAAGTCACATGTTGGTTAATTAATAGCGTAACTAATCACGTGATTTTTTTTTTATATTATTTTAAATAAATTAGAAAGACTAAATATATACTAAAAATAAACTTCTTTTTCAAGGAAATATAAAAAAAATTAATTATTTATTAAATATTTTTTATAAATTTATTTTTATGAGATTTTTTCATAAATTTGTTGGTAGTAAATTTTTCATAAATTTATTTGTAAAAAAAAATTTCATTTATTTATTTATAGAAAATTTTTCATGAATTTATTTGTGAAAAATTCTAGTAGATTTTTTTGAAAAAAAATTTTTTTATTAATTTTTTATTTATAAATTTATGATAATGAGAAATTTATGATAAATGGGTAGAAAAATTATATTTTTCACTAATTTTAAGTATTACTTAAAAATTTATTTTACGTGAAATATAATTTTTTTATTAATAATTAATAATCAATATATTATATAAAAGTATAATAAAGATAAAAATATCTTAATATATATATTTAGTTACCATTGAAATTAATCTGACTTTATTAGTATAATAAAAATCTATCATGCATAACTTATTAGATAATACCCATTAAATTAGGTTTATTAAATTCGATTCATTAAATTAAATTTAACAAAAAAATATTATAAATAAATAATATTTATTAAATATATTTTTTCTTTGATTATTTTAATTATTTTTTTAAAATTATATTATTGATTTAAGTGTAAAAATACAATCATATATATATATCATTATATACTAATAAAATTTTGAAACACAGATATAAAAAAACTTGTGTTTAAAGTATCTAATTCCTATAAGTTGAATTTGTTTATATAAAAATAATATTATAGTAAAATAATTTTTTTTAAAGACGTGTTTTTAGAACTCAAAATCATTGAACTCTGTTAACCTCCATTTCAATTATCCTGTGATGAAAGTCGAACAAATGCACAATTTTTTCAAAAGTGATATTTAATAATAATGCTTATTATATTTAAAGAAATTATCTCAGTTAAAAATATATAAAAATTCATCTGGCAATATAATAACTTCTGGATTACTCAAATTTAATTTAGAGGTGTAGGAATATGATGTAATTTTTGTCTAATTTAGTGTAAACATGAGCTAAAATGAATTTGCTTTTTGGTGGTTTGGTTTACATATAATTGGTGTTATGCTTAACAACCAAGTGATGAAGTCATCTTGTTGTAAAGTCAAGTAATTAAAACTCGCGTGAGTTTCGATAATTATCATAAATTCAACTTATAATAACAATCTTTATATGCATTACACAAATATAATAATCAATCAATGCAATTATTATAACTCAAGACAATCTTTAAAACAAAGTAACAACATGTTCCTCACATTTCTAACTTATTACTTTCATTTTTAAATTATTCTTTCATCGAATTCTTCATTAACTTTTAAAATACTTTTTGCTTAATTTTTAAAACGAAAACAATTTTAGTTTTTTCTTAACCAAAGGTAATTAAATAAAGAAAAACCACATAATAGCTTTAAATTTGAATGAACATATAAATTAGGTATCCCTGTTGGTATATATATATATATATATATATATATATATATATATATATATATATATATATAGATATAGATATATAAGTGAATTTGTTGAAATAATTTTTTTTTTAAAAATTACTTTTTTTCATATTTAATTTTATTAGACATTTTTTTTATATATTTATAGGTACGTATGCTAAATATAAATATAATACATTTCAATATATTATTAGTAATAAATTTGAAATCTAACTCATATTTATAAAATTGTTTTAGTGAAATGAAACTTTATATAATATATATATATATATATTAATTTGGTTATATCTTTAAATGATGTATGGGATAATAATTTTTGTAATCTAATAACGGTTTGAGAATCTTGTTAAGATAAACTCTAATACTATATTAATAATGAACTTGAAACTAATTCATTCTCATAAAATCGGTTTAATGAGATAAAATTTATACAATTTTATATATATTAATTTAATTATATTTTTAAACGATACAAGATTTTTAAGTAATGTAAGTGTGCATACATCATTATTTTTTATCTCTAATACTAATTCGTGTAATCGATTAGGGTTTATGTTACTACTGTAGATGACACTTTTACTATGAAAAATTATTTCAAAGGTCTGACTTTCTCTTTCTCACTGTTCAGAATTGATTCCACTTCCCTCATTTTTCTCATTTATGGTCAAATCACGCATGGTGGTGGACAAAAAGGTCGTGCTAAACGTACTTCATACAAAACACATGAAAATATTTGCATATTTGGTTGAATTTTGTAAATGTAAGTTTGGGTATATTTATTTACTGTACGATTATGTACTTTTGTTGGTTAGATTATTTTTTTAATCACCCATATTGAAGAGTTGTTAATAAATAAAGAAAAAAAATAGTAAATATTGTGATTTGGATTAAGGAAAAAAAATAAAAAGTTAAATAAGTTTATTTACTATTTTAATATTTTTTTAATTATTTATTATATTTTAATTTTATTTCGTAATCTTTATTATAATAAGATAATTTTTTAAATTTATTTATTTTTAATATTTTTTAAATATTTTTAATTATTTGAAAATTTTGTTATTTTTTTTTTATATTTTTGAGAAGAAAGTACTGTTCTACAGAAACTGACATTATAATTATTTTTTTTAAAAAATTAATTACTTATTAAATATTTTTCATAAATTTATTTTTATGAAATTTTTTCATAAATTTAAAAAAAAATCATAAATTTATTTATAATTTTTTTTTTATAAATTTATTTATAATTTTTTTTTTATAAATTTATTTATAGAAATTTTTTTATAATTTTTTAATGAAAAATAATTTTCTATTAATCTTTTACTTACAAATTTATGGTAATAGAAAATTTATAAAAAAAATTATATTTTTCATTAATTTTAATTATTATCTATAAACTTATTTTATAGAAAATAAAATTTTTTTAGTAAATTAAGAAAAAACAAAATTTTAAAAATATAATAATTTTAAAATAAGGAAAAATAAAATAATTAGTTTTTTTATTTATATATTTTAAAAACTTAATAATTAAATTTAATAAATAAAATATATTTATTTAATTTTTTTTAACTACTTTCTTACATTAGTTTCTTCCATTAGTTATGTACATATGCATTATGGAAGACTATGTTGTTATTATAATTTTTTTTTTCAAATTTCATTAACTTTCTTGAGGAAGATTTGTAACATATTTATCAAAGATACTCAATAACAACCCTAAGGCCTTTTCATATTGTTTTTATATTCAAAATTTTATAAAGTTGTGTCAACTTAGCTAAGTGATGAATTTGTCAATAAATTTAGATTATTTTTTTTTATTTTAAAAAATTATTTTTGATATATATTAAATAAAAATGACAAAATAGATTAAATTCGATGATCCGATTATATATTTCAATTCTCATAATATTTTGTTTTATTTTAATTCTTACTGACATAACTTATCAAATAAAGTCAATTTTTTTAATATATATATTATATTAAATTTAAGGTTTAAAAATTTATTCATATTAAAAATATAAAATATATATTTATTATTAGTATTAATTTATAAAAAAAAACTAATTATCAATATGTTTTGTATTATTTAATTAACTTTGTCTATTTAAATTAATTTTATAAAATAAATATTTTATTTTTTCAAAATTTTCGGTTCATAACACACCTCTTAACAGGACATACCAAAAAAGATGGGCCAATATGGTCCATTTTGATATGTAAGACTAGCGTGTTTTATAACACCTAATATTCAGATACTAAATTCAGCATTTAATTTTTTTTTCCAAAATTAAATGTGATAAAAGAAAGTAAATTTATTTGAATGGACCAATAAATGTGTATTTATGAAATGAATTTGCACTGTAACCGATGGTTGATCAAATAAGAAAAATAGAAAAAAAATAATAATAAGTGATGTCAAGTGGTTGCTGTCATTTAATATTCCCTATTAAATTCTCTCAACAGAAAATTAATATTTTTAAAGCAATTTTGATGTTAATTATAATTAAAAGTTGATTTAAAACATAATTAGGTGTATTGGTACAATTATTTTGATACATGTGATCAAATACTGAAATTTAATTTGCAATTTGATGCATTATTATTATTTTCATTGTGATCTTAATGAAAAAGGTTATAATGATGTGAACAATTATGGTGGATTCTTGGCACCAGTGAAGAACATTATTGATTGAAATTTGTCATTGGTAGCATATTACATCAAATCCTCAAAAATTCTATTCACCCTTTTTGATTTTTCTTTAAACTTACTTGAACTTCTACCTATCTTCATTCAAATATAATACAGCAAATAAATGTTCAATTAATATTTTGAAAAAAGTGGATGTTAATATATTTTTTTAATTTAATTAATCTAATATCTGTTATAAAATAATTGATATATCGGCAAACAATTTAAAAACAAAATGATGTGTTCGAATCCCAACAACCATTGATGCATTGAATCAATCTTGTACAGAGAAAATTTCTGAATATTACATACTCAAAAGTATTATTTTTAAAAGTATTTATGTTAAATATGACTAAAAAATACCCAAACGTTCAAAGTTTGCGGCACAAAATCAGCATAAAAAAATAACAGTAACAGGCTTACGTTGTCCTGGTTTCATAGGATTTTTACGTTTAAAAAAATAAAACGTGTAAATAAAAAAGAAAGAATTATCCTATAAAGGAGGAGCAAATGAATTAAAGTTAGTCTATATGATTTTAAGTATATATTGATTTAAAACAAAATAATTATATATAGTTTTAAAATTTTATATTACAAATATTTTTCAACTAAAATTATAAAATATTTATTTATTTATATGGGCCGAATACGGAAATATCTTCTTAGATTTCAAGTCTTCTCAACTTATTAGGATTGAATAGTATGTACTTGTAATTACACTGTGACAGTCATTAAGAATATAAAATAGGAGAAAAAGAATAAATATATGAGTGAATTGAATTATCTGACTTCAATTCAGTTAAAATAATTGATCGTGGTCAATTTAGTTAAGATAATTAATTGTGGTCAATTCATTTAAGATAATTGATTGTGGGTTTGTGAGTTAGTGGACTAAAAATTGATAAGAGATTATCGATATGAGTTAACAACTCATCGGACAAACGTCAGAAAATAAAACTAGTTTAAGATTGGTCGGTATTTATCCGGTATAATTTAAAATATAAAAAATAAAAATATAAAAAAATACACTAAAATCACATATTAAAATATAAGAGGAAGAAAAAAAATTATTATTATATTAATTTAGAACATAACTAATCTGATAGCTAATACTTGTTTAAGTTTTGTTTATATAATAAAATAATTGAAACTATTAAATATAATTGGTTGAATTTAAATACAATACGTTTAACCTATCTTAGAAAAACGAATATTAATAAAATATTTTTTTAAATAAATAATCCTAACAATCCAATTATAATATTTTGTATGAGATAATTAATATGGTAAGACCAATAAGTAAATAACATATCTGAACGTGTGGTCCATCAGTGGTTAACCATGTGTATGGTGAGGTGAGCACAGATAGGATTCAAATAGAACTCAAAAAATCCTTTTTTTTTCTTCTTCACATTTCACACTTACCAAACCATTCTCATTCTTTCTTTTCTTTCCCTTAATTTTAGTAGGAGACAAGAAAAATAGTAATTTTTAGCAAAAAAAACATTTTAAGGTATTTTTACAACAAAGTTAATATTGATTTTTAAAATAGCTCACATTTAATTGCTTTATAAGTTTCCTTGTTAAAAAGGTAAAAAAATAAAAAAAAGAAGAGTGAAAGCATGAGCAGAAGAGAACTAGGGTTTGTGATAAAGTTATGTTATCTAATATAATAATAAAAAGCATCTACGTTTTCTGTGCAAATGCCATAGTTATAATAATCATAATAATGAGAAGAAGAAGAAGAATAAGAGAATATTGTAGATGGTGGGGTTGTTGTTATGATGTGTCACAGAGATGATGAAGGTAAGATCATAAATGTTTGCGAAAATGGTAATGGAAATAGGGTTAATAATGAGTGGGTTTTGATGATTAATTAAAGAAAAAGGTTAAAAGGGTTTTGTTGTTTATTTTTTGACCATGAAGTGCTTTCATTCTTGTTTTAGATATTTGTGATGAAACCAGAGACTCATACAACCAATCAAGGTGTTTAGTAAAAGTGGAAATGAAAATTGTTCAAAAAAATAAAACCATAAATCAAACCATCATGTCAATTGAATCAAGCACCTCACTGGCCCCCACAATAAAAATCACTGGGCCCCGCCCCACAATAAAAATCACTGGGCCCCACCACATCTAGTTTCCCCAAATCTTCCACTTCTTGGGGACTTCACAAACCATCACCCATTTTCCCTGAAAGTGACAAACCCTAACCTGGGACCACTTCTAATTCTTCAAAAACAAATAATATTAATAATATTAATTAATTAATTAATAATAATAATAATAATAATAATAATAATAATAATAATATCAATACATGTCTATCTGGAATGATTGTAACCCTTTTCTTAATTGACTCGCAACCCGTGCTAATTTAATTAATGTGCTCACAGATTCATTTCGTTTTTTTAGCAATCTCTTCTTTTTCTAATTTTTATAAAAATACAAATTTTCATATTTCTTGCCATGAATATTATATAAAGATTTATAGGAAATCATTTTTTACAAATTTTTATATGAATTTTATAAAATCCATAAAAAATTATAGGAAAAATCTTATGAAAAGTTCTAGGAATGTAACTCTGATTTTAATTTCACGTGTTTTGATTGCATCGGTTGAGTCTTTTGATTATATCAAATTCAATCTTTCAAGTATAGTAATTATATAATTTTAATGTGATAAATTTAATTACATCAATTAAATTTTCTAAATATGATAAGACATGTAATTTTAGTTTTTCAATATGATAATTACGACTTGGTCAATTTAAATTTGTTGATATTATATAATTTTTCTATTTTAAAAATTGGATTGGACTGATTGGTTTAATTGACCGATCCATTAAATAATTTGATTAAAAAAATTAAAAAGTCAACTTAAAAAATCCGTAAAAAATAAAATAAAATAAATCTAAATTAATTTAATTCAAGATATTTAATAATATCCTTTTAATTTTTTATCTTTAAAAAATAAAAATCAACCTAATAGATGATCATTTCCTTTTTATTTTATATATAAATTAATAATAAACATAGATAAATATCATGAAATTTTAATTTAAGTATAATAATATATTTTATATTAATGTGTATATATTTTTAAAATTTTTAAAATCTATAATGTTATGTTTTATTTTAGTATTAAAGAACTATGGTATTTTATTTTTAATACCATTTTTATATTTAAATATTATAATAATGTTATTGATAGTGATTCGATAACCATAGGATCAATTTTAAAAATATTCATATGAATTAAAAAAAAAAAAAGAATTATGACTCTTAAAAATTGAATCTTTAACAGTGTTAAAGACGTGAAATATCAAAATCATATAATTATTATTCGAATAGATCAAAGTGCACTTAAAAGACTTTTGAAAAATATGATTGAAAGTGAATGTGATTCTCAGAAGTTTTAAACAAGTTTACATGGAGCCATCTATCTTGGAAACAAGAAGAAAGAGAAGGGAAAATGAAATGGTTCTTGTTTACCCTACTATGTGCACTAAAGACAAAGAATACACTTTCTAATTAGGGTTCATGTTTATTAGGGTTCATGTTTATATGATGTTACCCTCATATGTTGCACCTCAAACCTGTATTAATCATGATGTGAAAGCTGCTAATTCTCCATTCATATATATAATCATGGGATCTAATTTTTTTTTTCTTCTTGTTTTTAAATAAGAGAATAAACATTTTGGGGTTACCAAATATGTTTTAGGTTAAAGAAAGGATGATGAAAAACAAAAATAATTAGTCATTTCAAATTACTACTACAAGAAAACAAATAAAGATTTAATTACAGCCATTTATGTGTGTTTTTCTCTTTTTAATTGGCCATTTTTAATTGGCCATTCTGTTTATATATATATATATATATATGAGGTAAGGATTGAATTTATTTATTTAAAAATATAAATATTTTATTAATTAAGTTAACAAATTTTATAATAATTTTTTTAAAATATTTAAATTTTATTTATATAAAATTATCATTTATCTAAAGTATATATATATATAATTCTCATATTTTTTAAGATTTAAATATATTATTAACTAGTTAATAGAGAATCTAATAAATCTATTTTAGTAGTATGTTTAATTTATTGATCGGAATTTTCTTTCAAGAATTTTTTTTTGTTAGAAATAGTTGTTAAAGTTTTCATTACGTAAGGAATTACTTTAAAAATAAAAAAGATTAATTATTTTTTAAATTTTTATAGTATCTTTAATTAAAAAACTTGAATGATGGAAATGTGAGATATGATTTATGAAATTTGTTAGATATTAAGATATGATGAATTCTAAGTTGATGTAGATGGTGACGAGTATTTTGAGTTGATAATTAACTTTATTGAAAATGGATATTGTAGTAGAATTTGGTTAATTATATACTTTTTAGTTTTCTGATTTTGTGATTAATGTTAACACAATGAAAGTTAATGATAAATTGAAAGCTTTAAATATTGAGATTAAAGGAATATGATTTTGTATAATTTAGAAATGATACTGTGTAGTAATGATATTTGGATATGATATGAATTATTGATATGATTGGAGTAAATCTAAGATTCTTTTATGAAATCTTAATGATGGAAATAAAGGCATAGATTAATGTTATATGAAAAAAAAATATTTAAAATTTGAGTTTTATATTTTAAATGACCCTAACAAATTGTAATTAAAATTACTATTAGTATATTATAAAAATTTTGTATCGTGTAATAAATATGATTATTATAGTTAAATTAATAAATAAATAAATAAAATGGTAAATTAATTATTAAAAAATAATAATAGTAATTATTTAAATTTAAATAATTTATTTTGTTAATCATTTTAAAAATAAAAAATAGATATTTTTTTTGAAGACTTGTGTTATGTTTGAACTTAGAACTAATACATGTGTATAATTTTGTGACATAACATTACATCATATCACTAATATGAGTATCATCTTGATCACTCAACATATAAATTAAGCTATTAACAATTTTGTTTATTTTGACACCTTCTTTGCTGTCCTAGACTTGCTACCAGCAATCTCCCCATCGACTCCTCACCACCTGATTTTTATGTGATCTAACTAACTAGTGGAGTCTAGCATTTCATTGAATTTATTCCAACATAATTATCACATTATACATATTTGTATCTTTTCGAGTACCATACAATATTCATACATTCTTAGTTTATTTTCAAAATCAATTACAAGTTGAACTTAATCTCAATCATTACACAAATCTCAGATCAACTCCTTGCTCAAACGAAAATCTTATCACTTAAATATCAAAAGTTAAAAATAGTAAAGATGAATCTTAGAATACCTATTTTCTAGACATCTAAAATACCACATAAGTTTAATCACCGCCATTTATTTTCACAACACCCTTAGTTAAAAACATACATATTTTCATGAATAATATTCATACCAATGCTTAAAACCAAAGAAAAACATATTATCAAACTTATAATAGCATAAAAAATCACACAATCATACATCCAAAACCAAAGTTATGACTTTATTATTGGTAAACTTCCAACATATTATATTTTTATTTTCATTCCAAATACATAATAATCTAAGAAATCACACAATCATACTTCCTTGAATAATAATTTTTCTTAGATATTTCAAGGTATAACTCTTATCTAAGTAATCATTTTCCAAAGTTATAATTCTAATTTTTAAGAATCATGACAATATTCTAATACAAGATTTTTTTTTTTTTTTTTGTGAAAAGTTAGTTTAGTCTCAATTTTATTTTTACTTGAGGAAAAATGGGTTTCACTAATTGACTCTTTTATATGAGTGAGAGAGTTCCTATTTGAGTGAAATGATATTGCTTGAGCGAGAAATTTATTACTTGAGCAAAGAATTTGTTGCTTGAGAGAGATTAATTTGGAAGGAGTTGGATAATGTCAACCTAAGTTTCGGTTATTGGGAATTCAGTAAATAATATCTTGACTTTAATAATATTGCAATCACATTAATCAAGATATCAAGTGATGAGAATTTATAGAGATTTATTATTAAGAGGTCTATAGTATGAAATAAACATTGAATTAGAAAGTTTTAGAAATCTATCTTTTTCATATTCATATAAGGTAAATGAATTTTCAAAATGTTACTTTTGTTGTGTACTAAGTTAGAGAAGATTGCAACTTAGGTAAATATTTGAAGTCCAAAATTTGATAAAATATCTTCAAGAAATCATTGAATATATTTCTTGAATTTTAATCTATATGATGCGAGAAAGTGTTACAGTGTGATGTTTAGTTAATTATATCTCTATATTTAAATATGATTTATTCCTTAAGAATACTAACTTATCTTATTTGTTGTTATGTGATATTTTTAACTATGACAATTACACTTTGTACATGAATAAATGATAATGTAGATAGTAATGTTTAATTGTAATTGTTAGAATTTTTGGGTCACATATGTATTATTTAAATGTGTTAGGGTCATTATTTAATTTGCCAAAATTATAAAGTGGTCTACTTAATATTAACTTTATGGCTAAGGGTATAATTGTCATGAAAAATTAATTGTGTGGATACCGAAGAATATTCTGTTTTTGATGAGGGGCCGAATTCAGAATATTCATAATAATGTACGTAATCTCAAAATTAATTACGTAGGGTTATGATCCCCAAAGGAGAGAGAAAATACTCTATAAGAATTAGGGTTTTCTATTTTTCAAGTCATCCCCATCAGACGAAAAAAACACAGAAGGAAAACATACGGCTCTCTTCCTTTGGAAGACCAAACATACCCACTGTCACTATCATTGTTTTCACTCTCTCAATGACAGCCAATACAGGTACGCTTCCGCATCCTTGTTTCATCATGAATGAGGTATAGGTCTCTAAGATTATTTCATGATTATGCTGTATTTTTTAATTTATTTGAATAAGCATAATTATTGATTATAAAGAAAAAATTCTAACAATGGTATCAGAGCCTGCCTATACCTGATTCATGTATGTTTTTCTGGAAATTTTAAAACTAGGGTTTTAAAAGTATGAATTTGAGAAATTTTAAAATTAAGGTTTCAAAATTATGATTTTGGAAAATTTTAAAATCAGGGTTTCAAAATTATAATTTTGGGAATTTTGAAATTAGGTTTTCAAATTTGGGATGAGTGTTTATAATTTTATTGATTTATTGAGATCTATTTTGTACGTGAAAGGTGAATGTATTGTTATCCCTCTATAGTTAACCCTCTACAGTTAATCTTCACAGTAGTATATATATTTTTTAGTTTGGGATTATACATCCAAGATTCTTTGTTGATTTCACAATTCAGATGTAAAAGTTCCTTCTTTTTTTTTAACTGTTAGGCAATTTTGTTTTGAAATCAACATTTGAATTATATTGTTTATGAAAGTTCAAATTTTAACTACTGTTTAACATTGAATATGAATTCAGTTTCAAGAAGTCGCCAAAGTGACCTCTCTTGTGTATGGATTATTCAGAAAAATGTTAAATGTTTGTGGGTATATTTATCCATGCGGGTATTAGTCGGCCCAAAGGAAGATTGATGCTTGGCCCGGGTTGTATACACACCTGTGATGGTAAACATGTGATAATTATAAAGTTTTACACGTGAATAATGAATCAATCCAAAGAAGGGTTTATTATTTGACGTGAATTATTATCAATGATTGATCATTACAACAAGTATATCACTAGCAATCAGTATTACTGTCCAAAGACTTGATATTGATGGTGCACTAGATATCTTGTGATGGTGGGATTGTGGTATTATTTGAACATATGGATTATTATTATTATTAATTTTATGAGCATAATTTTTTTTTTATTTGTTCTCTCAGTTCAGTTATTATTTGCTTAAATATTTGTAAATCTAAATTCAGTACCAGTTCTTACAGTAACAATTTTTAAGGACGGAAAGAGAATATTTAAATTATTCTTGACAATATGATCTAGACCTTGCATTGAGAATTGAGCAACCACTTCTCTTAAAGAACCTTGTACTTGTGACAAAGACATGAGAAGTGGGATTGCTTGCATGAGTCTCATGATCATTAAGTGTGGCATTCCTGAAGCCTTTAGGATACTGTTATAAGTGATAAGGCGGAAACAAGTATCAGTTAAAGAAATGTTAAGGGTTCATAACAAAAGAATCAGAATCAAGATAATAAAGGTTTCTTTTGTAATGTGACTAGACATGTAAAGAAAGAATGTACCAAATATCACGCTTAACAAGTAAAGGTATATTTCTTATTTTGGTCTCCTTTAAGGTCAATATAGTTTTCGTATCTAGAAACCCTTGATGGTGAGATTCTGGAGCCACTACTCACATCAGTGTTTCAGTACAAGATTGTCTGAGCTACCGAAAGCCAATTGATTCAGAAAGATGGATTTATAGTAAGGATGGCAAATCGGTATAGACATGATTTCTTTTAGTTTCTTATTTGGACAAATAAGACTATTTACGTTCATTTGGAATACATTCATATATTTTGTTTCAGGTTGATGCAGAATAATTTTCTATTTACATTTTTTTTTTCGAAAATGTTTCATTTTCATATGGTTTTCATTCAAAAGTTCTAATAAAGTATAAATATTGAATTTTTTGAGACAATTCTGGATCTTGATAGATAATTTTAATTGGTCAATAAAATAGATTTGAATGCTATTTTTTTTTAGATTATCAACTATGGTTGTATTTGACTCATTTTGATTCATGATAATCTATATTTACTAGATATTGTCTAAAGTTTTTTTATGACCAAAGATAAAACAAAATTTGTAAAGATAGGGTCATTATACTTTACCATATTTATTTTTTTGGGTAAAGGCTCTAAAGACTGTCGATTATATTTTGAAATACAGTGCCAACTAAGGTAACTGCTAAAATATTTTTAATTTTTTATATGGGATGTCTAACTAAAGAAAGGAGTTATAAGTAAAGTAAAGAAATTGGACTCCTAAATAGTGAGCAGTTACTTTATTGGTTATTCTGAAAAATTAAGGGATTTTAAATTTTAATATCTATCTAAAGACAACTTTTGAGGATATTGAATTTGGGGAAGAATAAGGTTAGAGGCTTTGTCTTGAAAGAAGAATTGATAAAAATTCCAGAATCAATTCATATAGTTGCTTTTGATAAAGCAAATTCATAACTTCTACAAGACATTGTAAATGATTCTCCTATTCAAGATAATTTAGTTGTTCAGGAAGAACAAACTCAAGATCATCAAGAACTTGTGTGACCCTAAAGACAATTTTTAAGGATATTGAGTTTGGGGGGAAGAATAAGGTTAGAAACTTTGTCTTAGAGGAAGAATCGGTAATAATTCCAGAACCGATTCATACAGTTGTTTTTTTTATAAAACAAATTCAGAACCTCCTCCAGACATTGTTATTGAATCTCCTATTCAAGATAATTTGGTTGTTCAAGAAGAGCAAACTCAAGATCCTCAAGAACCTGTGCTTCACGAGCCAATACCTTTACGGAGATCCACTAGAGAAAAGAGAAGTGTTATTTCAGATGATTACATGGTATTTCTCCAAGAACATGAGGAAAATAATGGTATGATGGAAAATGATCCAATTAACTTCCGCCAAGCCATGCAAGATTCTAATTCAGAAAAGTGGATTAAAAAAATGAATGAGGAGTATAAATCCATGCAAAACAATAAAGTTTGGGAACTTGTCCTATTACCAGAAGGTGTGAAACCCATTGGTTGCAAATGGATATTTAAAACCAAGCGGGATTCTAAAGGTAATGTGGAGAGATATAAGGCTCGTCTTGTAGCTAAAGGTTATACTCAAAAGGAAGGGATTGACTTTAAAAAAGACTTTCTCTCCAGTTCCATCAAAAGACTCTTTTAGGATAATCATGGCTCTTGTTGCACATTATGATTTGGAGCTTCATCAAATGGATGTCAAGACAGCGTTTCTCAATGATGACATTGATGAGACAATTTATATGGTACAACCAGAAAACTTTGTGTCTGGAAACCCAAAGAATATGGTATGCAAACTGAAAAAAAAAAAATTCATTTATAGACTAAAACAGGCATCTCGACAATGGTACCACAAATTTCATCAAGTAATTCTCTCATTTGGTTTTGCGATGAATCTGGTTGAGGATTGTGTGTATCACAAATTCAGTGGGAGCAAGTACATTTTCTTAGTCCTATATGTTGATGACATTCTGTTGGCCGCCAATGATATAGGCAGGTTGCATGAAACCAAAAGGTTTATGTCAATAAACTTTGAAATGAAAGATCTTGGTGATGTTTCCTTTGTATTAGGAATTCAAATACACAGAGATCGATCTCGGGATATTTTAAGATTGTTACAAAGGAGTTATATTGAAAAAGGTACTTAAGGTTTGGTATGCAGGAATGTAAATCGGATATTTCAGTTGCTAAAGGAGGCAAATTCCATCTCAGTCCGTGCTTAAAGGTAAAACTCAGAAATTCAGTAAATGCAAAAGATTCTCTATGTATATGTATATCCGAGTATGTACGTGTCCAGATTTAGCGTACATAATTGGGATATTAGGAAAATATTTAAGATTCAGGAAATATAAAGATTCTCTATGCATCATCTAATGTATATTCGAGTATGTACGCGTCCAGATTTAGCGTACATAGTTAAGATGTTAAGCAAATGTTTAAGATTCAGAAAACGCAAAGATTACCTATGAATAATTTGTAGGAGTCTAATGTATGTCCAAGTATGTACGCATCTAGCTGTAACGTACATAAATTGGGATGTTAGGTAAATATTTAAGCAATTCAGGAATATGCAGCTAAAAAAGGTTATGAGGTATTTAAAGAGAACGAATTATTATATGCTCATATAGAGATCAGTTGGAGATCACTGGTCATTCTAACTTAGATTTTGTTGGATGCCAAAATACCTCATAACCTTAGACTTCATTTATCTGCTAGCTGGTGGTGCAGTTTCTTGGCGCAATGCCAAACAAATTCTTACAGTTTCATCCCACCGTGTTAGTAGAATTTATAGTATGTTATGAGGCATCTAATCAAGGATTTGGTTGAGGAATTTTGTCACTGGGCTGTAAACTGTGGAAGTAATTGAAAGACCACTTAAGTTATACTATGACAATAAATCAGACGTCCTATATTTCAACAATAATAGGAGTACAATCAAGTCAAAAACACATTAACATTAAGTTCCTTGTTATTAAGGAAAGAAAGGGTACAAAGTGGACAAATTTTCATAGAACACTAAAGGACAAACTCCATAATAGCAGACCCTTTTACGAAGGGTGTTCCACCCAAGGTCTTTCAAGAGCACACAGCTCACAAGGGTGTTTTACAGTTTGAGGAATTTTTTGGTTTAGTGGGAGTTAGTCATTTATCTAATTTTGTGTTCTGTATTTTTGGTATTAAGTATGCATACTTTTATATTTGGATATAATTTTGATCAGATATAAAATTTGGTATTCAGTTATTACACTTTGTATAATAAGGTTGTTGATGATTGATCTCATTAAGTTAAAGTTGGACCAGTTGAAAATTGACATGTAAAGACCACCTGTAATTTTCATGCTACACATTTCATGATGAATCTGTCATTTGGTTGTGTTAATATTAGTGATCATTGATGGTTGAGTTATGATTGATATAGCGAAAACTGCTTTGGTTCTATGTATTGACATGACTAATGGACGAGATTTTAGGTATATGCCCGAGGTATATAATGACAATTTTGAGCTCATAAAGTCTGACACATTTGTAAGGAGTATGTGACCAGTGGGAGATTGTTAAAATTTTTGGGTCACATATGTATTATTTAAATGTGTTAGGGTCATTATTTAATTTGCCAAAATTATAAAGTGGTCTACTTAATATTAACTTTATGGCTAAGGGTATAATTGTCATGAAAAATTAATTGTGTGGATACCGGAGAATATTCTGTTTTTGATGAGGGGCCGAATTCAGAATATTCATAATAATGTACGTAATCTCAAAATTAATTACGTAGGGTTATGGTCCCCAAAGGAGAGAGAAAATACTCTATAAGAATTAGGGTTTTCTATTTTTCAAGTCATCCCCATCAGACGAGAAAAACACAGAAGAAAAACATACGGCTCTCTTCCTTTGGAAGACCAAACATACCCACTGTCACTATCATTGTTTTCACTCTCCCAATGGCAGCCAATACAGGTACACTTCCGCATCCTTGTTTCATCATGAATGAGGTATAGGTGTCTAAGATTATTTCATGATTATGCTGTATTTTTTAGTTTATTTGAATAAGCATAATTATTGATTATAAAGAAAAAATTTCAACAGTAATAGGTTAAATAAAAGTTATCTTAAAGTTTTATTTTGTTGTTTATCTTTTTATATATATATATATATATATATATATATTGTTAAAGAGAGACTTTATCTTAAAATAACTTGATTTCTCAGTTTCTGATTTTGTGTATGCTGGCCAGACACAGCTGGTCTTACCTTCTGTGAGAAAAATAAATATATATATTTATTGGATCTTGTTATAAGAAAAAGACGTCAAAATCTAAGAAAAAAAAAAAAAGAAGAAGACGAAGATAGAATTGTCTGTTTTTCATATTAATTATTAATTAATATAAAAAATTATATTTTTAATATTGATAGATAATATTTATATAAACTCTTGAATTGATGTGTAATATAAAAAAATGATGTAAAAAAGTTGTATGACAGTAAATAAAGAGAATGCAAAGCATAAGCATGGAGCATGGAGATGCATGGAGGTGAGAAAATGAAGATGAAAATGAAAATGAAAGTGAAAGGAAAAAGGAGACATAGATTTAAATTGGAAAGAAAGACATGGGACATTCTGCACTCAAACATTCATTATGTCCCCTCTCCTTTCTCATCCATTCGATTTTTATCTCTCATTACATACTCTTTTGTATCTATTCACACATCTAATTAATACCCAACATTTTTCTTATTTCCACTCTAAACTTTACCACAGATAAAAAAAAAAGGGTAAGAGATTAAATGGTGTTTAAATACAAAGAAAACTAATATCAATGTTAGGATAGAAATAAAAAAATAAAAAATTGTTGTATAATGATAAAGTTGATTTAATGTTAATTAAATATGAAATTTAATTATAATATATATGTATATATATATATATAATTATAAAATTTAATTATAATATATATGAAAGATTTCGTATTATTTAGTAATATAATTAAATTAATATATATAAAATAGTACAAATTTCATCTCATAAATTAAATTTATAAGATTGAATTATTGTATTAAAATTTATATTGATAAAATTATTGAACCTATCATATTATCTTTTACTCATATATATATATTTTATCTCATAATTGTTTTTTTTATAAATTATAAAATAAAATTAATTAAATTTTAAAAATAAATTAAATATCGTAATTATTTTTTTAACGTATAAATAATAAAATAAATTATTATAAATATCACTTATTTTTAATGGAAAATAAGATTTTTTTGAACTTTCTGTTTTAATTTTTAATTAATTTTTTACTCGTCTTAATCTATTAGTATTTTTTTTCTCCATTACCAAGTAATAGTTAATGAATAATGCAATAATGACATTTAAGAGTTTGGCAGAATAATTATATGTAATTTAAAAAAAAAAATGTTTTTAATCCTTCCTTTATTGTGTATATTAGAGTTTATGAATGACTGGTTTATGAGTGGTTAAAAATATAATTAAAAAAGAGTACGTGTAATTATCCTGTCACATCCCTTCATAAACAAGTTATTGAGAAGCTAACATCGTTATTATGACATTAGTTAATTTTTGTTAGAATATGTTTGTATAAATTTCTCTAAAAATTTCGTTATTATTATTAGTTAATGATTTTATAATATGTCAGGACAAATTTCTTCAAAGTATTTAAAAATAAATTAAAAGTAGTTTATGTATAACTAATTTGTAAATAATCTTTCATCTAACTTATTTAAGGTTTTTCTTTTTTAATTTGTGTATAAATTATACAATAATTTATTTCATTTTTACTCTTATTTTTCTTCACTAAAATTGCTTTTCTTCACAGAAAAAAAAAAAAACATATTAGCGGATAGAAAATTC
Organism: Macrotyloma uniflorum; assembly: GCA_016859785.1. Classification (NCBI taxonomy): domain Eukaryota; kingdom Viridiplantae; phylum Streptophyta; class Magnoliopsida; order Fabales; family Fabaceae; genus Macrotyloma; species Macrotyloma uniflorum. The sequence goes on from BDMB01000021.1 coordinate 1,820,511, forward strand.
AGGAAGTAAGATCAGTCAAATTGAGTATATTACACTTACATTCCATCTAATTTTAAGATATTTATGCAACTTTTTATAATATTTTCAATAAAATAACGATAATATTCTCCTTCAATTTTCAAAAGATATTTCCTTATTTTTTAACAAAATAATATTTATTTTTCTCATATTTATAATATATTGAAACTAGTTTCTTTTATTTTATTTTAAAAATTTTGATTAAAACTTAAATAAATATCTATAAAAGAAAAAAAAAATTTAAAACATAAAAATAAAATGTTTTCATAAAAAATAAAATATTTAATTATTATAGATTATTAATATCTAAACAAATATTATTATTCCATTGTAAATTGTATTATAAAAATATAAAAAAGTTGAGTAAATATTATTCTAATATAAATAAGTAAATAATTACAAAATGTATGATTAAATCTATTAACTTATTATTATATTTAAGCATGAGTTAATATAAATAAAAATATATTCAAAAAGTACAAACATAAATATAAATAAAATAAGAAGTACGAGTGCTATTTTATAATAGTATAAAATACGTAAATGTTTATTTTAAAACTAAAAAAAATATAAATTTTATATGTAATTTTTTCCATAATTAAATCATTCAAATTTTATTAGTTAAAGGTTTTTATTTTTTATACTCTAAACCTTTTGTTCTAGTTTTCGTAATTTTGAATGAAATTTTAATTAATATATTATTTTTAAATAAAATAAAATAAATGACAACTTATTAAATATAAAAAAGTATATTATTTTATTAAAATACAATAAATGTGATCATCTATTAAAAAAATAGAAGATGTAACATATTTTTTTTAAAATTTAAGAAAAATATAATATTTATTTAAAATTAAAAAAAAAGATTTTAGAGTCATTTAACATAAATTAAAAAAGAAAATGTAATTTTCCTTATGCGAATCTGAGACATATATACTCTTAGATAGAGATAACTTTGATGGGAACAACGTTGCCTCAATCGCAACGGAATTATATTTTTCCTTCAATTTTTCTATTCACTACTCGTCCTCATAATTCAACCTTCATACTTGTGAATTAAACTAAGAAAACCTTGTGTTAATTTTTTAATTTTATGTAGTTTTTTCGGACAAAGTAACAATTTGTTTCTTAAGAAAAAAAAATATTTAATAAAAAATAATAATTTCATAAAATAAAATCATTCAACCCCACAATTTTTATCATCTTTTATTTAATGAATGTGGTACTTTATATTCCTTCTTATGTTCTTTTAGGTTGTCTGAACAATTATTGTTTGAAAACACACATAATAGTTGCATATGTCAGTGTTAGATACCTTAATTTATTAATACTTCTGCAATCATGCGTCTTCACATAATCATGCCAATATTTTACAATAATGTGAAACAAATAGTTTAATCATACATAAAATAAAATAAAATGGTGGAAACTTTATCCTATCATATATAAATTTTTCATTTTCGAACATTCATCACTCATCACTCATAAATTTTTAATAAAGAAATTTATTAGAAATTCTATATTACTTAAATATATAAAAAATAATAATATATATACATATAATAATAATAATAATATAAACCTTATCTTATCAAACTAATTTTAAAATTCATCACTAATAATTTTGATAATATAAAAGATATTAATATTTTTTTAACAAATAAAAAAATTGTAAGTAAAAATCGTAAAAATAAAAAAAAATAGTAAAAATCGTAAAAATGAAAAAAATCTTAATATTAATAATAAGAATATATGTTATCAAAATTAATTAGTTTTAACTATTTATATATATATATATATATATATATATATATATATATATATATATATATCATTTTCTCTCGCTTCCCCACTTTCATTTTCATTTGATAAAATATTAACATATTTATAATAATGTAAAATTTAAATAAAATGGAGATGAAATTTCCCAAGTTATCTATATATGAAAACTGTTGTAAGTGAAATAAAACCAATGTTTGAAATCGATTATATGAATGTCTAGTCTATTTAAAAGAGTCAAGGGAACGAGTTAAAAAGTTCGGTCCTTACATAGAATATTATTTAAATATGTTTTTTTAATTATTAAAAAATATGAATTAAGTTGTTTATTAAAGTATTTTTCTTCATAAATTTATATTCATATTTAGATAAAATAAAATAAAATAAATTATTAATAATTAAAAAAAAATAACTATTAATTATATCACTTTAAATTTATATATAATAATTATTTAAATAAAACTCATAAAAATAAAAAAATAAAATATATTTCAAGAATAAGTTTATTTACTAATAAAATATTTTTTACAATTTTTTTTTAAATAATTATCCATCGAATATTTTTTATATTTTTTTATGAAAATTCTCATTAATTTATTTGGGAAAAAATTTTCACAGATTTATTTGTAAGAAATTTTTCATAAATTTTTTGTGGAAAATAATTTTTTATTAATCTTATATCTACAAATTTGTGGTAATAGAAAGTTTGTGATATATTAATGGAAAAAATTATATTTTCTACTGATTTTAAGTATTATCCACAAACTTGTTTCATGAAAAATATGATTTTTTTTATAATGATATTTTTAAACATTAAAATAGTCTTTATAAGTTCTTAATAACAAAATTATAATATAATTTAAAATATTTTTCTCAAAATAAAAATAAATAGTCTCTTTATCTTAATGTCACTCTTAATTAAAGTATTTATAAACTAAAGATATAAGAACCTAAATTTTATCATTCAACTCTTCTTCATCCTTATCGAATACATGTTTAAATGTAAGAACATTTAATTCAAATAAAATACCAACAAAAATAAAAAAATAAAAAATATATTTCAAATACATATGAAAATAAAAGAAGATATTGAATTAGAAATATTCGTACTTACTCCTAAAATACTTAATTTATAAACTAATTATATCACTAGATATCTAAAATAGCATAAATTTATTTTTTACTAAGAAACTCTAGCTACATACAGGCACTCCAAGATTCACATGCAACTCAAAACACTAAAAAAAATAAAAAAAAAACTTAAGGAAAAGATGTTATTCTAAATTATATTTTAAATTATATTTTAATTGTATAAATATCTTCTATTCTTTATTAACGTCTATCAGATATGTATAAATCTTAATAATAATAATAGATAGTCCAGATATTTAAGAGAAAGAATAACTTTTTTTAGAGAAAATATTCTAAAAAGGAGATGATTTTTTATAAAATAAATTTTAAAAAAATTAGATTTTGTATCTAAAAATTTTTACAATTAATATTTGAAATCAAGTGAACAGGTTTACTTTGATTTATCATAAAAAATTTTAATTCTTTTTTTCCCAATCGAACTCTATAATAAGTCGATTCATTCATAAACTAGAATTTCATATTAACACAATTTAGAATATTTAGGCATCATGTTTTCATCTCAACTCATTGAACATAAAATTGAATTAGACTTAAAACTCATTTCTTTTATAGTATCAAAATCTATCATAATAAGATTGTTGAGCTTATTTCATCACATCTCACCTACATATATATATTTTATATTATTATACCTTTTATTTTGAATACTAAGATAGGTTAGATGTAGTATGCAATGATTAATGGAGAGGGAAGCAGTGCATAATGTTTCCTAGTTTGTCTATAGATATGCGAATTTTGATGCAGTGATTGCGGTTTAAAATCTCCATAACACAAGTTATCATCACTTCCTTCTCCATTTCTTTTTTATATTTCTTTTGGGGTAAGAGGAGTAATTATTCATGCATGTTTAAGACTAGCTACCATTAACGTTGTTCCCAAAAGAAAAACACTAACATTCAAATCATTAATTCAATTTAGACTTATATGTTCATTAAAGCTTATTATACTTTTTTTTTTTATCATTTCATCTTCAATATTTGGTCTCATATCATCATAGGCTTCCATGATTTAGTTACGCACTTGATATCGTCATTCCTTCATGATTTGATATTTTTTCAATTAATAGAAGACTTATTCTTCATATTATTTTAATTTAATGATTAAAATGAAGTAGTATTATAGACTATTAATTGAAAACAAAATCTTTAATTAGGGAAATTAAGGATTAATGAAAACACAATCTTAGACTTTTACTAACTATTTAATTATCTAAACAACATTTATTTTGTAATTTATCTTTTGAAATCTATTTCTATCTCTGAAATTTGAAATAGCTTAGATTGGAGAATAAGATTTCTCTTAATTACACATTAGTCACTAGGTTACTATATCTGTTACTATTATATTAGATACACTTAATAATAGATTAAGTGAAAATTTTATTGTAATCTTAATTTTTCTCTTTTCTATTTTACTTTTAAGATCTATATAAATATTTATATAAAGAATATTTTTATTAAGAATATTTTTTATACTTTAGTTTAGTTTTTAGTTAATGTAATTTTTATATAAAGATATAAAATGAACATTATATATATTATTTAACTTTTTTTTTAAGTTATTTAAATTATTCTTATTATTTGTATGTATCTATCTCTCTTAAGGAATTATTTGTTATCGTATAATAATTTAATTATAATAATAAAGTTAAATTAAAAAAAGTAAATTAATTATTAAAAAAATAATAAATTTCGAACACAAGTTTTTATATGCATCATTCATATTTAAACATTATTATCATATATTATACCATATATTATATTATATAATAGATATTTTTTTAAAAGATTGATATTATGTTTAAACTTAAAAACTAATATTTAGGTTCTTCTTTTAATCGAGAATGATAAATATATTAATAAAAATTGCTATTAGAAGTACTAAAAACAATCACAAGATATAATTAAGTAAAAATGTGCAGAAAGTTAAATAATTAACTAGATAATTATTTCTCTCCCTACTCAATGATTATCAGATACTTACCAAGTAGATCATCCAACACATAAGGAACAAGACCAAGGATCCATACACCATTCTGTAAAAGATCCAACAACCATTGAAACCTTAGATTTGACCCACAATCAGGAGTTCAGTTGAATTAGAAAGAAAAATTTTTCTGCATCTACCTTTTTATTGCGAAACAATTAATCTTCTTACATTGCAGATATATTATATTATTGATCAAAGTATCAATTGGTCTTCTTACATATAAGATAGAACTATTAACAATCCTATCTATCCTACTCTATTTCTCAATAGTCATGTTAGCAATAATTTATTGACCTCTCACTATGTAACACCTTAATTTATGTGATCTAAACTATCAATAGAACTTAGAATTTCATTGAATGTGCCATCAACATAGCATCATACTATAATATATTTGTATCTCATTGGAACCCCTCATTATTCACATATTCTTGGTACTAACCATTGATTCAACTCAACCTAAAACACATCACATAGGTACATCACTTAAGCATCTTTTGGTCGTTTGTTTGCTGAGTGACGATTTGTTGTTCAAATGACAAACTTTTATTTGCTTTAATATTCACCTCAATACTTAAGCGAAATGCATCAAAGATAGACACTAATTCTTTTTATCTCTCGATTGAGTAAATTTTTTCAGTTAATTTTTTTTTCAAATAATCACTACCCAATTCTTCAACTCAGAACTTCAATAACTATATAGTATTTATAACTTAAAATTCCCTCAAACTTCTTTAAAATTTGATATAAGTTACATTTTTCAACTTTTGATCAAAGTAACTTTTTATTTTAATTTCTCAGCTATTTCTATTGTTTCTGAATTTAAAATACAACATAATTTTAATATTTTTTTAAAAGAGCATTCAGATAATTTATTAAGTTTAAAAAATATAAATTTTATAAAATAAAATAATTTAACTCTATTTATAAAATTTTAAAATCAGATAAATATAATTTTTTTATATAAAAATTCATATAGTTAGAATTATAATTAGATAATTTCTACTAATTAACTTATCCATAAACTCTTGAATCTGATAAGGCAACCATGAGTTATTAGATTAAATAGGTAAATCTACCTACTTTTTTTTAAAAATATAAAAATAAAAATTCCACAAAAAATCATTTTTTTATAAACATAACTTTAACATTTGAAAGATTATTTGATATGATTTTAGTACATGAAAATTTACTTTAGTTGATAAACTATTTACGATTTTTTTAAATGACAATATACTATTTAGGAATTTCTAATCCTTTATGAGACTATTTTTTTTTTGTTTTTTTAATAATTATAATAGCAATGAAAAATTAAGAAAAAAAATAGAAATAATAATAAAATTATTAATAATAAATAAAATAATTTTTTAATCAAATAACTTCTCTTTTGACATATTTTTTTATTATTTTCTCTCTATTTTCTGAATCTCTAACAAACGCATGATAAATTAAAAATGGAGGTGATTTTAGAATGAAAAATTGATGCGGAACAGTTTGAGAATTGTAGGTTTGCCTAAAATGAATAAATAACATGTTTTGTTCTAAAACTATGAATGTCGTGTTTGGAAGAGTGTTGCCACAAACAAACAACGTATCCATCATAAAAATCACTCTCCATGTGATGGACAAACTTCTTCTAATTATTTCCAATAAATGTGGAGAGAGAGAGAGAGAGCGTTCAAATGCATTACAACGTTAGTTTCCTACGCTTCCTATGCTTTCATTTTTCTTCGATCTGCCCTTCAAATCTTTTCTATCATATGTAAATTAATGATAATGCTATTAGAAATTTATATCAGTTTTTGACTATCTTAATTATTATAATTTTGTTTATTAATAAAATTTGAATAATTCATTAAATTTATTAATTTAATACCAATATATCATAACTTATTAATACTGTATTAATAACTATTTACACTAATTTTAAATATATAATATTAAATATATTGTGATAATTATATAAATAAATATATATATAAATATATATTTAATAATATCATTAATATATATAAAGAGAGAAAAAATATATATCATTTAAGTGTATATTTGGTTGATTAAAGAATAAATTTATAAAATCACCTGATTTGATTTTATTTGATCGTTTATATGGTGATATTTGATTGTTTAACATTACATCATTTTTAGCTTTCACCTTAACGCTTGAATGATATGTCCTTAATAAAAAATTTAACAATTTATTTTTATATTGTTTGAGTGTCCTCTTAGTTGCCTAAGTGATATACTTCATACTTTATAATCAAATTCATTAATTTTATTTGTATTTTTTTTAGCGAAATACTTTTAGAACTATTCACAAACCATTATGTTTGTCTCTCGCTTTAGTGTTGACTACTCACTTGAACAAGAAGTCATAACATAACTTGTCACTTGAGTGATAACATATTGTTTGAGCAAACCACTACTGGTTAACTCAGCTTATGTATAGTTTTAGATGTTGCTTGACCACCCAACATGCAACTCGAGTAATTTGAAATGTTCTCTTATTATACAACACTATTATACAACTAATTTGAGTATCATTCTAACTGTTCAACACACAAGATAAAACTATTGGCAACCATGCTCGTCCTAACATACTCCCTTATTAGCCCTAAGTATGTTATAAAAAATTCCCTCATTGAATCTTCACCACTTGTTTCCATAGTCTACATGACCCACCCAACTAGTGGAGTCTAAGATCTCATTGAACCGACACCTAACATAGTCACCACACTATAATACATTTTTATCATCCTAGTACCATACAATGTCATTTCGAAAAAATTGTTCGAGGTTGACTAACCTCTCATCAATTCACATTTTTCAATTGATTTTAGGACACATAAACACATGCATGAATGCACTTCTATCACTTAAGTAACAAATTTAACTTTATTTTAGCGTCCATCTCAACAATTGAGAAAAGTGTCTTTAAGGTAAATGTTAATTTTGTTTATTCCTTGGTTAATTGTCACTCTAGTCGCTTGAGTCACTAACAAATAAATTAATTTTCTCTTATCTACAAGTATCTTGCATGACCATTTATTAGTATCGCTTGAGAAAGACTTGCCATATTAATTCTCTTTCATTTGATGGTATTCTCGCTTGAGCGATAGATTCATCGCTCAAGCATTCAGTCACTAACTCAAACACCCAACTTGTAGTTAGAGCATCAGTCTCCCTAACTCAAGTGCCAAACTCCTAGCTTAAATGAAGAACATCATGTTAAACACTTCTTCCATCATTGGATCTCATAGCTTAAGCATCCAACTTACTGCTTGAGTATCAAGTACCATTGTGACCACCTCTTCCACTATTTGACCTTGTAGTTCAAGTGCTCAAATAGTGACTTGAGCGACAAGTTCTGTAATTTAAGCACCCAACTTACAACTTGAACGATGAGACTAAGAAAAGTGTAAAAAAAGGCTCAAAACACAAATTTTCAAATCAAATAATCAACATACGACTTCCATTAAACCAAATTACACATCACAAACTCATTATAATTTCATATTTAAAGGAAAACATGTTTTCAAAACCATTATTTCACTTTATAATACTTTAAAACTTTTTTCCTAAAACTTTCTTATAATAACAACATACACACATTTATTTTTACTTTAATAATATATTATTCTTGAAAAATAATTTCCTTTACCTGAATTTATCTTTTGAACACCTTTTTTCTAGGTAATCATCCTCCAAATTCTAGTTGAAATCTCCAATAATTAACTTAGGTAACATCTCAATATAGAAACCATTTTCAAACTTATCTTTAAGAAAAATCTCAACTTTAACTAAAAAACTTAATTGTATACAAAATTGATAAGGTAATATTACTCCTTATGCCTTCAACTCTTATTTGTCATTTCAGTTTATATTTAACATAGTTTCTTTAGTATATTTTTGCAAAGATCATATTATTAGTCTAAGAGTATAAATGATTTAATTAGATGAATGATTAATATTTTATTAATTAATTTAAAATATTAAAATAAAAAAACTTAACTTTTTAAATTTCATTTACATAAAATTATTATCTTTCTAAAATCTTATATCTTTTATATTCTCTCTAAGTTTCTAACTGAATTTCTTATTTCTTTTAAAATTTAAAACCGTCCTTTTCAAACTAGTGAAGTGTAGAACAAGTTCATCCAATCAAAATTTTGCTTAAAATAATACTCTTTTTTCTTATTCTTTTGAATGTTTATAAGTTGGAAAATTTGCATAGAAGAAATAGAGTACATGCATGTGATGTTTAAAGAAAAAAGACTAATCTCTATTAGTCTAGAGCTATAAAGATGTGTTTGTTTTATTAATTTAAGTTTATTAGAAGTAGATTTATAGTTTCTATACATTTGAATAAATACTCTACAGAGGAAGTTTCTTGTAAAAATCTATAAAGAAAGTTAGTTTATTTTGATTAACATACATCCATCCTATAAAGTGTTTACATAATGTATTGATACACTTGAAAAATTCTATCAAACTCATACATTAAATTTAAGTTTTAAAGATATACACTTATCACAATTCTTTCTAAATTAATAACAATAAGATAATATTTATAGGACTAATATTCACCTCATATTATAATAATCCATCCTTATTTAATTTAATTTGAATTTAAAATTGAAATACTAATTACCTTATAATAATATCTATTACCATCCATATATTCTTTAAAACATAATTTATCTATATAATTTAATCTACCCCTCTTCTTTTTTTATTGAAAAGGTAAAGTATTATAATAATATTTTTATATTATTAATTTAAAATAACAAATACATTAATATACTTAAAAAAATAATTTATTTAACATATTTCTATTTTTAATATTAAAAATTTAATATTTTTTTAATTTTATACTAGAGCCAGAAGAATTATTTCATAGTGGAGGAAATAATTGACAATTTATGTAGAATTAATTTTAAGATATGAATGATGTAAATAAAAAAGTGACATTTCAAAGAAAACAAAACAATATAGGGTCAATATGGTCTCAAATTAAAATTTTAGGAATAAAAAAAAAACATTATTCTAAAAAGTTAGTGAAGTGTTATTTTTAGAGACTAATGATAAGTAAAATTTTATTACTGAAATGATTGATAAAAAATAAATATAAATAGTATTTGTTTGGTGGAGGGCATTAATGGATTTGACATTGAATTAATTTAAGATCTGATAATCGTTTAATAAACTTTGACGCAATCAACAATCCCATTCCCCCTTCAAATCCAATTTAATAACTTTTACAAATATAAATATATATTAATACTATTAACAAGAATTTAATAACATTATTTTGGTTTAGGTAAGACGGAGCCACAAATTCAATTTGAAAGAGTCAACAAATTAATACAATATATATTTTTAGGGATAATATTCTATATATATATATATATATATATATATATTGAATAAAAAAATTACTATAAGCTAAATTGATATTTAGATAATTCTTTTGTTGAGAATTTACATATAGATCTCTCAACATAAACATTCTATTACCATCTACAATTTTTTTTTCTCTCTATATATTTTTCTTTTCATGTTATTTATGATATTTATACTATTTTTCTTTTAATTATTAACTAATATAATAGTTTTCATGTATAATATTGTAATTATATATATAATTTTCTTTAGACGTCATAAAATTATCTAAAGAAAATTATACCATTCTAAAAGTAATTGGAGAACCATGATAAAAATAATTAGAGAACCATGATACTCATCTAATCCCTTTCTTCTATTTTTTAAATATTATTAAAAAATTCATATTTTTTATAAAATAAATTTGTAGATAATATTTAAGATTAATAAAAAATATAGTTTTTTTTTTAAATTTATCACAAAATTTCCATTATAAGTAAAAGGTTAATAGCAAATTACTTTTTGTAAAAAATTTATGAAATTTTTTTTACAAACAAATTTATAAAAATTTTCTCACAAATAAATTAATAAATTTTTTTTCACAAACAAATTTATAAAAAAATTTTTATAAATAAATTTATAAAAAATTATTATAAAAATAAATATGTAATAAATATTTAATAGATAATTATTTTTTTCTATAAAAAATAATTTATGAAAAATATTTTATGAATAAATAATTTTATATAAGTTCTTAGATTTAAATTTTATAAAAAAAAAACATGTGGTTAAAAATAAAGGCTGATAAAATAGATGAATATTTAATTTTTCTTTGTAAAAATTGAGTGATATTTATAGTTTTTAATGAGATATGAATTCCTTTATTTCTAATTTATGTATAAATAAAAATCAAAAATGGATTTATTAAAAGGAAGTGAAATTATTTTCTGAAAATTATCTGAATAAGAAAAGTGTTCATTGTTACATCTGCATAGATATAATAATTTAAACTAGAGTGATTGTGAATTCGAGAATTTGTTTCAGAAATTGCATTAAAAAGATTTAAATGAAAAAGAAGTTTGAAATTGGTTTAGGTTTTCCATAAAAGGGAAAATTAAAGATTAAATTGAATTTGAATAATTGTTTGGGTAGGGTGGCATAAAGGGGAATTAAAACATTGCAATGAAGGGTGTGTGCTGTGGACAATGAAGATGGTTGAACCTTAAAAGCAGCCACGTGTGGAAGGATCTCCATCAATCTATGCATCTCCACCATTTCTTTATTCATCAAACAATCAAACAATCTACTCACAAATGCACTCTCCCACACCAAAGAAGATATTCTCTACCAATCTAAAACTCAAGAAAAACACTCCAAAACCTAATTTATCCATACACAAATAAATCCACATAATTATATTTATATTTAAAAATTTGTGTTTAATGAATTTAATTATATAAATTAAATATAAATATAATGTGATTAACAAATTATAAATATAGTATACATATTAAAAAAAAACATATATAAATATTTATATATTATTTGTTAGAGATCCCATCGCTGAATGTAATTCATTTTCATAAAATCGATTTAATGGATGATGAATATTGAACTAAAAATTTATAAGTGGTCTAATCATAATCCGAAAATTTTAATAGGATAAATTTTGATATATAATTTATTTTTATAAAATTGACTTAATCATATGAGGTTTCTAACAATTTTATATATATTAATTTGATTATATATTTAGATAATATGAGATATTTGAAATTATTATTTTTTATACAACTCTAAAAATCATAATTCAAAATTATTAATTATAATTTTAAATACATTTTTTGTTATTTAGTGAAATTTAGAGGGAGTACCATATGCTAAGCTTTTTTTTTTTTTTCTAAAATTCTTTAATTTTAATTATCATGTTACATTGACTTGTTTGAATGAAATTTTTTGGAAGATAAAAAAATCTCAAATAAAAATAAAAATCTCTATAATGAAAATGTTGTAACTAGAATTAATATTTGAAGAGTTGGTTAAAAAAATATAAAAAAAATGATATAGATCACAAGGGTCCACTTAGTAGTTTTTATATGAAAAGAAGGGCTTGTTGTAATTTGATGGTGGGAAGAAGGGCATTTGGATTAAGAAAAAATGGTTCTAAAAAAACCTCATCTTTCCCACAGTTTCAAGGGCCCCACTTCTTGTCTGCTGCTCTATTAGCCAATTAAAAACACTCCTTATAAATGACAGTTTTTTTCAACTCTCTGTATTCTTAGGATAGAAAATTATTTAATACTACTAATCACTTAATTAATCCTAATTAAGCCTTAACAACCACTTTACAAATAAAAGCTTCGATTTCTCAAGTTTATTATTGTTCCATTCTTATATACACATTTACAAACCAAATTTTATTCCCATCAAATTTGGAGTTACATTTTTTATTCAAAATTACTTTTTCTTTTTACCCTAATATCTATCACTTTGTTTCTTCAAAGAGGAAATTAAGGTAACATACTCACATTTTTTTTTATATATATATATTTATAAAATAGTTGTTTATATAAATAACTTATAATTATTAGTCATACAAGTGAAATGTTTAATTATGTTTAGAGTATAGGACAAAAAGTCTTTTTCAAATTACATTAGCTAAAACAATCAATCTTAAATTTAGAAAATAAAAAATAAAATTACATAAAATTTAAGAGAATGAAAATATATTTGATTTATTTGATAAAGTTATATAAAATATATATTTTTAATAATATTAGTATTACTACAAATTATTCATTATTGAATATAATGATTAAATCGAGTGTAGCATCAACATTATTGCATTATTTAATTAACATAATTAGTACACTTATTTTTGGGAAAGATCAATATAATTACTTGACCTTTAATTACATCATTTAATTAAAAGAGAAATACATTCATTTGAAACCGAGAAATTTATGTTTTATTTTAATTATCAAATAACCTTATTAAATTTTTTAATATTTATAAAAAAAGTAGATAAATACAAAATTTCTATTTGATAAGTCCCAGTAAAAATTTAATGCAAAATAATCTATTTTCCTTAATAGCGAAATTACTCCGTTAACAAATTTAAAATATTAACCGTTATGCTATACGAAGGCTTTTTACACGGGAATCTAATCACCACCAACTATACGTATACATAATAAATCTATTATTATTTTTATAATAATTATGTTAAAACTATACCAAAAATAATCTAATTATTTAATTATGGAAATTTTCTTACATTATAGGGTTATTCCTATTAAATTTTTGACTGAAGAGGTAATAATTTAAAACTGTTATATATATATAATTTTAAATAAAACTAATAATATGGATGTTTATTCTGAAATTTTCAGTTAGCTTTTAATAATATGATATTTGATTATTGTTGATATGCTTAGGGAAAAGCAAGAAAGGTGGAAGGTGGAGAGAATCTAGAAATGCCCATTTGTTTGTGATAAATAAAAATATATTCTGAAAAAAAACAGCCAAAAAAATGATTTTTATTTTTATATAAATGGTAAAGGAAAGGTTAAGAGAGAGAAAGAGAGAGAGAGAGGAGTGATGAAAAAGCAGAGAATAAAAAGAGACCGGATGTTGACAAATTTCATGTCACTGTTCTTAGAAGGTCGTTTGTTTGTGTGAAGATTTCTTATCTGGGATCTCTCTCTTTAAAAATGTTTCTCTCTCTAAAAAAAAAGGTCCATTCTTTCTTCTCCTAATTCTGTGAGTGTTTTTGAGAGAGAAAGAGAGAGAAGGAAGAGTGGCTGGCCCAGCAGATCGAAATCTCCTTCTTTTCTTCAACCTGATGACGATCTAAGCTCCTTCAATGGTGTTGCAACAACACCCTCTTTGCTATTTTGTCTTATAATTGTTATTGGTTTCAGTTCTAGTTACCCTTTTGGGCTTCAAATAGTGGGAGACTAAAAAGGCTCTGAATTTTCTCTCTCTGATTGTGTTGGTGTCTTGAATGGTGGAATCTCTCTGGGATTCTTGAAAGGAGGTGTTTAGAGGATGTGGGTCTGAGGTAAATTTGCTTTTACTCTCTAGATTTTTTTTATTAATTTATGTATTTATGTATGCATATATTTTTTTTACTAGGTGAATTTTGGTTTTGTTGTTTTATGTCCGGTTCTTTTTTGACTGTGATGAAAGTTGAAAATTAAAACATGAAAATTCCTTGGATTCTGTTGTTTGGGGGATTGTTATTCGCACAACTGTTTTCATTTTTAATTAGGCTTTGAATTTTTGTAGGTGGAATGTTCTGATACTTAATTTTAGGCTTTCAAATGCTTCTTCTGGTTGAAAGCATCCGCACTAGGTTCAGATTATTGCTGTATTGGATCTGTATAATTCAATTTTGTCATTCATTTGTCCTGTCTTTGGTCCTTCAATTTTCTGCCTCTGAAGCCTGAATTGAAGTGAGGGACCAGTGTTCCTTAAGATTGTGGGCGACTTTATGATGTGTCTTGTAATTCCTCTGGATATTTTTCATCAACTATTTGCAAAGATTTTGGAAATTTCCCAGGCCTGAGATTAACTGGTAAAGTTTGAATGCGGTTCATGAATCTTGAAAGCATTGATAAAACTCGTGTTATAGAAAGTTGTCTACTTTGCCAAGATTTAGATTTATTGGAGTCACTTCTACTTGTACTGTTTTTATGTATATTTCATCAGTTGTTAGCTTTGTTAGGATAATCAATGAATTTGTAAACCTTTTCCATATTTCTACAAAATGTGGGTTTACGGATTTTGTTATTACTGCCATGGAGTGATGAGTACTTGCATGGTAATGGTTGTTTTCAACTGTCCTAGTTGACCTATGTCATTCTTGGTCAAAGTTCTCAATAACAAAATATTCTAATAAGCCTAGAGAATCCAGCAGATATTCAATGTAATGAAGTTTTTCCAGATTGAGGTAAATAAGGTTGCCATTTTATATTATTCTAATTGGTGCATTTGATTGGGAGGTTCACCGGTAACGGTTGATTTCGGTTTGTCATTACAACAACAATGATTCCTATTATATATTCTTGGATGTGTCAAAGTAAGCAGTAGAGTAACGGTAAGGCAATTATGCATTCAGCTATATTAAATCCTCTTTTCAACTGTGTTGCATTCCTATCTGCAACCTTAAATATTGGTAACTTGTGAATTCTCGACTGGTTATGGTAATGTGAACTACTAATTGTAGTGTCTCTATTATAAATTGATTTCAAATTTATTATTGTATCTTTAACAAATCGTGGAACAGCGGTTGTTGTCGGTTTGTCTTTATAATAATAATGATCCCCATTAGAAATATTTTTATGTGTCAAAGTAGCCACTAGTGTAACGGTAGTGCATTTACGCATTCAGTGGCATGAAATCCTCTATGCAAGGGTGTTGCATTTCTATTGGCAACCCCAAGAATTGACAATTTTGTGAATTCTCAACTGATTATGAAAATGTGAACTAGTATTTGTTATGTCCTACAGTAATTCTTAATTTATAATATATTTTATATAGTTAACATGTGAAAATTTTGTTTGTACTTGAATCTTTTCTTAAGTGTGTGTCGTTCCTCTTCTATAATATTGGATGAAGTACTTTCTTCTACGATAAAATTGAATGCATAATTTTAATAGTTGTAGGCACTGATTCATAGTGTCTTCCACAAAAATTAGCTCAAGTGGGCTTTTATCATCATGCAAGATGCTTTTTAGCATTAGTAACTTCAAGTTTTATATTGCTTGAAATAGAAAGAAACAGGTAATAATTGCAACTGGTTAAGAATTAAGATGTATGTGAGGTTCATGGGAACAAGTACAAGGGAGGGAATGAAAGGGGTTATACACGGGATTACTTTGAAGAATCCAATTCTTTATCTTGAGACCCTTATTTTAAGGGGAAACTGAACTTAAGTACAGAGAATTCAATCAATCCATTGCTGACTATGTTCACCTTTGTGCGTTGAGAAGATTACTCAACCATTCAAGTAATAATAAATTCTTGTTAATAAGAAAAGTTTGTGGATATTCAATTTTGTGATTCGGCGCTATTATGCCATGTTATGTCATTAAGTCTGGATTTGTGTTATTTAGTTGTTTGACTGCTTTTTGTTGTTTGGGTTTTTTGGGGTAATTGATCCAGTGAGGCATCTTATGTTAATTTGTGCTCAAATACTTACTTGCATGTCACTGATCAATTATCAGGAATGGGAACCAAAGTCCATAATCTTCCAGGATATTACTCAATGAGAGATCTTAATGAGGAATCCAGCAGTTGTGGCTGGCCCCTATTTTATGGGGATAAATCGCTCTCAAATGGGCAGTACTATAATAGTTATTTGCCAAGTTCTACAACAGATGCATGTTCTGCGTATGATAAGGATGCTGTGAAGCGGATGATGCTTGAGCATGAGGCTGTTTTTAAGAATCAGGTAGGAAACATCCAGTTTCTAACTTTTATTCTTTTGTCTGCAGCATGCGTAGTTTTTATGTTCTGGATTTGGATTAAGTCTTATTAGTTCTTTTTTTGTTGTAAATTTTTTTTCTTTATGCATCTTAGAGATCTTTTTTCTTAAAATGTGTTATTTTTCAATTGTTGCAGCATGAGGTGACAACTTAGTAACTTATCACTATTATGTTGCAAGATTAATTTTACCTCAGTTTTAGATTCCTTTAGCATGGTTCAAGCTATGGTTTTCCTAAGCTTAATTTGTTTTTGTATTCCATATATTTAAACTATGTATTTTGAAGCAGGTCTATGAACTTCACCGTTTGTACAGAATACAGAGGGATTTGATGAGTGAGGTTAAAAGAAAAGAAATAAACAGAAACCAGATACCGATTGAGGCATCATTTTCAACAGGTCAAATGGCATCTCAATTAACGACTGATGCAGCACAAAAGTGGCATATTCCTGTGGGAAATTCTACTTGTGCTAAAACATCTGTGTCAGGAGTTGAGGGCATTCATTCTCCTTTGGATTCAATGAAAGGGATCTGCAAACAAACAAGTTCATTTCCATCCCCAAATGGGTGTAGTTCAAAAGATGTTGAGGTGCTTGACTCTAGACCCTCGAAGGTGAGGAAAAAAATGTTTGACCTTCACCTTCCGGCTGATGAATACATTGATACTGAGGAAAGTGAAAAGCTCAGTGATGAAAAGACAAGTGATCCATCATTCTTTCTTCCAGATAGAAACTGTAAAAATGGAAGGGAGGGTGATGCAGAACATTTTTATGGCAGTGTTAAGAAGACTGGCAATCAAGAGGACACTTCAAGATCTGAGAAATCTTTAAGGAGAAGAAATGGTTTGGCTGACTTAAACGAACCCCTTCAGGTGGAAGAAACGTACAGTTCTCCATATGTTCACCTTCTGAACCGTGATCCCTGTCAAGGGGCAGCTGAATGTTCTGATCTCTCTCCCGCTGCCAAACAAAAGTCAGAGTTTTTTGGTTTGTCTAGGGAACAATTGCTCAACTCTCGTCATGGAACTGACAGTTGGGCTCAAAATAATGTTTATTTGGAGAACAATGGGGGCGGAAAAGGGTGGTATCATTCAGTGGCTGGGGCAGGTTAGAGAATGAATTACTATACAGTAGACACTTTGTTGCCATTCTTCTTGTATCATATTTATATACTATTTTTTAGTAGTAAAATCGAATCTTTTTACTCCAAGTAAAATTTAACTCTGTTTTCTTTGTGTTTCTATATAGTTGGAGTACATTTGTCTTTCTTATCTGGCAACAATTACTATTGATATTTACTTCTGATTAAAATTTTTCTGTGACAATCGTGTGCTAACATTGACAGGGCAAGCTAAAAGTAACACACAATCTGTTCCTCAAGTCCTCAGACTGGAGAAATCACCCATATCTTCCCAAACAATACAAGACGCACTTAGCAAATTTCATGAACCTGCATCTGATTATCTAAATGGTCGAAACAAGGCTGACATCTGGAGGGAAAAGACAGTTAGTGATTTACATATTGGTGGAAGAAATCATGAATACCCCAACAACAAGCATCCTGAGTCTGTGATATCATTACATAGACCTGGTCTTTTTGCAGCTGCCCCTTCCTCTGATTTATCTAAGTCTTGGTCTCATTCAGCTTCGTCTTGGGAAATGGCCAATAGCAGCCTAAGCCAGAGGTTGAAGTCAATTCAGACACCATGTCTAAATCTGTCTGGTGCTATGACTAGGAGTTCCCAGTCACTAAGTAATGGGATATTGGAAGATTGCTGGCCTCTAAATATGAATTCCAAGCCTAACTCAGGTTCTCGAAGTGATGCACCTCTACAGAATGGATTTTGCCCTGGGTCTTCATCTGGGTCCAAGGAACCATCAATGAACATCTCTTCAATTAGCTACGATTATCTCAATCATAAAAATGACTCTAAGACAATTCCTGATCACTTTATCAACAATGTGCCATCGAAATCCTGTAAGGGTTCAGATTCAAATTGCAATAACATAAAGTCTGGAAAAGATATTGACTTGAATGTGCTGCTTCCGAATGGTTCATCCAACAACTTACTTCCCCAGTCAGGCATTGGGATAATGGATGGAGAGCAGAAGAATGAGGAGTGTCATGTAGTATTACCCTGGCTTAGAGGAAAGACAACTTGTAAGAATGGAGTACAGAACTCTGCAGGTGAGTCGGGTTTATTCCATGCTGTATCATTGTCCAGTAAAGATGAAACTGGAAAGGGACCTAGCGGACTATTTATGCACCATAAAACTTCAGTTTTGTGTTCTAATGACATTGAAGTGAGTAGGACAAAGGTAAATGAAAGCTCTAGTAATAAGAAAATTCTTGGCGTTCCCATATTTGATATGCCTCGTACTTCTGCCAAGGAGTTGTCTTCAATCACTTTTCAGTCTGTGTCAAATCCTAATCCATCTGATGTAAAAGTAGTGGCAAATTTGAAAAAACATTTACTTGATATTAACTTGCCTTGTGATGCTGCTGTTGTTGAGTTGGACAAAGAAGCATTCACTGAAACTGCTGCTAGCAAGACAAGGTCTCCTACAAAAGCAGACTCTAAAAATCAAATTGATCTGAACTTGAGTATGAGTGAGGATGAAGGATCTTTCACTACTATACCAATTGAAAATGTAAAAATGAAGGCAGATATAGATTTGGAAGCCCCTATTGTTCCCGAGACCGAGGAGGATGTTCTTCCCGAAGAAAAGCAGCTTGAAACTTCTCTAGCATCAATGCAAGTCCTAAAAGCATCAGTTGAACAGCCAAAGGATGATGAACTTATGACAAATGCAGCAGAGGCTATTGTTGTTCTGTCATCTCTTTCCTGTGATGAAGTGGATGGTGTGATAAGTGAAAGTCCATCAGAAAATCCAAAGGTGGACCTGCTAAATTGGTTCGCAGATGTAGTTTCCTTATGCAAAGATAATGTAGAGGGAAAGTTTGATGTTTCAAGGGAAAAAGAAGGTGATGACAACGAGGAGCGTTCTTCTGGAGGATTGGATTACTTTGAGGCAATGACATTGAACTTGCCATATACCAAGGAAGAAGACTACATGCCCAAGCCTCTTGTTCCTGAAAACTTCAAAGTGGAAGAAACAACTACTTTATTACCAACCCGGACAAGAAAGGGACCAGCAAGGAGAGGGCGGCAGCGAAGGGACTTCCAAAGGGACATTCTTCCAGGCCTTGTGTCTTTATCAAGGCATGAAGTAACAGAAGATCTTCAGACATTTGGTGGGATCATGAGGGGAACAGGTTATTCATGGAATTCAGGATTAACTAGGAGAAGCTCATCTAGGAATGGTGGTGGCCGAGGGAGGCGACGGGCACAGGTTGCCCCCTCTCCCCCGACACCGGTGGCAACCAATGAAGCTAGCACCCCACTGATGCAGCAGCTCAATAACATTGAAATTGGATTGGAGGATAGAAGCCTGACTGGTTGGGGCAAGACAACCAGAAGGCCCCGTAGACAGAGGTGCCCAGCTGGTAACCCTCCATTGATCCAGTTAACCTAATCACCATAAGAGGCTTAAAATTTTTAGATGACAATTTATAGAGGTAAGCAGGGCCGGTTTTCATATTAATGGAACACATGATGTTCTCAGGCATGGGGATTTCTCTTGTAAATTTCTTCAACCCGTATTTGGGTATATGCTTGATTCTCAGTCTTTGGGGTGATAACAACTTGTATTATTCTTAAATAATGTTGCATGATTTCTTCTCATTTTCTCTTTATAGAACTATTGAGATATATACCAGTGTTCCTTTAATTCTCTACTCTCTCACATTCTAGGATTTCTATTAATGATTTTATGATTACAGTCTCACTCTGCATGAGTTGCTCCTTCATCTTAATCAAATAGGACTCATAGTTTTTGATGGATTTATTAGCTCACATTGTAGTATTGGATTTGTCCCTTTTTTATGGATATGATGGTAATATTCTGCTCCTAAACAGCAGTTCATTTTTTTGTGTAATTAAAGATTTTCCATAATTTGTTTATTATCAAGGAACCTTAGGCATAATTTTTACCTATTATGTTGAAATTTCTATTATTCTATATAATTTTTTTCCAAAGTAAGTGCAAGGTTTTTACTTTTCAAATTCTGTGGCCCTTCTGAAGTTGGTCAATGGTAGGTGGAGGAAAAAATTTGATGAAACTGGTCTTATAAATGTTGGAATCTCAGGTTTATAAGATATTGGTATGTTGCAGTGCAATGTACCTCACCCTGCGTTATTCTGAGAAGAATGCTCCCTGCAAGGTGATACATAAATAATGATTTGTTAACTTTGTTGCACGTTGGTTGGTTGAAAAGTATTATAGTACTAAAAAATTAACCTCAAAAAGTGCTCTCTGTGTAGGAGAGAAGGTATTTTTTTACTAATAAATCCACATTTGAGCTTGGATGACCATCACTAATAACGAGATTTTCTACTGTTTCATTTTTATATTCAGAATTTTTGCTTAAATATATTAATTTAGATGTCATATGCTGAACATTAGCAGGTAACATTCTAATTGATTTTCTTTTCATTGAACACAAACTGTTAAAGAATGTCACATAATATTAAAACTAAAAAATAATTATTTTCAATTTTTGAAGGAGAAAATTAAAGATAAATTTTTACATGGATTAATATCAAAACACACTTATTTTACAGGAATTGAAAATATATTTAAAGCCTACTTTGAACTGAAATCCAATGTCACATAAACCAAACAATTTTATAATTTTTTCTCTCTTTTATTTGTATTCACTCTATTATTTTGTGAAGTTTCAACAATTTTTATGTCTAAACAAGAGTTATTTATTATTCTCTAACTATTAGGAGAAAATAGTTCTGATCTGTGTTCTGCATAGCAATGTGCAGAGTGAATAAAAGAAGATAATTGAAGTGAAACTTTTGAAGTGTTTTAAGGCAGAAAAACCAAAACAAAGGCATTGTCCAACCCTGCCCATATTAGGAAAAGTCATTTACATGACTGAAAATGTTCATATTTGTTCTTTTACTTTTCTCCCTTTAACTCAAAAAATAGAAAGGAAAGAAAAAAAAAAGAACCACGGTTGTGTGGTCTTCTTTGATTCTTTTTCTGCTACTTATCAGATTGGTTCACATGACAAAGACAAGAAAGAAAGAAGAGTAAACAAGACAAGATGCCAAACAGAGTTGTTTACAGCAAGTGCATATTGTTATTCTAATGTGTTTCTCTATTATCATTTTATTTTATTTTATTTTTTTATATTTTTTAAACCATTGGTTTGATTGGTAATGGAACAAAAGAATATCTTAAATTAAAATAAGTTAGACAAGAATAGTCATCATACACATGAAAGTGACCAGAGACACTTTCTTGTATACAAAAATATATCACCAAAACATAAATCAATTGTTAATTTTTATACAAATATTGATTTAAGTTGTATCTTCACCACAATTTTTTATCTTTTTTTTATTATAAATGGCTCAATTATTGTAAAGATTTAAATGAAAAATAAAGGTCTTAGTTTTTGTTTATATATTCTAGAAAAGAGACATGTTCCAAGGAGAAGAAAAACGACATTGACTTATCAGGTTTCGAAGAGAAAAATAACCTTTTTTTTTAAAAAACCTTAAATTTAACAAATACGTAGTTAAAAAAAAAAGAATGTGCTTTTACCTTTTGAGATAAAGAGAACTCTTTCTCAAGAGAACAATGCAAAGAGAAAGATACATATATTAAATATATGTGATTTTTCTTTAAGATTATTTTCTCAAATTTTTTTCTTAGTATTTTAAGGTCAATTGTTATTTTTCAATGATTTAAGAAATAATTAATTCTAAACAAAATTTTCAATTTCTTATAATTTTTAACATACATTCATTTTCTTTGTGTTAATAAATGATATTCACCTTACTTTTATGTTTTTAATAAAAATAACATTAATCTCTCTTATATTTTTAAATAAAGTGTTCTTACTTCTCTTATTTTATTTTTTAAAATTTTTTATCTACATATTCTTTCAACTTTTATATTTTAAAACTTTGATATGTAATTTTCATTAAGTTTTAGTTAATATAATATTTTAAAATAAAAATAAGGGAAGTAAGTTTTACTTTATTAAAACTATAAAATATAAATGTCATTTACTAAAAACTCAAGAAATAAGAATGTCTATTCAAAAATTAAAAAAATATTATTTTATTAAAATCATAAGGGATATACATGTCTATTTTAAAGTTAGAAAAAGTTTAAATATTATTTAGTATAATTTGAAAGAGGTAAGTGCAATTTCTCTAATTAAATATTTGTAAAAAAAACATATGTTTAATTTATTTGTACTGTTTTATTAATAAGAATTTTGGAAATCTATTAATTTATTTGTACTCATATTTTATAAAAAAGAAAAATGAGGAGATTTCTTAAAAGAAATAAACAAAATTAGAAAGAAGAGTGTAATATATTCTATAAGAGAATATTTGGAAAGAAACTATAAGACAACAATACTTTATTATTTGAAATTTGAAAGTAAATATTTAAAAAAATGAGAATATTTGTAAAAACATGAAAAGCAATATCACTAGTTTCCAATTCTAGACAGAAGAGAAGAGAGAATGAATAAGAGTTGTGTGGGACATAGAACAGAGAGAAGAAGAGATATTGGGTCGTACATAACAGAGAACAGAGAAGAGAGAAGAGAGAACTGAGAAAACAGAGAAAACAGAGAGAAGAGGGAGGATTAAAGAGGGGTCGTGGTCGAGGGTGGGTGGGTGTAGAGAGAGAAAAACGAACACTTAATTTTGATTGGTTGGGTGTGTGTTTACTTCTTGTTTATACTTACTTTCTTACCATAAAATAATTTATTAATTAACATTTTTTTTCCTTAATATTTATAAGATATTGGTAATTTATTAAGTATATTATATTTGTTAAAATATCAAGATAAAAATAAATTTATTATAAAATAACATAATATTTATAGAAAAACTTCTATTATTTAACTGTTTTGTTTTTTTAAATAGGTAATAAAATATATAATATAATATATTTTTTAAAATAAGATAAGAATTACAAAAATAATTATTGAAAATTTTTACAATTAATTTATAAAAAATTCTTAAAAATATATAATTAAGAGAGATTACAAAAAATTTATTACATTAAAAATTTTTAATAATTAATTTATAAAAAATAATAAAATATATCTATGTTTATTAATAATATCCCTTTAGCATGTCAATTATATCCCTTAAAAATATTAAGATTTATATTTATGTTTAGCATGTCAATTATATCTCTTAAAAAATATGAATATAATGTGTTTAATAAATTATAAATATTATTTAAATATAAAAAATATAAATATCAATGAATCAGCACTCAATAACATAACTTTCTGTTGCTACGAAATTTTCTCTCTCTATCACTATTCTTCAAATGCAATTACAGAACATAACATAGAAAGAAAAAAGGAAAAAGAAAGGTACTTTTCTTGTCATTCATTCATTCTCCAATTTATCATAATTCACTCCTCTGCTGTTACTTTCTTTGTCCTTTTCTCCTACCCACTTTTTTTCCTTCTTCACCATTTCATTAACTAATTAATTTTCTAATAATACTTTGATTAATTATTTTCATATTATTTATTGTTATTATAGTAAAATTAATATTAATATTGATAAAATATTTACAATATAATTAGTTATATAATGTTGATATCCATAAAATATTAATGATATATCACGATATAAATTATACCATAAATATAAATTTTGAAAAAATTAATAAAAAATCATATTAAATTATATTTGTAATTATAAAAACACTTATATTTTCTTAAATGGTATAATATAAGATGTTTAAACTGTTTTGTTTAATCAGATTATATATGATTTAACTCAATTCTTAAATTCTTATATGATATGATATTAACATTAAATTTTCAAAGAATATTTTATATAATGTTTTAAAATGTATTTTTTTATATTATTCTTAAAAATAAAATAGTTAATTAATTCATGTTATGGTTAGTGACTTAGTAATGGTAGAAATTATTGATTTTATGTGAGTTATGAAAAAGTTTTGAATGCTTAAATTTGGATTTTGTACATTTAACTTTAGTAAATTATTTTTGATTCTATGAAATTGGAACTTTGTATAAAGATTACATTAATTATGGGACAAATTAAGCAGAAAAAAAAATTAACGTTTTCAATTCAAAATTTCAAAAAGTACTATTATTGTGGGAACGATGATATAAATTATAAATATTCTCTATGTACGTTGCTGGTCAGTATGAGAGAACAGAACAATCTATACAAACATTTTCCTAAAACGATGATATCATTCTAAGATGGGATTGATTTGTTCAAAATGTAACTGCTAATTTTTCTCTGCAAGTTATATACGGTACAATCCTCAAAAAACATATTAATACCAAACATTGTGCCATGATATTCTACATCACATAGTTGTTCCTGTGCCAAACTTTGAAAATTTTCTAGAAACATATAAATTTCTTTCATTTGCCATTCAGAAGAAGTATCTCCAGCTCCGAATCTGTAAATTTTCTTATCTATCTCAATTGAACTGAACCCAGGGACCTTCTTTAGACCCAATCCTTCCATCATTGATCTCACCTTTCTGGATTCATACCAGTTTCCTCCCTCAGCATATATGTTAGATAACAAAGTGTAGTATCCTGTATCATCTATTCTTATTTCTCTGAGTTCTTTATGAATGTTTTTAATCAAATCCATCCTCCCATGTATTCTACAACCATTAAGCAAAGCACCCCATGTGCTAGCATCTATAGGTAGACATGTTGACTTAATTATTTCATAAGCTCCATTGATATCTCCGGCGCGGCTTAGAAGATCTACTATAGAGGCAAAATGTTTTGCATTAGGTACTATGCCATAATCTCTCATTAAGTTCAAATAGAACTTTCCTTCTTCCACTGATCCAGCATGCCTGCAGGCTGATAAGATATTCGTGAAAGTTACTTCATTTGGTTTGATATGTGACTCTACCATTTTTGTGAAGAGGGTGGTGGCAGAAGTTATTTGACCATGTATGCCATAAGCAGCAATCATGGCACTCCATGATACCACACTTTTATCCGCCATGCTATCAAAAACACCTTTAGCTGTTAGAAGATCCCCACTCTTAGCATACATGTCAACCAAAGCTGTATCGATGTAAAGATCCCTCTGCACACCAGATACAATGAGCTTATGGTGGATCCATTTTCCCTTCTCGAGATAACCCGAATTGGAGCATGCTTGAATTGCACTCAAGAAGGTTACTTCATTAATGTCCATACAATTGAAGTACATCTCATCAAATAGCTTGAGTGCTTCTGCTGAAATGCCATTTTGAGAAAACCCACAAATCATACAGTTCCATGTCACAATGCTCTTCTCCCTCATCTTGTCAAAAATTTGGTATGCCAAATCCACAAAGCCACATTTTGAATACATATCCATCAAGGAGTTCTGAACAAATTCGTTCAGGAAGCTTCTTTTTGTCACATGGCCGTGTATCTGCTGTCCAAATAGTATTGAACCAGCACCTGCACTGGCTGAAATAGAACTTGCTAAGCTAAATGAGTCCGGCATTAGCCCCTTTTCAAGCATACGTGCAAAAAGCACCATGGCCTCCTTGTTTAAACCCTCCTGAGCATAAATTGATATGAGACTGTTCCATGATACAATGCTGTTTCCAATTAAATGAAGAAGCTTTTCACAACTGCTTATTTTCGAACACGCAGCATAGAAATCCATCAGTGCAGGCCCTATATCAAGATCAGCACCATTCATTTCTCTCCTCAAAATAAAGCTATGAACTGACATTCCTTCTTTCAACCAGCCTAACCTAGCACAACAAGACAGAACACTGATCATCGTCACCGCATTGACTTCAACTTCTGATTCCTGCATTTTCTTAAAAACGTCAATCGCCTCCTCAAAGCATCTATTCTGATTAAACGAAGAGATCATAGAAGTCCAACAAGAAGTACTTCGATCACCAACACTTTCAAACACCACTTTTGCTCCATACAAGTAACCGCACTGACTGTACATAACAATAAGAGAATTCCTCAAACTCGCTTCGCCAACCATCTCTTTCCTGATCCCATACCCGTGCACCGATTTGGCCAGCTCTATGCAACCAACCTTACCACAAGCCTCAGCCACGCTGAGCATCGTAACCGAGTCCAGTTCAATTCCCTCGGAAACCATCAAACGCAACATCTCCAACCCTTCTATCGGCTGGCCATTCTCCACATAACACGCAATAACCGAACTCCACGAAACCAAATCTCTCACACGCATTTCATCAAACACCTTCTGGGCATCACTCAAACACCCCAATTCCCGATACATGCTCAGCAACGAAGTTCCAATGACATGATCAGTGCCAGAAGCGGACCTTACTATCCTTCCATGCACTTTCCTGCCCATAACCAAGTCGCCAACGCCTGAAACGGCTTTGAGAACAGAAGGGTAAAGGAAAGTGCAGTTTTGGGTGAGGTGGGAACCCTTTTGAATGTGATGGTGGTAAAGGGAAACCACTTGGTGAAACAATTGGTGCCACAAGTAACACTTGACGAGGACACCAAACATGAAGGAATCGGGAGACCGGTGGGCTTCAAAAACGAGTCTTGACGAAGGGAGAGAACCCATTTGGGCGTAGGACTCGAGGAGCTTGGTGGAGGCAAGTGGGTCGGTGTGGAGACCAGTGACGACGAGGTGGGCATGGAGTTGTGTGAGTGATCTTAAGGTAGAACATGACCTGAACAATGGCATGTACAATGTCATCTTTTTTTCCTTGTACTTCTAGTTTTGTGTTTGGGTTTTGGTTGATAATGGAGGAAATGGAGGGAAGACAAAGATAGGGAAGGATGAAGGAGAGGAAATAAAGGGAGAAAATGAACAGAAAAAATTAGGATTCTTCTCCATTGCAAGTGTAAATATTCTGTTACATGGAAGCATGCTTTCTTATGTCTTTAAAACTTCACAAGCAATTGCTGTAAGAAATTTAATTAGTCCAATAAGCAAGGACGATAAAGTGTGTTTAAATATTAAGAATATTCATAAAAATATCTTTAAATGAATAAAGTAAATATTTGAAAATAAATTTTATCTACAAATTTTAATAAAGTAAATGTGGATATGCATACTTTTAGGTATGTATAATTATAATTAAAATTTTACTATTAAATAATATATTGAAAATTATAAAACTGTCAAATAAATCAGTAAGATTTGAGTAAATTCATTCCCGATATTATAAGTAGATTTTCTAATTCAGTTTGATTTATATTTTAAAATAAACTATGATTTTAGTATATCATTAAGGGATTAATCATTAATGGATTAATGATAATTTTGATATTTTAAAAAAATAATTAAAAATATATTTCTAAATGAATTAATAAAATTAATTTTAATATTAAATATAATAATTTGATATATAAATGATTATATATATATATATATATTAATAAAATAATTTTATTAGTATATTTTGTACAAATATAATTATTATTTTATAAAATCAGTTAACCTATATATCTACGGATTATCCCAATTTAAATTATAATTTCTTTTTAATTTTTCAGACCAATCCATCCAATTTAACCTATTTTATAACCTAGAAAATTATAGTTAATTCAATTAACATAACAAAATTTATAATTTTCATTTTAAATCTAATTTAAAGATTATCAAAGAAAAACAAAGAAAATGCCTCAAGAACTCATCACTATCCATACATAGAAAAATCACACTAAAATATATAATCACTTACATTACCTGCACAAGATAAAAGAATGGTCATAACTATCTCTTAGTAGTATTCATGGCATTTATATCCTTCCTCAAATTCTGTATCCAAAACGAAAATTTTGTTCACACAAAAAGTTAACTTTTGTAGCATGCTTTTCCAAGGTTCTGACATGATCATCAAAGCTGGAATTACAGTAAAACATGCTCAATTATAAAGACAGCCTCTCCCATCTTAGAGGTAAATTTTTTGAATAATATACACATTATGTATAAGGTTAGGTAGGTAATGAGTGTCTTCTCGACTGTACTGTGATGAAGACATGAAAAGTGAAATCTTATACAACAGAAAATAGCATGTGGCTAAGTGAATGATCACATAGCAAGACAATTATCATTGTACACGCCACACAAGAAATGTTTTCCTGTCAGAAGATTTTCAACCTTCTCAATCCCCAACCCAATTCCAACCCAATTGAAGAGGACATATAGTTCATATTGGTATTTAAGTTTTGGCTCCATCTTCTTCACTCATCATTTGGTGGGTCAATGGGTATTTCATGCCTTGGTCTATTATACTTCTCCCGTAGTTGCTTAATTGGGATGAAATCTCCAGCTGAATCCATTCCATAGAATAGAAAAGAGATGTAGGGATGATCAAATCTTCCCTGGACACCAACAAAAGTGTAAATTAAATGATAGAAATAATAGCATAGTGCACGGCTTTCAAGTATAGATCTATCCACTCACCATGTCTGGTTTATCAGGTGTTAAAAGATTCTCCTCTGGAACTGCAAGAAAATAAGAGAGAAAAAATCAATCTGCACATCGAAGCAACAAAAGATTGCACATCAAAGCAATTCACTCGTAAGAAAAATGTAAAGATAAGCAGATAAGCAATAGTAAATGTATTCAGAAAGAAACCAAGAACTATGCGCACTGGTAAGAAAAATGTAAAGATAAGCAATAGCAAATAAATACAAAATATTTGTTGACGAGGAAGGGTAGATAATAAATACAATTAAATCTAATGTATGTAAACACACAAGCCTAAAGAATTATGTAATCCCACTTTACCATATGCTACCAATAGATTTGGTTCAGCACGTACATCAACAAGAACCTAGACATTATAAAAGGAAACGGATCAAATTCCAGCAGTAGCACACATCTTGACCAGACCAAGTTCAACCATAAACAGAATAAGATAAAATAATATGGCAATAGATCAACATTTAACATATACATTTCCAACCACATTTTCTAGCATGCAAGTAATCATGAAATGATGTTTTATCCAAAATGTCTGCTCAGCATGAAGAGAAACAATTTAAAGAAGCAAATGGGTCCTTCCGCCACCATGATGAAGCCTATAAAGTGATAATAGAGACTATCAAAATCAACCTTACAATAATAGACACATGAGAATTAGTGGTGAAATCTCATGTAGTAACGTTTTCACAATGTTTTGTTAATTACTCCATCTGAATGACTACAGTTCTAGTTATGTTAAAGAATTCTAAATTGACTGATGTTTTTACATTCCAATAAAATTTTTTTTTTTTCTCCCTAATTTGTCCTCAAATTAATTACTCTCTCTTTATCATTCAAAGCAGTGCATTTACTGAAAAAATGAGACTATTTCATCAAAACTGTTTTAAAAAGTGGTATAAACGGATGGAGTAACAATTCTAACAGTATTTTATTGCATAATCTACTATTCTACAGGGTGACAGTGAACTACTATATTAATTAATAAGAATGGAAGAGTACAAATGAATAAGCCGTATAGGATTAGAAAGTAAAATAGATTAATTAAAAATTAAATTTGATCTTACAGAAACAGAATAATTCATGCAAATGCAATTTCTATGCTGAAGTTAGTCAAACCTGATAAAATGGTTGAGTGGAACCTCGAGACAACTTCTTAACTTGTGCATTGTCCATCCATGAACTTGATTCACTGCATACTGGATCCATTCCACAGATCACAGCTCTATAGCCTGCATCGTATTTTGAGCAATCAATAGGAAGCGGTACGGTAATCATATGCTCCACAATAAGTGAGATATTCAACTTATCATTGCCTACATCAATTATCCATATGAAAGATTTACTAGACTTGTCAATCAAGTTCTTTTCCTGCATTATCGAAAATTTAGATCCTGACCCTAAGTTCGGTATGGCAATAATTACTACATAACTATAACTTCACCTATTGAATAGCTCCAGATTACAACTACAAAGCATCATTTTATTGTTAGATCATATTGCATACTTGAAATGAAATTAATATAGTTTTCTGTATTCAATGGAAGGTATTTCAACCACTTACCAAATTTTTTATGTGTCACTTTCTGACCCAAGCGAAATGCATATTGCGCATTTTCATGAGCCAAAGCTTTAGCTGATGCAGCTAGAGACTCTGCTTCAAGTTTGGAAATTTCATCACGTAATTCAGCAGCCAAGGCATAATTCTCACTCTCAACAGCATTCTGGAGGTCTGAACTGCAGGGAAACAGAAATCACTGTCAGTATTCAAATTGTAGATCATGATGAACAAATCAGCTAGACACAAAGGAAGAAGAAAACTCACCGAAGACGTATTATACTTAGACCTTTATCTTGAGCTTCACTTTTCGAAGATAATCCCCTTTTTGACTGTTGTTGCTTGATTACCTCTTCTTCAACCTTCCAAAAACAATCAAACAAGTAGCAAGTCATTCAATGCTCCACTCCCACAAAAGTTAGATATCTTGAAGACAAGTATATAGACAAAGATACACTGATAAACATGCTATTGCTTCCAAGTTATAGAGGGACTAGATTCATATTCAAGGATAAAAAAACAAAAGAAAATAAAGTCCCTGACAGAAAGTGAAAAGTGTAAATTCAACTTCAATTAAGCCTACATAATCAACAAAACTTGATATATCCATATAGGATAGTATAAGTGGAAATTTATCTAACCTCAGTAAGTTTGTTTCTCAGCTGCTGTGCAATGTCATACTGCTCCATATTTAAAGCATACTGACATTCAAAAGTTCCAAACAAGCGAAAGCATTAAAAACTCTTCCGTAAATTTGAAATAAGCCCTACTCCACTTAACTTCTTACAACAGAAGAGTAAAAGCAGCCAGACCTGTACTCTTGTGGCCAAGTCCAGCTGAAAGAAGAACATCAAGATATCCTCGTTAGCACTCTCACTGTGCTCTGAACTTGCATCCAACCCTTGTTCGCCCCCTCTAAACATCCATGCTGCTTCAGCCTTAAAACCACTGTGCCTTGAAACATAAGGGTACCCAATCAAGAAAAAGCTCTGCATAGAATGGTTCCAAACCAAGTGTCTGCCAGAGGCAGAGGTAATTTGGGGTCTCTTGAATGGATCAAAGGGTGCTGCCATCCAAGATGGGGATGATCCACAGAACCTGCTCTTTCCACAAGTAGCTAGAGTGCTCAATGACACACTTTGCACCATTTTTTGGGGGAAGCCAACAAAATTATTCGTCTCCCAAAAAGGTAAAACAGAAACTCAAATTCACCCTTTCCTCAAGAGAAGGTTCCTGCATTAATCAAGTTACATGAGGGCAAATTAAGCAGCTTCAAAACATACTATGCAAATTCAGTTATTCAATATGAACACTCCAGTAAAAAAGCATAGAAAGTTTTTTCCTTTTTTCCTCAAAATTAGTGAAATTTTGATCAAATTGGACTTCAACTAAACCGCGTATTGCAAGAAAATAGAGGATTAGAAATGGAAGCTTGAAGTAACAAGAGGCTATCGTGTGGATATGCGTTCTGCTTTTCAAAAAAAATTAGAGATAGGCTTCGAATGCAACAAAGTGTGAAGAAACTATGCACTGAAAATTCCCCCGGGAAATGAATCGATAAACATTACCAAATAGCGGTGCAGAAAAGGAAGTAGGAAGGATTTCAAACTGCATCCATGGCCTCACAATCACATGAACAACAAAACAAATAATAATAATATGAAGAATATACATAAAAAAATTTAAATAAAATATGTAAGGAGTATATTGAAAAATTTCTGTAATTTTTTTTTTAACTGAAAATTTCTATTATACTTTCTAGTGGTCTCATCTCAACAAAATATAAAATATGACTAACGATAGTTAAGTTTTACGCTGTCAAAATAAACGGCATTTATTTTATTATTTTTGGTAATTAACAGTAGTTAATTCAGATATTATAGTTTTATTTTTCAGAATTGATTTTTAGAAGGAAGTGAAATTTTAAGTTAGAGTTATATGCACCAAAAAAATTCTATTTACTTTGTAAATGCTGCTAAATTTAAACAAATTATGAAGTTAAAATAAAATATTGATAATTAAATTGAAAATATAGAAGGAAAAAATGGTCAACTGGAAAATAGAAAATAAAAATATTTTGAGTGTTTAAGTTTTAAAAAAAAAAAAATCTTAAAAAATTGTAACAATTTGTAATAAATAATAGTGAAGAAGTGGGTGGATAGAAGAAAATAAATAAGTCCGTAGTTCTGAATTAGTTTAGGATTTGATTATATTAGAATAAGTTTTTTTATTAGAGATATATTTTAGAAAATAAACTTTCAACCTAATTAAAGTGCTCTAACATTATTTTAATAAATAAATTTAAGACTAATTTAATTTTATAAAATTAAATTATAAAATAAGATTTATATATTTATAATTTTATCATGGACGTAAAATCTTTATATTATTTTTAACATTAATTAATAAAATATGTAATTAGTGTGCCAAAAAATTGTGTTCCTAAGGTGTGAAAAAAAAAACTAGGACCACAATTTGAGAGTACAACACTAGCAGCACCAACTACAAGTTAGAATTGATTTCTATTATCTCATATTCAATTGTGGCTTTTTGGCTTTATCTCCTAATTTCTATTATGAGTGCTTCTCAAAATAACTCAGATAGTGCAGGTAAGAACTTGTTCAAAACACATTTAATAATATATTTATACATATATATTGATCACACAGGACCAGTACAAGATCAAATATTCAACATAACATACACATATACCAATATGAATTCACATAGATATGTTTTTTGTATTTTAGACATGGCTTTTGATGGAGGAACTGTATCCATTCTGGTCATCATAGTACCTAGACCACAGCATAACACCCCCATATTTGGAGGAGTCCTTAATTGCTGGAAGCACTTTGGAAGTAAGATCATCCACATCAATGAATCCACTGCCTGCAGCAGCAGGAGAAGCAGGTAGCCCCAAGAAGATCTTGTTGGCTGGAATATCAGAAGTCCACTGCTTCCATGCATCTTCAAGGTTGTTAATCTCACTAGAGAATTGGCAAGGAGGGTTGTTGTAGAATTGGACCCAAACATTGTCAAAAAGACCTATCATAGAGAAAGAAACATAGACATGATAAGTAATGGAGTAATACATAATTTTTCTCATTTTCATTACAAATTCTTCAGGTGTTGTTTGTATTATTATGAAAACATATTTTGAATATGTAAATTATGTCTTATGATATACAGAAAAATTTGATAGTGTAAAAAATAATTATGAACCTAATTTATTCTCAAAATCTGTTCAGAAGGTGAGGTTTACACCTCATTTATATACTATAATTTGATATCATCTTTAGTCAATATGAAATTTTCCAACACCTTCTCTTCACGTGGAGGAGTCATTCTCAACTCGAACGTGACCCAATCAAAGCTCTACATAGCAGTCCGTTAACAATTTTGTTAACAATCAGGGCTCCTCAAACCATGTAAAAGGAGATCATAATCTATTAACAGGTGATCCAATCTAGGCCCAACAACCTGCCAACTAAGGTTCAGTATATTAACAAGTGGCTGAATCTAGGCTCAACAATCTTGTTAACCTGGTTCTGATACCATGTAGAAAGTGATTATGAGCCTAATTCGCCCTCAAAACCGGTTCAAAAGGTGAGGTTTACACCTCACTTATATACCATAGTTGGATCTCATTTTTAATCAATGTAAATTTTCCCCAATAGATAGATATTTATTATAAGTAAAAGATGTGTAAATATGATTATTGAAGTACCTGTCTTGAGGGCATTTCCAATCCAAGCATCAGGAAAAGGGCATTGAGGGGCTGCAGTCAAGTACACTTTTCTGCCCTTGTTGCTGTACCCTTTGAGGTACCTTGCAAGATCATCCCAGTAAAGGTTTGATCCTCCTTCAATGTCAAAGTCAATGCCATCAAGAACAGCAGGTCCAAGAGGGCGAGAAGGAGAGCTTCCCCCCAAGAAATTGTTCCAAAGGTAAGTGGCCACTTGCCTTGCATCTTGAGGGGATGCAAGTGAGTAGCTACCAGCACCTCCTCCCAAAGATAACAACACCTTTATGCCTTTGGCTTGGCAAGATTTGATGTCTGAGCTCAACTTGGTGCAACCATCACTATAGGGGTCACAATGACCAGCAAGGTTTATCATTGGGGTTTGGCCATTGCCAAATGTTGGCAAAAAGGCCAAGATGGCAAACTCATAGTTCCCTGTGGCACATGCCTCTGCTAGGGTGCCTTCATTGCCATTCTGGCCCCAGTAGATTGCAATGCTGCCACCATTGGAACCACTTGCTAGTGCCAACAGTGCAATGGTGAAGAATGAGAGTGAGGTTGCCAAGTTTGCCATTTCTGTTGAAACAACTAAACAAAAACAAGTGTATGTTTTCTTTTGCTGATGCTTTTGGTGTTAGAGAAAAGGCCTTTTTATAAGGGTACCATAACATCATAACATGCATCTAATCCTAAACTGTTTGATTTTTTTGCACATGAGACCGTGGATTTGCAGTAACTTCATCTCAGAGAATCCAATATTTCAATCATTGATGTTGATATTGGAGAAGCACCGTGCAAATTAGCCAACTTCTACTTGTCTACTCACCATAGTTTCCACTCCACTTTTGCACATATACAATCAATACACTGGTCAAATGCAACTAAGGGCCTTAGATATTAGTTTGTTTAAATTTTTTAAAAAAATTGATTCTAGGAAAAAATTATTTAATAATTCATTAAGAATTAGTTGATTTTATAGAAGTTGTTTGAAATTACTTATGGTTTTAATTAAATTTAGATTTTATCATTTCCTCTATTTTTTCTAAACTGAAAAAAAATGTTTGAAAAAATAATATAAGTTATTATTTAAAAAAAAAAGTAATTTCGTTATAAAATGAATTATACAGATTTTTTTTATCTAACTATTAATTACTTCTAAATAATTAGATTAACTAATCCAATTCAATCTTAATAATTAGGTTGAGTAATTGAGTTAAACTTAATCTAATTTAATTTATTTTTATTTAGGCTAGATATTAAATTTTGGATTGAACCAAACTCAACTCATCTATAAATATAATATGTTTTTAATTTTAATTTAGTATATGTATTCTTTTCATAAAAATAAAGATTTGAGAAAAGTCACATCTTATACATCATTTATCAAAACTTGAGTTAAGCTTTAAATATATGGGCAAATTTTATAATTTTTGTTGGCATTCTAAAATAGTGATGTGATGTGGATGTTAAATATATTTATTCTATAGACCTTTAACGTGCTCACATAAACCAACTGGGCAATCTTTGAATGATAATTTGGATACACAAACTCTATATCTTTTCCTTCCATCATCCACCCCAAGTCTAAATTAAATAACATAAACTCATTGAATAAATAAAAAAAATTCTAGATATAAAAAAAAGTATTTTTTAATTACTCTTAAAATAAGTAAATCTTTCATATATAAAATAATTTCACTTACTTAAAGAATAACTATTATATACTTATTCTTAATTTTTGTCATTTCTTTTTTTAAGTTAATAATCTAATATTTAATTTATTTTAACCATTAAATTACAGGAAAATAAAAAAATAATGATAAAAAATAAAGAATATATATATGTATTTATATAATAATTACTATAAAAATCTACTATTTTACGACATGACAATTTGTAAGTAGGGTGAAGAAAATATTGAGCTGATGTTTTCTTCCTAATGTAACTGTGCATGTTAATAGTGGTGTTTATAGTATGTTTGGTTTGATTTTCAGAAGAAAGTCATTTAAACTGTAAAATATAATTTAATTTAATTTAATTTATGGCAATATGCTACCTTAAATGTAAAGAAGCAAGCACAAAAAGTCTGCTTCAACAGAGATCAAAATCACCTTTGAATTATATATTCACAACTCACTTAGGTATTACAAAGAAAATAAATACACTACTAATTTACTTACAGAGAAACTTGCTAGTACGTCAAAAATTTCAAAAAAGGTAACATAAAATCTTCCATACACATAGATAGACCCTCTTCTACTTGCCAGTGAAAATAGGCTAAAATAATGAAGAAACTGCATTAAGTGATGCTCTTGTATCAACTGATGATGGCATGATCATGGTCGGTGATAGACATATTTTGTCCTAGGATCCACAATAAGACCTTTTCCTCCATTCACTTCTAAGTCATGCCTATGACAACAGAAGTAGAGAATGAATTAGAACCTATTATCTAAGCTACATTTACCAGGAACACAAACAACAAGCAAATATGCTGCATCTGTCCGAAGCCTAAATTCTTTCAGAAATGAAGTACAACATTTTATGAAAAAGAAAATGCCAGCAACACGTTCTTTAACATACTTTCTTTAAACACGATGTTTATTATTTGTTTGAAATTTATTGAAACTAAACCAGTTCACTTTTCTTTTGACAAGTGCCTAATGCATTAAAAAGAAGTGCATGCTGATGTTTGCCCAACATTCTGAAAGTTTTAATATAACAGATAAAAAAATCCTGCAGATCTCATTGCCTATTTAACAAGTAGCACTTATGATTTTGTAATTTCTAAAAATTTCATTCAGTGAAAAGGAACAAATGATGAGGACACATGGAAACATAAAAACTCAACTGAAAGACGAAATCTGGAATGGTCAACTGTTCACGGGGTACATATCTGAAGAGCTGTAGTAATCTATCAACATACACCACTTTCTTCCATACCTAAAAGTTAATCATCAATGTTAGTAACATGTGAATGATGTTATTAAATAAATTCATGTCTGTTAATAATATCTGATTCATAACGCACCACATTATCGACAAGGAACTGAAGTGCGTATACCGTCAATTTTAGTCCAACAGTTGGGTGAAGGACATATATTGCCTGTACATATCAGATTGAGAGATCAGAACAAAGACTACAAAGGCATAAGAGTAATACATTTAAGGAAACAGAAATGTTGCATGTATACATGCAGGTTGTGCTGGTGCTTCCGCCCAAGTATTTGCTGTAATCTTCTCATCCAACCTAGGTCCGGCTGCCTATTTATACAAAAAAAGTGAACAAAGGTGAAAGACAATCATCAAGAAACCATACCACTGACTATTGCATAGAAATCTTGAGCAACCAATGATAAACTTATGAATAAACACAGTTTCACAAACCAACCTGCTTATGTAAAATATTCTTAACCCACCATCAAAGCACAATTGTCTTCCTATATATTCTATATTCAAGTATGGTTCACTTTGGTGTCATATCTTGAATTAGTTATTGAACAACTTCCCCCAATCACTTTCACCTTGCCCTCTTAAGTTTTGTTTCAAAAGAATATTATACTCATACAGGAAAATCTGCTACCACGATAACAATGAATTCAAATTTACCAGAAAATCCACCCTTGACAAAGGAGAATAGATTAAGCCATAATACATCAAATCAAAATATTGCCACATTTAAATGAGGTATGTACCCAGATTTAGTAATCTTAAACAGGCAGAAAAATAATGCAGAACCATCCATATCAAAGTTACATGACTACATAGTAAAGTGACTTCAAGAAACCGTGCCACACATGGAAAATGGTCAACCAAATGTTTCCAGCAACAATAAAAAATGCTATTGATACAATGTGAGATGTTTGCCAATTAAATACCATACAAGCTCAAACAAAAATGTTCAGCCATATTTTACGGCATTGACAGTTGAATTTCCAGTTCTCTTTTTCAACTTGAACAAAAGTGAATTTGAAGAGTTTTAGAAATGAAAGAATTTTTTATTTATGTAATAACTAATTCACATAATATAACAACTAGTTGAACAGTTAAGGTCTAAAGTTAGCTCATCCAAATATTTTTCAAAGACAACAACCCAGGCATATTTCATATCTCTAAAACATAAAAGAGATAG
The DNA here is from genome assembly GCA_016859785.1 of Macrotyloma uniflorum. NCBI lineage: Eukaryota > Viridiplantae > Streptophyta > Magnoliopsida > Fabales > Fabaceae > Macrotyloma > Macrotyloma uniflorum. Next base: position 1,859,318 of record BDMB01000021.1, read on the forward strand.
ACCAATCTGAAAATCCTAGAATTCCATCATTTAACACTTACGCTTGCAGAGAAGCAGCAGAGTGAAAGTATACAATAGTATAAGGCTTCTGCATTATAGGCTCAAACTCCTGAAATTTAACAGACAATTTTCAGTATATTCAAAAAGTAAAAAGGGTAAACCAAAAGGATAAGGAATAAAAATTAGTCATAAATGAAGAAAAATTAAGAGAATTACGCATTCCCAACATTGAAGATAATTTTAATAGCTGAACTTATGCTTGCCAACAGTAAAATATGTCAAGCTGAAGAATATAACTGAATCACCTTCACCACATAAAGCACAAATCGCTCCAGATCAAGACATCTAAGCAAAAAGTGAGCCCCCACAACAACCATGACAGGACGACCCTCACTGTCTACCCCTCCACGATACCTGAAAAACATAAGTACCTCTGAATTTAAAAGTAAATATCTGAACACATTCATGAAATCTTCTTTTTGGATGGTGAAGAGATGCAAGAATACCACAAAACTTCAAAAAGCATAAAACTTTGTTATTATTTGTTTTTTTATCTATGGTTAAATCTTATAGGACTTAGATCTAATCCGGAAACAACAGTTTTTTTCTCTTCTGCAAAATAATCTGTATCATCAATATTGCAGGCTTGCCTTAGTATTGATGCACCAGAAAATATATTTTCAATTTAGTAGTTGAAAAAGCCAAAGCCAATTGGATTGAAGAATTTAAAACCCCAATTTTTAATTTATCACTTTGGTTAAATGACAGAAATTTTTCAACCCAGAAATTTTACTAACATTATCAATAGAATTTCATTAATCTTATTAGAATTAAGAACATGTAAAATGACTAGTACAGGGAACTAGCTATTAGTTCCTCATTTATAATTCATGCTGATTAGCTCTAATTTAGGATGATTCTGATAGGGACTTGGGTGTTATGAGGTGCTCAAGTCCCACTTCGAGTAATATGGCATTGTCGTTGGAGTATTTTAAATGTTTGATTCTCCACCTTTAAAAGCTAGTTAGGGTTGATTCTCCGAGTGTTGGAGTGCTTATCAACTGGTGCTATGATAAGAAGCATAAAAAAAGATGTTAGAGTTCCAGAATTCAGTCCTTGGAAACCCATCTCCTTCTATGGAAGAGCCTGAATGTTGTGGCTCTAATCTAATAAGTGATGATGGATTGCTGATTATACCCCTAACCTCTGCTGCTGTTACTTGTTCTATCCATCTCTGTTTCTTTGTGCAGCCATCCCCAAAGATTGTTTTCACTTCCAAATCTTATCTCCAGTATTAGCCACTATCCTTTGTTTCTCCAGATCAGTTCCCATCCCATCCTTCCAGATTTCACCTTCTCATTGGTCTTCTTGCACCCTCAAACCTTCATTTTCTTTGTTTTTTTGAATCCAAGTACCTTCATTTCCTCTTTGGTTTTCTTGTCTTCCCTGATTCCACTTCCTTTTCTTGGACTTAAACTAGCAGATCTAGGTCATACTTAGGCTGGAAATGCTTGAGTAAAGTCCCCCTGAAAACATTCACATGAGGGCTTAGGATTAATAACATTCCACTGTCAGTATCAACAGTAGGCATATCCTTCTAGTGCTTCTGCAGCCAACTGCAGTCTCTCTGCCTTTATTCCGTTCATGGTGAAGTGCTGCCCAAGGTTAATGAACGGTCCATTCACATCATTTCCTAGAAAGATTGAGATTCCTTGATGTTCTTCATTGAGTTCTCTTCTAAAATTCACAATCTCTTTCCTCATTTATTCAAGTATGTGTTTCTTCCTTCTTGCTGAACCCAAACTACTCCTGAATCCTCCCATCTTCACTACCCACAACTCCAAGATTGGAGCTCTCATTTCCCAGTAACAGAACCAGTTGTAAGGAACCAGTAAAGAATAATAAAATGACTAAAAAATCGCAGAGAGAAAACTGTTTAAACTTGCAGAACTCCAAAGGTCTGCACCTCCCAATTGGCCCCAATCCTCTTAAAAAGTAGCAAGATACCCTGAACAACTCTTCTCTTCCTATTTATAGGCAACAAACCATAATCAAACTATCTTAACTAATCACTATTATAACTAATAGATAGGCTATTGTAACTGTTACAAGAGAGAAAATAGAGGCACATTGAGCATAAGACGGTGTTTTTTAATACATCATGGATGCATGATTATATAGGCTTAGTGCATTAATTACACAAGACTCCTAAATGAAATATTCATTCCTATAAACTAAATTTATTAAAATAAGATTCAAAGCATTATAATTTTATTCTCATCAGTAACTAACTATTAATTGGGGTTGCCTAACAGATTCCTCTTATGATCAATAATATTATTCATACAAATATAGACATGTGCAGACTGGTTACAACATACTTTTCTTCAATTCTATAAATCAAAACAATGAAACATATAAATATCCCAGAGTAACTTAGGAACTGACAGTATGTGTAACACAAACAAGGAAATAGACTGATACTTACACAATTTTCATCTCCGCAATTTCAGACAAATTTAAGGATTTTGCTTTTGAAAGATATCTAGAGTGCAGAGAATATTCTTCAGCAGCAGACAATGGAGTTCCACCTAAGTCACCAAATCCAAGCAAGTTTGCAAAATTCCAGCCTCTTTGTGCTTGAACAGTTTTCTCCCACTGCTCCAGACGTCTTTCATCAGGGTCCTTAATCAAAGACATGAAGGCAGGATCCAGAAATGTATCTAAATAAGATGAAGTCCTGTAAACGCCAAATTAATCAGGAAAACTAAACAAGTAAAATTATAAAAATGGATGACACCTATTTAGAAAATACAACGAAAAAGCTCCACGAAAATATTTAAGTGCTTGTTTGATTTTCCCAGCAAAAATGTATGAGGAAACAGAAAAGTAAGTTTTGACTATCATTGCCAAACATGCATTTAGTTCTGCTGAAGTGGCATTTAAAGAAGAAATCCCTGTGTCTGTTGATGATACTTAACATTTTGTTCACAAGATGAAGAACAGCAGTATTGTAAAATTGTAACAGAAAATTTAGATTATTGACCAAAACCATATTTTAGCCTGGCATCTGCTTTCGTTCTTAATATAGTCTTGACATTTAACATTTTTTACTTTAGTACCTTACAATTATACACTCCAATTTAGTCCCCTATCTACATGACATTTAATAAACAAAAATGCTTGTTAGAATATACGAGAATATCTTATCATAGATTATCCTATAGGATTATTTTCCCTATATCCTTATTATCTTTGGTACTTGGTTCGCATATTTGGTTATCCCATATTTGTTTCCTCTTTTAGTTAGGATAGTGAACATGGGTAGTGCTTTAGGTTTCATAAAATAAATCAACACATTGTAATACATATATCTTTTCCCTCTCCCTCAATACCTAAGACTGTAATTTCAACAATTCTAAATTATTACTGTTATAGATCATGAGATATCATTAACAATAAATCTGACAATTGATAAAATGACTGGATAACAACATCTAAAATGCAAGTTTCATTTGTCAATTACCATTCAAAGAGTGAAAAAAACTCATACACATTCCAAATGGCAAGTAAAATCATAATGGTATCTCATCATTTCTAATAGTGACTCGTAGATAACTAGTATATTGATAGATAGACAAAATAAAGTGAATTTATAAATAATAGGGTCTTAGTCTAAATTTTTTATTGGATTCGGCAAAATCTACTATTAATCTGTGTTTAGAATGGTAATGCATATTCAAGTACCTTGCACTAAATCAAAATTTACTCACCTGCGAAGTGAACCAACATCACTAACAGGAAGATCAACCGGAGCTTTAGCAGGTTTTGAAACAATTTTTTTAGGCAAAGGTTTTATTCTGATTTTGCGCTCATCTATGACAGTCTCACCATTCTCATCCCCAACATCTGCAGGAAGCTTTGCCAAAGCCATCAACTCCTCTTGTTTATCCCGCGGGAAGTAGAGTGGAAGCAACCTACATGGATATTATATGAAAGGTAACAATGAATAAGTAATAGAAAGTCGAAAGTTGAAAAAATAAAATAAAAAAAAATTACTTATGACAAGTTTATTTCATACAAAACACAGCATATGTCAATAACAGAAAAACAAATTACCTTTTATATATCTCAGTATCAGTTGTGCTGGTAGTGCAGAAGACAACAGCTGTTATATTGTCTTTCTGCTTCTCAAGAAATCGCCGCACAGTTCCTATATAAAAAGACCTTAGAAGAAAGTATACATGAATGTGAAGTGTAGAAACCCAAAAATAATGTATTATCCATAAGACGTCAGAAAACAATTAACGCCAATCATTCATACTAGATGCATTCAGCATGGGCATGATAATTATCCCCAGGTTATGTTTCAACATTAAGGATGATTGGAATGAAATGAGGGTTTTGAAAACTGCCTAATGGTAGAATTCTGCACCAAAAGGATGAAACTAAACATGACTCTACTTTCCTACGTAATTTGCACCTTGTCATCTCCTTGATCAAATCTAAGACTAGTTAGTAAGGTGGAAAAACTAAACTAAGTAAACTGATTGGCAGCAGAGCGTGCTTTGTCATTCTATCTTCTTCCTCTCCCTTTCAACCAATGATTGATTATTTACTTTCTCTACTTAAGATAAAGTTAGCTATTTATTTTTTCTTGTTTTTCACATTAAAGGCTGATAATTTCTGTATAGAAGGAACAGCAATAGAGTAATTTATCTTCAAAAGAAGGTCAATTTAATTCCTATGAGATTGCTAAAGTTAATCTGCTTAATTTATTTGGTGAGAATAAATATCACAATGATGAACATATAAACTGTAAAATGTGGAAAAAAACTCACTTATAGCTACATGCGCAGCTGGCTCACGGGGATAGTTCTTTGCCTCAGTGTAAATACATCCCATAGCAATACTGATCAATATAGGCCAACAAAAAAAGTAAGTTTCAGAACTTTAAAGCTGCACGAGAGAAATGCTCTAAAAACCTTTTCATGAAAACAAAAAAATTATAACATTTGAAACAAAAACCTTTTAAGCCCGCGTTCAATTAACAGTTCTAGGCAAGAACGATAGCAATGGCTTAAAGCATTCTCTGCTGCAGTTTGGTACTTCGAAGCATACTTTGGCCCAACTGTATGGATAACTTTCCTGCAAGCAATTTATTGAAGACGGAAATTTCATATGCAATGAATCTAACTTTAGCCAAGAGAATTATATGCAAATGAGGAATATAGATCAGAAACAAAGGAGCAGAACCCATTAACATAATGTGTAGCATTACAAATGACTTAATGATCTCACACTGAAACACGGAAAAGAAAAAACATGTTTTCGTCGATGTCCACATATACACACACTCACAATCGCATATGTCACAGTATACAAACCAAATCCCATGCCAATACAACCAAAGTTCAAAATGGATCAAATATAGCACGAGAATGCAACTTTGCATCAATGCAACAGCACTGACACATTCTTAGTTTCTTTTCTCCTAGAAAGGAGGCAAAAAAAGTAAACTGTGATTGCATAGTGGCATTCATCTTCCCGTGTGGTAAATGGGGACAACAACATTTGACTTTGAAAAGGCAAAAAAGGGGGTCCGATATACAAACCTTGCAGGAAGATCATAAGCATTGGTTACTTTAGCCATCCCTGTTCGACATCCACCCTGTCAACAATTAAGATATGTAAGATCAATTATATAATCATATCCATTTCCAAAAAGCTGCTTCCTGGCATGTCATTTTACGAATTCTAGAAACACAATGATGATGCAATGCTGTCATCTTCCGCTATCTCCCAACCAAAATATTATCTCACCCAACAAATAAAAAATCCCACAGAAAATATAATAATCACTAAATTTACAAGCTCAAATGTTATTAACATCAAGAAGATAACAATTTTTTAGAACAATTTATAACTTCTAAGAACTATACCAAAGTTGCACATTCTTCTGCAAGACCAGGTCCAGCTGCAGCATGCAATCCAGGGCTGCTGTGTGCTTCATCCAAGGCCTGTAGACAATAAATAAAAGAAAGCTAAGAAATATAATACTATTAGCTATATTTACTGGACATCCAGTACCAACAAGCTACATAGTATCATTACATTACATAATCACAATAGTCCGAGGTGCAACATAATTGTTGAGAATTGAGAGAACTTATATTTAACTCAACTTCCAATGTCATGGGAAACACAGGATAGCAACAAGCGAACAGTGATTAAGAGGCAAATAAAAATTGGTCTTCTGTCAAGTTTATTTAAAATACAGATGCTGCTTTAATGACATATTTGAATAAATTTATGCAGGAATTCTTTCTAAAGGGTTCAATACTATGTGATTTTATTTATCAGCAATAAAATCACTTTTAGCTGAAAATTTAAGTTTGCATTCAAGCATCAGGAGCAAGTGCCTCTTAGAATTCAATGAGTCAGAAAAATAAATCTTTATGCAATTTCTTATATGTTGAAATTATTGGATTTAAGACGAAAGGAGAGAATAAGAAAGACTGAATAGTCTATTTAGTATCTATATTGGACTCCTAAATCCTAATTCTAGTTAAGTAAAGGAACAAATCATGACATATGGAAAAACCATTAAGACTAAGAGAGTACGTAGAATACTCTAAAATACCATAAAGGTATTAGGAGATACTTTTTACATATTCTTACACTCTTCCTCAAGCTAAAGCTTATTAAGCTTCCTAATTGTTAATGATGAACATTTAAAAGCTTAGGAAGGTGGCAAATGCCAATCAGAGGCAAGGAGGAGGTCTGATCTGACTAGAGACAACTAGGTAAGGAGATCAGAGGTAAAAGTGGCCAAAAAGGGGGCAGAACGCCACACCCATGATGTCATACATTGGACAAAGCATTATCCGATATAGTTCTAATTAAATAAGTAAACAAAATATTACTATAGGTAGAAACAAATCGTAAGAAAGCATTTACAACAATCTAAAATATTTTAAATAAAACATTGACATTATGAGATATTTTCTAGGTATTCTAATATCATCAATGCCTGTTCCAAAAGAAGATGCATGCAAATAAATAAATTGAGTTTTGAAGAACAATAACACTTTCTCAATTGGAGAGAACATGCACATGAAGAAAACAATAGCTTTATGTAATAGAACAACCACTTTGGTGTCTTTTTCGGTCCAAACTGTTCCCTAGGAGTCCTTACAGATCATTATATCATAATTGAATGAAGAAAGGAAAACGATCAGTAATTAAAACGATTTGAAGCAGATTAAATCGCCATTTCTGCAACAAAGGTCATCAGGGTGGAGGTTGATATTTAACTTAAGAAGAGCAGTAGAAATTTACAGTTTATGAAAAAAAGTTCACTGCCAATTGTTTTCTAGGGTAGACACATACAATTAATAACCGTAAACTCCTTCAAACGGTGGTCCTATTTTCTTGTTCTGCTTGCACAACACGAATTACAGTGAAAACAAAGAAAATAATATAACATTAACCATCTTTGCAATTACCAAACCAAGAAAAGTTAAACCAAACTACACAAATACATAAATACAGCAAAACTACAGTACTAAACACACATGCACGCACTTACCTCATTCGTCGAATTTACCACAGCATCCACCTCAAGGTTCCAGGGGTTCCCCCTCCACAAGTATATCTTCGAATTAACTTCATGGTCAACAGGAAACCTTGACACAGAACCACTGCCACCGCTCTCCGTCCCGGACTTGAATGTCAAGGGATCAGGGAAGAATGAACTAGAATATGACGAGTCTCCATTGTTACACCCTAAGGAATGCTCAGCATCAATCCACCTTGGAACTTGATCCAAAGTCACGACAGAGTCCCCACTATCATTCGGCAACCCACCCCGGGATGTGGCTGAATCTGAAGTAGCCACAGGCCTATACATTTCAGGGACTCTTAAAATCAACAGCACCAACCCCTATGTTGAGGTTCTCTCAAATAACCTTTCCAAGTTCCACAATCACTACAACTGCACATCAATAATCTCAAATTCACACCTTAGTAATTCAATCACCACAACCTCAACCATAAGAACCTCCTATTAAACAATGCATGAAATTCCAAAACAAATTTCAAGGGCAACCCTTTTCTTCAACTAACATTTATGCAGCAAGGAAGAAAATGCAACAACAAATAAAAAAATGGATTCTCAATTCTCAAGTAAAAATGAAGAGGGGAAACCTAATCAGATTATTTCCCTTCGATCAGAAGGGGGGAAATTCTGATATATACGAAAAGGGTAAACCTTAATTTGATGGGTAAAAAAACGTGAAATACCTGAAACTGAAATCTGGGCTTCGAAAAAGAACACTTTTTTTTGCTTCTTTCTCCTTAAAGTTCGCTTTTTGGGGATCAAAGGAGATAAAATACGATACTGTTGTAGCTGGTTACACGGGATGATGAGCTTGCAAAGTTTAAATTTTTATTTATTTCCTTTATTACAGCAAAAAAAATTATTATGTTTGTTTATTTTTGTCTTTTAGCAGCTCTTATATCTATAAGCTAATGTTCAGAATATCAGATTGTCATGCCAATGATTAAGCAACAATTTAATACTAATTAATCAAAAAAGCTAATTCTATGAGTTTAATTGCAATTTTTTTTAGGAGAAATTGCAATCTTAGTATTTACATACAATTATGATTTGTGTTCACTGCTTATGGTTTACACATTTTACTTTATTTAACTTATACTATGAATTGATTATATACAACATTTCTACAAAAGGATCATATTTATTTTGAGAATAAATGAATTTGTTTATTGTCAAAGTTTTAAACAAATATTATTTAAGTGAATCCCTTAATAGTCATGATAATTTTAGAAAAAATACATTTTAATCCACATTATTTGAGTTCAAATTAAGTATGATTCTTACATATCAAAAAGTTATATTTACCAAATTTTTAATGTACTATATATTCTTATTTAAATCTGACAGTAAAGCTAACAAAAAAGAAAATGCTGAGAAAAACAGATACTATATTTCTACATGTGATTTCATAAAATGATGTTTTTATATAATTTGGAATTGTAAGTGTCTTTGAAACTCAATTAATAAAGATTGATGTTTAGTCTATTTTTTTATTAATTTTGGTCTGAAGAAAAAAGTTAGAAAAAAAAACACTTACTACATTGACTAAGAATTTTAGAGGAGAGCCCCTAAATTAGAAAAGAAATTAATTACTTTTTAAATATTCATATAAAATAAGATTATATATTTTGACAAAAAAAATTACTCTAACGAATAATACCTGATAAATCACTTATTTATTTCTTTTCTTAATGAATTATAGACTTTCTTTTAGCATGTAATTTAATTGTATATATTTAAAAATTGAAACACATATTGTAAAATAACATATAAAATACAGATAAAATACTAATTTGAGTTAAAAAAAATTGTTATAAAGTAATAAACTTTATTAATCAGAATTTTAATATAATGTAAAATAGTAATAAGATAGATTTAAAGTAAGGTAATGCAAAGTAGAATATGTTAACTCTGTCTAAAAAGTGAAATTGGCATCCAAAAACAGGAATAATTAACTCAGACAAAAAATATTTGTAGTATTTTACTGAAATTCATATCACAAGTCCCAAGTTTCAAACATGGTGACAAAAATGACCGATCTGATTTTACTTGTCCGAATCCTCTTTCCCATGTGAATGCTGAGTTGTGAGCATATTAAATGCACAACTTAATTTCCAGATGAATATAAGAACAAGGGGAAAACGACACACAATTGAAGTGGGTTATTGAGAAAACCCTCACTTTATGGTGATTGAATATATTCACGTGACATGTTTCACTGATGTGCCATACATTGATTGGGTAACCATACAATTTTTTTCCAATCTATTTATTATTATGATCTGAAGTGTTTATTTCATTAGAAAATTTAGACAAATTTGGGTCAAATCTTAGCTGAAATTATTGACATAACTCATGAATAATTTACAGATGCATGTTAGAACAGAGTCCTATCCTTGGACCAGCTTTTATGGAGTTGGGTTAATTTGTGAACTCTTTTGCACTATGTGGTTTTTATTACTTTCTGTTAGAATGCTTATCAGATTTACCAACTGTGTATTCACTTTGGATGCTGAGAACCTGCACAAAGAATGGTGGTAACAATAGAGAGACAAAAATGCAGAAAGGATAATCAAATAAAACCATTCAAAGTAGGAATCAAGTAGATGTATGAGATTTTCTTTCTGAATTATACTTATATATAAATCATGTGTGAAGGGTACAAAACAAAATTTTGAAACTCTGCAAGAGGCCTAATTGTTTTTTCACCTAGTACAATTCTAAATGGGAAAAGTTGCACCTATTCATAATTTATATGAAACCTTTTTCATTTATCTTTTCTTCTCTATGGTCTAGTGTCATGACCATATTACTCTACTCCAGCCTTCTGCTTCAACATTGCTATGAATTTGTCTCTTTCATCTGGAGACATTCCCTGTGTAGAACAATCTCCAACTCCCCATTCTGCCCCTCTTATGCAATACTTGTTCTCAATTTCTTTCTTGTTCCTGAGAAGCAACAACTTAAGAGTTATTGTTGATGATAATAGAAGCAGAAAAATCATAAAAAAAGATATAACACAAGTCATTATAATCATTAAGGTTTAGATAGCAGTCATAAGGTTTTTGTCATCAAATTTAACATGATGAGAAATTGCAAACAAGAGAGAACTAAATCATTTTCTTAACCATACAAATGGTATGGGTTATTAATTATTGTAAATAATGACTAATACTCTTAGCATATTTGAACATACATAAGAGGGGTATTCTCTTCATAATATATTTGTTCCATATCCAGAATGATATCAGTAAGTTTGAAACTCTAAATTACTTGGCTAAGAGATATAAATAGTTATCACTAATACCAAATAATGTTGGTAAATAACTCATTCTATGATACACTTGTGTTAAGTATTTTCTATTATTGTTTAACATTTATTAAAAATTATACTATTAGGAGTGAAATTTAATAAGGAGACAAATCTACACAGATTTATATAATTTTCAATAAATTGTATACTCAAAATACTATCATATGGAGTGTGCTGCTAGCATTTCTATAACAAACAAATGTGGTGTGCAGTCTCAAAATGTAATGGAAATGAGTATTGATATTTTGATAGTTTTTTACATATACAATTACTTCACAACTCTCTAATGTAATGTTAAAATAATATAATGTTGATGCTGCACAGAAAACAGATTTGCATTTAAAAACTTGATGGCAGCATCCTGAGGTTTTGACTTTGTAAACAACACACATATAATTAAAATAGAAATATTACTTCTCTTTATTCAACTTGGATTGCTCAAGCAGTTTCTTCAGCAAAGGGGACGATCTAATTCTTTCATCATTCTCAGCATATTTCTTCTGGTTTTCATCTGCAAAACAAAAAATGAACCCAATTTCAGTTTCATCAATTTGAGCTTATTTCAAAAAACCCCAAAATGCTCCAAAACAAAAGCACAATAGTTTAACTTGAGACCATTGAGATTTTTGAGAAAGTCAATCTGAGGTAGTTGAGGACCAGGAACAGCCTCTAGTCCAGAAATTCCTGACATGAATCCAGCATTTGCTGCAGAATATGAAAAGGATCAAACTTTTAGTTAGCAATTAGCATTTTTATTTTTATATTTATATCTAATGAATGTATGCTACCTCAAAACCAGATAATGACACAAAAAACAAATGTATGCTACATCAAAACAAAACCAACACATGGCATTAGTACTTACCAGGGGTTGACCAAAGAAGAATTGCAAGTGAAGCAGCCAAAGGAACTGACTTTTGAAGTGTTTTGGAGGAAGGAAGAGAAGGAAACTGCCAAGAAATTGAGTGTGTGTTTCTTGTAGGTATTCCAATTTGAAACTTCTTTTGTGGGGTGGTGAGTTTTTCAGTGAAGGTGGAAGGTGTGGATGACATGTGAATAAAAGATGATAGTGAAATGGAAGCCATGATTGGCATCTCCCTACTCTGCTGAACACTGAGAAGGAAAAGGCAAATGAGATAAGGGAGAGCAGAAACAGAAGGCTCATATTGCTTCCTTATATATTCAACAACGTTATGCTTCTTTTTCACTCTTTTGGTATATTTTGCTTTAAAAATTAAACTTGTAGAGTTTTAAAAAGAAAAAAATTAATTTGATCTCCAATTAAATTTAAATTTTTATTTTAATAATTTATATTTATTTACGTACTAATAAGATGATATCTTAAATATGATTAGAAAATAGTACTAATTTATTATTCTATATAAATTTTTTCCTTTTTTAAAAATTTTATTACTTAAAAAAATCTAAATAAGTCAAATAGATTATGAAATAAAATCATATTTAATTTTCATTGTTTAAATTGAAAGTTATGTGAATAGTACACTTATAAAAATATTCACAAATTAATTTGGTAAGATTACAAGAAAAATTAAGATTCATTATACTTTTACTCACTAAAATTAAAATTAGTCTTGATTTTGTAAATTTTAAAAAATAAAAAATATAAATTTACTTCTTAAATTTGAGAAATTAAAAAATAAGTGTTTTTAGACTTTCAAATTTAGAATTTAGATATTAAGATTTAAAGGGTTTTAGGGAGCTAAGGTTTGGAATTTAAATTTAAGATTTAGATCTTCCACCATGTTATTAACTCTTAAGATTTAGGTTTTAAATATATTTTAGTCTTTAAATTTAGTTTTTAAAAATTAATTTTTTGTCAAATTTTAAGAATTATAAAAAATAAATTTGAAGAACCAAAATTAGAATTATTTTAATTTTCATAGATTAAAAAAATTACAAATAAAAATGTATATATACATAATGATTTTAAATATTACAGATAATTAAATACATGAAAAGAGAAATGGGATATATATTAAAGAACACTAAATGCCCATTATTAAATATAATAAATATTTTTCAATGACAAAATATTTTTATTTCCATCACTAGTATTGTGATGAGATAAAAGATTTTTAATAAATTTTACCTATGATAAAAGTGAAATCAGCAGTATTTTATTTATAATAGAAGTTTAAATATAATGTTATAAATGTTTGATGGGATATATATTGAAGGAAACGAAATATACATTATTAAATATTTTTAATTACTAAAAAATAAATAAATTTAATATAAAAATTTCAATAATTTTTTATTTATTTCCAAACTAGTTAGATTTTAAGGATTTAATCAAAATTTAAAATAATGCAACTTCAATTTTGTTTTTAAACTACAAAACATTTAATGAAAAGAATTTCAAATTAATTTACTAATTTATATAAAAAATTATAGTAAAAATTTCGTAATAAACTGGGTAACTAATATGTTGTTACGTCACTAAACTAAATGGCAATGTATTTTTAATATTATAGTAAAATTAAATTATTTGATATTTAATATATACAATTTATACAATGTCTATTTAATATTATAGTAAAATGTAATTAAATTAAATTTTTAATATCAAGTACAAGTGAGTTTTAGAAATCTCCATAATTAAATTGCTCAATTTATACAATCCCAAATTCTAATTTAGGATCAAAGGGAGTGACCAAAGTCTAGGAAAATGCTACTAAGAAACTTACTAACTCTTGAACAAACACTTTTTTATTGGTTAAAAGTGATTAACATCTACAAAGTTTTGAGTTTCCCACCTTATTTAATGAACATATTCTATAGTTGTCAATAAATTTTTAACCAATAAAATAGATTGTGAGAAAGATTCCTAGCTCTCCTCTAAAAACAATGGTCACAATTTGTTTTGTATCAAAACAGAAATTCTACATCTTTCTGATCTAAATAGATGGTAAAGAACAAGAGAACCCAAAACAACTTTGTTTGACAGCTAAATATGTGTAAATATGAGTTTTTGTCTGTGAAGAACAGCGGTATGATGGTCTCAATTTGTAGAGAAAAATTCTGCTATCTTTTATAGTGATAATATTTTGTCATGTTATTACAGTTTTATCACTCCAACATGGCCTTGGCAGCATCAATTAGTAATGGTCTTAACTCATCTGTAGCTCGACCAAGTACAGTGTACCCTTCCTTGTCCTCCACATCCACGTCTGCTCCATGTCTTATCAGAAGGAGAGCTACCTGTAAAACATACACATCAGAAGGTGATTCTTCACAAGAATTTGCACTGTAAACCTCCTCGCACCTCAGTGCACCCAAATTCAAAAGTAAGAAATGTCATTTAATTCACTCTAGAAAATATTAAATATAAACAATAAAGTAAATAAATTTCCATAAAGTAAACACATCAGGCTCCCAACAGAACTCCATAATCCAGTTAATGGAAACACCAACTTGAAAGTGAAGATATGAGAAAAAAGACTTGAGATTGATTTTTCTCTCACTCAGCTAATTCATGTAATATATACAAGAATTCTTACATCAGAGATACAAAGAGAGGATATGATAAAGACTACACCTAGGTGATAGATAGGCACCATCAAAATAGCTTTTTCAATGACAAACAGACTAGTTAACCTATTCTATGCTAACAAGATAAAATAAGCTAGCAACATAAAATAAAATAAAGACGCAAAATGTAAGAAACAAAATATATGCGAGCCCTTTTGTTTTTAATAAAGAACAGAAAATTATTTATTTTATGAAAATTCCCCTCTATGCACAATGCATGTATTCTTTTATACTTACAAAGCCAAACCCTTGCCATATTTTTAAAATTAAAAATAAAAAGTAGTGAGACAGGATGAAAGAATAAGAAACTATATCAGGAACTAGTAAAGTACAATTAGTATGAAACAGCTCAAGCCCGGCATCAAATGCTTCATTATTGTTGACCAGGCCTACAAGCAAGGTCCAAACATAATTTTAATTTAAATGAGTAGCGTTAAATAATGGTTAAAAAAGCATTGAATAAAGAGAAAATACTTCATGATTCAGTTATAATTTATGAACAATCAACATAGCATCCTCCTCCAAAACTTCACTTGTAAAGAAACTAATTAAACCAAATTAATAGAAAAAAAACAAATGAATCAAGAAGTCACATCCGTTTCTTTATACAAAAGTAGATATGAATTTTGCAAAACAAAAACATAAAGTATGGTGAAGTCGTCAAAATTTAAAAAGGAGGTAGGAGCTATATTCATACTACAAAATGCATAGGTTTGTCATCTAAAATAAATATGTACTTAATTCTGAGTAAAATTGTTCAGATGGTTCAATGCGTACTTTTGGTATTAAACAGCATACACGTATGCAGGCACACACATAAAATAAGCATACCTCTTTGTTATGGCAAATCACAGCATGCATTAGAGGAGTTTGACCAGTTCTATCAAGAGTGTCAACCTCTGCTCCTTCTTCAATCAAAAGTTCACACAGCTCAGATCTCCCAGTGCCAGCTGCCCGGTGCAATGGAGTGCTACCAATCTGATTAGTACAAGACATACACTAAATTAGTATACTTGTTATCTTTAACAATGTAATTCTGAGAAAGAGGGATTCAGTGAAACTAGTGTTACAAACGTATCATATGTTTCCAAGCTACAACCTTATCCTTTATATTAATCTTGGCATTGTGGGAGATGAGGATTTCAGCAATCTTCAACCAACCTTTGCTGGCTGCATAGTGTAAAGCAGTGCGACCCCCATCATTTTTCAGATTAACATCAGCTCCTACAAAACATGAAGAACAAGAACATTTGAGATAATTGAAGAACCTTTCTATAGCAAATGAAATTTTAGTCACGAAAGGTATAGGTCTCACACAGGAGCTACATTTTATTACTAGATTTATGAATCTTCAAGAGCAATTCCACAATTTACAAAATACAGACAGCACACAACAGTAGCCTACATATTCAATCAACGATCTAGAAAATGAAGTTAATAGGAAACCACAATTGACAGTAAGCGCTCAACTAACTGTTACCATCATTTTCAATCACAAGCTACATCAATTTAAAAGCTTCCCAACACTAATCCATAATCTTAACAGAGCTAAAAGATGAGCACTATGTGCGGTAAAAGGCTGAAACACTGTGAAGATGGAGAAAGATATACCTCAAGTCCTCAACTTTTTTTAAAATAATAAGAAATTGAAATCAAACGTCAGAAAAACCCCATGAAGAAGATGATTAGAAATAAACAAATAAATAATACCAGTTCCAAAGGTTTTAAATAATGGCCACCCTCAAATTATGATTTCGTCACAATCCTTGATATTGTGGAGGATAGCTGACAAATGCGACCAAAGCAGCTGAGCTTGCAATTGCAATGCCGTCACAGAAACCCCAAAAATCTTGCGTCTATAGGTTCCAGTCACCCGGACTGTTTTCTTAAGACTATTGTACAACATCTTTCTTAATATTAAATCTTACAATACAATTGAGTTCAAATCAATAAAAAATATCAATCTCAGCATAGACTTCAGTCAATTCTGAAGGGGGGAAACGATGATCATTGAGATCAGGAATAAATAATAATGATAATTGAGTGAAAGGCAATGCGTAGAACT
The DNA here is from genome assembly GCA_016859785.1 of Macrotyloma uniflorum. Taxonomy (NCBI): domain Eukaryota; kingdom Viridiplantae; phylum Streptophyta; class Magnoliopsida; order Fabales; family Fabaceae; genus Macrotyloma; species Macrotyloma uniflorum. The sequence goes on from BDMB01000021.1 coordinate 1,875,869, forward strand.
AATTAAAAAAAAAAAAAAAAAAAAACATTCCTTTGACCTTTGCTCAACAGAGTCTCCACTATCTCCAAATTCCCAATGCTGGCGGCGGAGTGAAGCGGCGCCCACCCTTCCTCATCGGCACTATTCACCACAGTAGCAGACCCATCACAAGATGACAGTATCTTCACCACCTAAACAAATTCATTCCAATCCACAACAATAAAAACAAAGATTCCACTAACCAAAAAACCCTAATTTCAAAGTGTGGTGGCAAATGCAAAATGAATGGACTTTTACAACAATTGAAGTAAAGGCAAAGAGACCCTTTTGAGAAGAGGCAAAAGGGTACCTGGGAGTGGCCAGAAGAGGCGGCGACGTGAAGAAGGGAGCGAGCATCTTCGTTTCTGAGAGAGAGCGCTTTGGAGAGGGTTTCAGAAGAGAGTGCTTGGAACGTCGCCGCGTCACCTTCTTCAGCAGCTTTGAACAAGTCCTTCTCTTTCACGCCTTGTTGCTTCTTCTCGCTGTCCACTTCCATATCCATCGGTTTCTTCTCTCTTTGATTTTCACTCTAAGAATCAGATAAATGGATTTCTCCTTTCTCTTGGAACCAAACTTTGCTGCAAACGCAAGAGAGTTCAGAATGTAACGTAAAAATTCCAATGCATTTTGGGATTCTAGTCAGAATAATTGGGGTTTAAGAATGTGCTGACCACATTATTATCTGCAAAAGCTATATATACCTCGTTTTGTAGTTAAATGAGTCTGGATAAATTCGAAACTACAATTAGTATTTTAATATGTAAATTTATAATAAATTTTCTAAAATAAAACGATTTCTATACGTAAATTATACATTTAATCCATGTTTAAAATTATAAAATATTTTTAATATATAAATATATTCGTCCAAGTTTCTCGAAAAAAGTACTTTAAAAAAAATAGGGATAATTTTTCTAAGTTGTGAATAAATTAATTTTAATAATAAAAATATTATTTTATTTCATTTTTTTTATTTTTATGTTGATATAGAACTTAACAACATAACGAAATATGATATTTTTATTTATTTTATGTATTTTCAATATTTTACCTATATTTAAAATATTGGTATTTTATTTATTTTTATATTTTTACGTATTTTACTTATATGTATCGGTAAAATATCTAAATTTTTAAAATATTTATATTTAATAAAATTAAAGAGACATATAAATATATATAAAAATTATCTTTTCATAAACTAAAAAAGGAAATTTTTTTATGAATTATTGTTTAAAAAATAATAAAATTAATAATGTTATTCTTATATATAAATAATATGTATAATATATATAAATATTATTTTTTCATAAAGTAGAAAAAAATATTTTCTATAAATTATTTTTTAAAAAATATAAAATTAATAACATTATTCTTTTATATATATATATATATATATAATATAAAATTATTTATGATAATAATGATTTATAAAGGTTATAAATTCCGTAATAATTATAAATAAGATAAAATTAATATATATTATATATAAATAAAGGGAATGGAAACCTAATATCTTAAAAGATATTTTTTTAAAATTGGTTTTTTAAAATTGAATTAAGTATTTATCTATCTTTTATAATATCTCAATAACATTTAAAATGTGATTTTAATTTATAAAATATGTGTATCTATTGTAGAAGGATAACTATGGTATCCATCATAGATTTATTCTAATAAATGGATTAATGACCACAAGAATACAACTTTGGATGGGAATGGGATTAAGTACAAAAATTCTTGAGAGCAAATATTCACATATGACAACCTTCTAGATAACATAACTTTACTAGATTTCATGTCCTTTCTTCAATGTTGTTTCAGATTCATTCTCTCTGCTTCTACACATAATTCATGTTTTCCTCTGCTCCTTTCTAATTCTAAGATCACTTTTTATAACTAAAATCACTTCCACTAAGGGCTTCCACCCTGCATTGCCACATCAATAACTATGGTTTGAGAATTGGCACAAATTAATGGCTTCCACAATTTTGCTTTTCCATTGAGAGGACCACTTTACTCTGCTGGAAACTTAGTAATTACATTTCTGCTTCAGCATTCAAAGGGCCTTAATTTTCCTGTATCAAAATCAACACAAAAAATAGAAAGAGTCTCCCAACTTATACCACAGTTAATCACAATTATTATCATCAACTTGAAGAAAAAAAGAAGTGAAAAAAGACAGGGTGAGTCTTATTTTGCCAATTGAATCTTCCACTTTGGTGTTCCTAAAACTGATGTATGTAAGCACTCTTCAACTTGAAACAGTACAAATGGTTGCAGCCACAGCCACAGCCACTTGAATTCCACAATGATATCATTCTTACACGGCATTTTCTAAGATTTTCCCCTACAACTCCCTTTGATTGAAAAGAAATCCACTTTGTTTCTCCAATAAAAAGGAGGTGTAGAGGAAAAACAGAGAAAATGAAGTGTAAAAATGACAACATTGATTTCTATACCATGTTTACCTGCAACATTTCCTCAAATCTGATAACATATAACAGGATGTAAAAGATGAGAAACAAAGTGAGAAAGGTTTCATCTTTTGATTCATGTCAACAGGTTGGCTCAAAGGGGTGACCTGAGAACACAAAGTAAATTCACCAAATACCAATATGGAATTGCAACCAACCTTGTGTTCTCAGTTTCACTCCTCTGAGAAAAACCATATGAGAAAAACAACACATTCACTTTCTTGGATTGACTAGGAGGAACATTTTGATGAGAAAAACAACACATTCACTTTCTTGGATCAGGAATTTTCTTTATATAAACATTAAGGCCTCATGTCTGGGGTTCACTATGTTGTCATTCAGAAAACACCATTAGTTTTTGAAGTTCAGAAAATCTTTTATCAGTTAAGATTTTTCTACAATCTGTAAATTAAATAACATCATAATGTTGCTTTTAAAAGCTGTCAAAAGAAGTATTGCTTTAAAAATGTTTAATGCAAAAGTTAATACTTTATAATAATATAATAAATTGTAATTAATTGATTATAAAATAATCATTCTATTAAGTTATTTGAGTTAAATTTATTACTATTTTATATGAATGGCTCGTATCTCGACATGGACTATATATGTTGTCATTCTATGGACAGCATGAGAGAGATGTCAACATTATTGACAGTTGTGACAAACTCAAACAGTTAAGATGTTGTCATTTTTAAGGGCTTTGATGGATTCTGATTTTAAGAAGTCATTTTAGTATGAAAAGTGTTGTAGATTTTATATCAAATTATTTAGAAAGATATTTATGATTTATATTTTGTTGTTGAGATTTTAATGATTTATATGGAAAGAATTTAAAATATTTGAAAAAATTGATTTAAAAAATATAAAAAAATCACAATAATTAATAAAAAAATAACAAGGTTTAATTTAAATGTAGAAAAATAAAACCATTTTTTTAATATTTTAACTACCTGATTGATTTGAATTTCATGTCCAACCTAATCATACTATTAATCAATTATAAAATTATTCATTCATTCTAAGATACACTTTGTTTTTCATTTTTTCGAGTTGTAAATATTAATATTTAACAATAATAATAAAAGTATATATAAATCCGTTGATAACGCAGAATTTACCGGCATCGTGGTTGTTCTATTCAGTTAGAACAAATAAGGCAAGTCCAACCTAATTTTCCAAGCAAAACTTCCAAAACCTCATTTCACGACGCACGACGTCGTTTCCTCTCTCCTTCTCCTCCTATATATTAACTTTACCTGCTTCCAATTTTTTCTCTTTTCCCATGCCATTCGAAACAGCTGAAGAGAGAGAGAGTGTGATAGAGAGAGAGAGTTCCATCTTCCTCTTTTGATCTCTGCTCTTTCTTCTCCCCTTCCCAGATTCGTTGCATTTCATCACTCGCAACAAAGTTCGAAAGCGAAATCGCATTAACGGTGAGATTTTTATATTTTCCTTTCGAATTTGCATTTTCAGTTTTACTATATGGATTTCAGGTCCCACGCTAATTTTTAGAAAGGACAGTGGTGAGTTAGTTTTGTTTTTAAAAACAATTTAATAGATCGTTATGATCGGGATTGAGTTTTGTTATTATACTGTTTTAACAGCTTTCTCGCTGAGAATTTTGAAATGAGATTTCTCTTTGTTGAGTTCAAAACGGTTGATCGATCATGGATTCATGGTGATTGTGTTTGTTTGTTCCTTTGAATTGAAACCGGCAGTTGAACAATGTGATACGAAAACTTAATGTGTGGCTTTTCTGCTTTAGACATTTACGTTAGAGTAATGCTAAGGGTTTTGAATTGCTGTCGTGGTTTGACTATATTGCGGGAAATTGTAGATAAGTGCGGCGAATCGGGTCACAATTACAATCCTATTGAGGTGGTCAGACACTAGAAGAACCCTCTGATGTTGTGACCAAACTTACAGCACGAACTGTTTTTTAAAACTTAGGATTCACTGTGCTGCTCGTCGGTAAAAGAGTTGTTTTTCCAATGAAGTTAGTAACTGATCATCAAAATTTTGGTATTTATTTTATCTTTGCCTTCTATTAGTTGTAACTCGATAATTTTGGATTAACACTTTGACTGGGTCGATGTTTTAAGTTGTGGTCACCAGTCTGTTGTGATCGTTGACATTGAGGAAAGTTCTCGACCAATATGGCCAATGTGGCTGCGGAGAGCCAAACAGCCTTCACATTGTGGCTGAAATTGTGATTGTGGACCTTTTTTAAAACCTTGGTCTGGGTTGTTAAATTTTAGTATAAACTTAATCGTTTTTCTTAAAGAATATGCTTCTTAGAAATGAAAGAAATACAATGTGCTCAACAATTGTGTCCACATTTTTTTCCTCAACTTTTATATTTTGTTTGCGTGCACATTAGAAGTATGTAAAAATTTCAGGGTTTTCAATCTTCACAAAGAATCTTATGGTTCTATTTATGATTCTATTCGTCTGATCATGCTTGATAGATTATTTGAGTAAGAAGTGCTTTTAAAATTTTGGTATATACACTGTTGGCTGATAGTAGTTGGAAATTATGTTAGTTTTTCTTTCTGCATTTAAATCTCGAGATAGCACTGATTGAATTTAAGCTGTCATGCAATAATTTAGATTTTTTTTTTCTTTTCTAGATTTTGATTGAGATGAAACCTGAAGGGGCTCCCTAGTTAACAGGGGAAGAGAAAGTGCTGAGGCTCGGGTTCATGAAAATGTGCTTCTGTTTCTGACAATGGCTTCAATAGTTATTGCTATTGCATTGTAAATTTGTTCATCTTTCATGATGTGGAGTTTTGCGTCAAATGCCCTTACAAGCATTAGAATGAAAAGAGGCTCCAAACATGTAAGTGAAACTAGTGTAGAATGCTCAGATGATGAGGTCTGCTCTAATGCCAGCAGAGAGGAAGGGCTGGAATGTCCAATATGCTGGGAATCATTCAACATAGTTGAGAATGTGCCCTATGTCTTATGGTGTGGCCACACCCTCTGTAAAAATTGTGTCTTAGGACTGCAATGGGCTGTGGTGAGTTTTCCTACTCAGCAAATCAGGATCCCGTTCTTCATATCTTGTCCATGGTGCCATTTGTTATCATTCCGGATTATTTACAAGGAAAATCTTAAATATCCTTGCAAGAACTTCTTCCTGCTTTGGATGGTTGAGAGTCTGAATGGTGACAGGCATAAGCTTGATTCCTCATGTGGGGACAATCAACCGATTTGGTCTTCCAAGTGCAATCTTCCGGGAAATCAAGTTAGTAATTGTAACCTAAGAAGGGCATCAATCAGTTCTTATTCTAGACAGGTGGGATCTAACCGTGATGTTGGTGTCAGTGGAGAGAGACACTACTTTTCCCTTCATAAATCTCTGGATTTCTTCCTTCACCTTACATCCAAGTTCCCATTGATCGTTATTTTCCTTCTGATTGCCCTTTTCGCAATTCCCTGCAGTGCTGTTATTTTAATCCTTTACTTACTAGTTACTATTCTTTTTGCTATACCATCATTCCTTGTATTGTACTTTGCATACCCCACGATCCAGAGGCTGATAAGCGAAATTACATCTTAAGATATAGCCTTCAGCAGACTGTTACATCATGTCAATCCGACTTCAGCAAATTCACTATATATCTTTGGATTGATTGTTGTACTCCGGTAAATTCTTTCTTTGTTACTTTTAGGTTTTCATATTTTTATGGTTCTATATCTTTTGTAACTTTTGTGTAATCCTCATGTCAAATGTTGAAAATCTGGAGAGGAATTTTATTTGTTGACAGTTGTATTTTGATTCTTAGTTTTTTTTTTTTTTCTTTTTCCGAAGTGCATATTAAATACTTTGTACAAAGAACAAGGTTTACATGCTGGAAAATTTATGTATCGAATGACTGGTTATGTTATTACTTGTATCATATGTTTCATGCAATATCTACAATTCCAGGCTTGACCTGAGCTTAAATGTCGCTTCGGCTTATGTTTTGGTCGTTCATGAACATGTTTGAAAAATTGGCAAATTCTTCACTCTGTAGCTTAATGACCACTCTGTTTTTCTTATTTAAATATGTGTGTGTATATATATATATATATAATATTATAAATTATAATAATTCTTAAAGTTTTTTAGAAAATATAAAAGCTTCAATAAAACTATTTTGCTGCATTTCCCATAAGTTACAAATTGTAGTAACTTGTAAAGAATGCATAAAAGAAGCTGTATTATAGATATTTTTTTTAATCTTAAACAAGCCATCTAAATTAATAACCTAGTAAGCTCTGGACTGTAACATATCTATTTATTTCAACACATCTGATAATTACTACTTTCTGTAGAGAATCACTAGGTCACTTTTAATGTTATTTTCTGGTTCACACAATCTCAGTTTTATAATATTTATCTTTGAGCCCTTTGGAGAGGAGTGGTATGGTTGCTTAATTAGCCCCTTCCACTGACCACACAGAGTAAGTAACAAAAAGTTGGGATCCAAGCAGTTTCTGATATGAATTTTTGTTTGTAGGATGATTTCAGATTCTACTTTTGTTTGCATATAAACAGGGCGCGTGTAGTAGCAAATTGGTATCCCGTCAATGCTTATTGTCTGGATTTTCTTAAATTCAAAACTTTTTTATCTATATATTGTTAATGATGTTAAATACTAGCCTTAACTAATCCAATTGCTGAAAGTGAAAACTAAGGGGAAAATAGATTTAGTAATTGGGTTTGTTTGATTAAACAATTAAATACTGTAGTTTCATAACATGATAAATCATTTTATTGGTTAATCTGTCATTTACTGAAAATAGTTGACATTCAAACTAGGGTAGTGATTTTTTATTTTTTTTTACCAAAATTAAATCTAAGAAGAAAAACTGTAACTAATTTACACAAGAAGCTCGTGTATCTGTTCAACTGTTGGGTTTTTCTTTTTCCAATTTTATATGAGGACCAAGATAGATGATAGATAGAACTTTGAAATACATATTTAGATCTCTGTTAGTTCCCCAAACCCAGTGACACTACATAATTGGTGATCTCAGAAACAGAAGCAAATGGCTGGCATTTTTCCTGTTGATCGAATTACATTTGCCTTCTCTTTTGTTTTTTGTTCTTCATTCTTCCGGCTTTCTTCTGCCTTGGTTCTCGCCCCCTCTGCAATTTGAGCTATAGATGTAGTCTTATGTTTAAAATCATCCAAAGCTCTCATCATTCGTTGCTCAAGTCCTCTCTGCAGTTTCAGAAGATCGTGATTAGGAATCACATACTGATTTTATGGCTTAAAATTTTATTCACCCAAACATTTTTGAGCCAGGAACAGTGAGCTGTTGTCCAAATTATAACGTCAGATGGATTAGGTGATTATATCTCTGATGATTTTTTTTAGGTCTAACGCAGCAAATGTTGGTAAAACTTGTAATTCTTCAATGCAAATTAGAAATGTCAATTGTTTTAAACATAGCAGCATCTATTTACGTGCTCTAACTCTAGAAATTTAACGATATGAGACTAAATCTACCAAGTTAGCATGCATGGTCAAATAAATTGTTTGACTATAAACAATTTAAATATATACTTAATGAATATGAATTTAAAATATAGGGACTAAAATTTTATTGTTTCTATTTCGGTTTATATTTTAAGGACATATCATGTTATAAGCTGTTGGATGAATCACATGTCATTAGTATACTTTTGATGCAACATCTCTTCCTCTATTAATAACATTTTTCAAGTGTACCATCCTGTCTTAAACAAGCATGCCGAAAAATGTAGTTTGTTAGAAGAGTTGTTTACTTTAAAAGTATATGCAGGAGGAGCAACCAGCATCCTCACTATTCACCAAACAATTTGAAGCACGATATATATACTCTTAAAATGTGTATAGCACAATAGAATCTTCCAAAACTTTATTGAGTCTAATGTGAGTTAGGTATAAAGAATGTCTGAGTGAAACCTGTTCCTTGTCTAGCTTGCGTCTGGCTTTTGTCTTCTTCTTGTTTTCCCATGAATCTATCGTCTCTCTCAACTTGTCGTACCTGACAATTTCTTTTATATTATTATTATTATAAAACTGCATGTAATGCATGAATCAAGCGCGGTTGAGCTGCTCTTTTGGTAGAAATTCAATGTAGTATAAACACCCAACATCCAAAACGTACCTTTGTCTGATCTCTTGAAGCTCGGTTCTCTCCCATTCATCTGCTTTTGTGTGCCTGTCCAAATATTCGCCAAGAGTTGATTGTCTTCCAAGATCAGGCTTCGTTGAAGTCTCAGGCTTTTCATCACTGAAAGTTGAAGTCTTTTTCAGTGATGGTGCAGGGGTAAGTGCCCCTTCTGGCCTCTTACCTTGGTCATCTTTTGATCTGAATGAACCTGAACATGATGCACACAAAGTTACTATAACTTTTTAATCCCCCCAAAGGGTACAACTTTTTACCTAAGTCTTATCCTTTTAAGTGAAAATCTGTTACATGAGTAACTTCAGAAATACTATCGGCCATGAGAATCCTTCTAAATGGTAAATATTATTAATAAGTGGAGTTCTACATCCTCATCCTTACCTGATAATCGCTTGGATGCACTACTAAGTAGGGGAATTGGAGGTTTTGTGCCATCCATCATGCTTTTGGTCCTTTCCAATGAGGCCTTCGGGGTCTCACTCTTCTCGTCAGAGATATCTAGCAAATTAATTGCAAATGCAGCAGCAGCTATTGCAGCAGCATGATCCATGTCTCTGGATTCATGATCACCACTCCTTTTCCTTGCAAACTGTTTCTGGAACCAATTCTGGCCACCCTGTTTCTTTTCTCCTGAAATTATCACCTGAATTTGTTAACAAATCGCCTCTTCATTAGAACCCGAAAACTGACAGAAAGATAACAAGATCTTCATTCATATTTCCAATCTTTGGTCAAATGGAATATCCAATTTATTTTTTACCTTCATTCTTTTATTCCCTATTTATGGCTAAAGGTTACAGCATATCACACAGCTCCTTCCTTTTGACTTACTATAACACTCTTTCTTGCTAAATATGCTAATGGTAATACAGAGATAATAAAGACCTCAAGGGAAGAAGAAATATTCTTTGAAATAATACCTTTGAAAGATTGAGTTTTTTGTATTGGTATTTTCGAATCCTTGGTGCCACCAACGCCAGGTTTGCTCTCCTCTGCACCAGTAAATGGCATCCTAACAAAAGTGTTCATGTAAGAAAATAATAATTATGAACACTTTAGTTGTTGTTTTATACAATATGTGAAAGAAACATATTTGTTGAACGAAAAGTTACGTTATGCAGCTACTATTATGTGCATGCATTCAACTACTATCAGCAAGCAGGGAAACTGAAAAGGAGAAACAAAGATAATTTCATGTATAATGATCAGTAGAAAGTATTATATGGTTTGACCACTCCCTCTTCATGGTCTTGACTGATCTTCACGTGACATGTAAGAAAGAGTTAATAAAATGTGACTAATGTGACGTAAAATTTGGAATTATGGTCGACTTGGACATCGTAATAGTTCATATTCAATTTATTGTAAACTAGCCTTGATAACATAGCTAATGCAATCATGATTTCATAGGCACATGGTAAATGTTTAAACAGAAATAACTTTACTAAGAGTTTATTTCAGCAGGAAATATGTCTGGCATGAAATAGCAAAGGCGTTTGCCAGTGAGAATTTAGAAGTGCTAACCTCATTTGATTCAAAAAATTCTCCATTGCAGTACAAAAGCTGTTGTCTGGCTTCCCTTCTATGAGTAAGGTGCCGTGTCATCCATTAGCCACAGGTAGGTGCTTTCTGAAATATATAGCAGATGCCTTAGAAAAGAAACTTTTTAGGTTTATCCTGGAGTGCTATTTGGAGAAGGGCAAGCAAGGTCAAATATGCTTTGCATGTGCTACCTGGTTTGGAACTCAACTTCCTTGTGGAGGAAAACAGGTATTCTTTTCTTTCTGGAGACTTGGCCCTCAGTTTAGGATCAATTTTACATTCTCCATCCACCACATCCATGTTTCTTCCCTCAAGATTTTTATTCTTTTGTTCAACTGGGGAATCTTTCCATAAGGAGTGAAAAGATCATTGATTTCTAAAGTACTGAAATTGATTTAAGAAACTTATTTCTTCCTACTGATTTTCTTCATACATTTTGATCTGGTATCCAACCTTATCACTTGAGTTTTTTTATAATATTACTAAATATAGATAATCCTAATTTTACAAACTAATTTATAAGATCGATAGAGTCTTCAAATCAAAATTATCACACTGAATATTACTTTCTAGATTATATCTTTAGCTGCAGAATCTGCTGAGGATGGCGAAAAATAAAATACAAGATAAGAGAGTATATATTCGCAGTATTGTGACAACATTAAAAGGAAGTCACGTTTTAATTTTAATGTTCCTGATTTGATCTTTTAAGAAAGAAGACACTTTTGTAGATCTAAGTTTGCTCCTTTCTTGAGTAAAATAATGAGATGAGATGTACAGTTATTTTCTTTAATTTTAAAATATATATTTTTCAGATTTAAGTATATGAACAAAATAAAAAGTAAATAAGAGATAGACATAATATAGAATAATATATTATGTATTTTTAAAATATTTAAATAAGAAGAGTGTTGACACACTTTCTAATCACATCATAATCTTTTTTACAGACTTTATTATTTGGTTGGAATATGTTGAAAAGAATAAAATTTGAAAAAATAGCTTGGTAAAAAGCCCATATGTTTGGAAAGGAAAATTACTCACTCAAATAGTTTGGGATATTTTGTTTGGTTAAAACCAGTGCCAGCATGAAATGAAATTTTAGGTGAGTGAATTAAACTATCTAATTAATATATATATAATATATTATATATATATATATATTATTTTATAAGAATAATTTTTAAAAATTAAAAAAAATAGACATTTATAAAATAATAATATAATTCAAATTTTATATAAATTTTATTTTATTAATTGATAAAGTAATTTTATATTTATAAAAATTTGTAAAGAAATATTAATATTAATATTTTTTTTTTCAATCTTTGTAATTTTAAAAGCAAGTTATAAAATAGATTGATCAATAATTTGTATAATAAATTATTTAAAAATATTTTTAACATTATTTATTAAATTAAAATTTGATAAACTAAAATTTATTTCATCAATTTTGTTAATTTTATCAATTTTTTTTCTTAAAAAAAGAATTTATAACAATTTTTATATATATTTAGAATTCAATGAACTTTTTATATTTTAATATCAAAATAAATATTATAAAATATTAAATCAACTAATTAATTAATAAAAATTATATCTATTTATATTTATATATTACAAATATATTATAATAATAAATAAAAATAATAAAAAAAATATTTATATATTTTTTCTTTCCTGTAAGAAAATTATGATATATATTTTTTTGTTTTTTAATTTTTTATCTTTTAGTTTATAATATTATATAATATTATAATATATATATATATAATAGGTAAAAATTATTTAAATATATTTTAATTTTTTTCTCTATAAATATAAATATTAAAAAGAAACACATTATAAATATAATATATAATTATTTAAAACATATTTTTTTTATTAACTTTTAATTTTTTAAAAGATTACTTTGATTTATTATTATTAAAAGAAAAGATGGAAATAACTATTTTTTTAATGAAAAAAATAAAATAAAAATATTTATTAGAGAATTTTTAAAAAGTAATTTTTTTAATATTTATTAAAAATTAAAATTATAAAAAATTGAATTATTAATTTATATACATATATAATAAAAATTAAAAATTAAAATTTTAAAAAATATCCTAACTTTTTCTAACCCTCTAACTCCACTTTTTATATATAATAATATATAAAAATTAAAATTTTAGGAAACGGTGACCATAATTGTCTGTGTACATTATGCAAATACTATTGTGGTAGGAAAATTATAGGAACTAATCTAGGTTGAACAAAACATAAGAAGATTATGGTTAAAAAATTTAAAAGTTTTAAGGATTTCGATTAAAAGTTAAATTATATTTTTTTATATAATTAACTTGTAGTTCATTGGCTATATGATATGCATATGGATAACTGAACAAAGAGAATAAAAACCATTAAAGAGATAGATTAACGGTGATAAGTAAATTTATATATATATATATATATATAATAAAATAAAAATTATGATATTTAATGTTTAAATACGATAAAAGAATCTGAACGTAAGGATACGTGTATCAAGTGAGTTAAGTAGTGAAAAGTAAAAATATTTGATAAAAATTTTTTTAAAAAAAATTATAAATAGAAAAACTTAATATTTCAATTTTCATTATTTCAAAATTTACTATTTTTCTAAAAATATTTTCTCTATTTTCTCTCTAACTCTTCTCTCTCATATTTCATCTCTTTTCAAATTCGAGCACATTATTATGAAGCTCTCGAAGAATAGAGCATTTTGAACCTATTGGAATTTCAATTTGGATAAATTTTCAGTACTCCATTTCTTCTAAGCTTTGAAAAGGTTATTGATTTGAGTTCCTTGAAATCGTGGCATATGATTGTTCAAGGTTTAAATCCTTTCTATGTAAAGGGAGTTTCGTGGTAATGGGTTAGGCACTTGTAGAGTACTTTGAAACATTTGAGAGTTTGCTCAAGGAGAGAATTACAATCTGTTTTTAGGAGACTTTGAGGTAAGGGAAGCTAGTCCTATTGAAATCATAGGAGGAAACTTTAGATTTTTGGAAGTGACATAGTTTCTGATTTTTCCATCTTGATGGAAATTGTAGTGACTTGGTCTTTTTTAATTGCATTATTGAATCTATAATGATTGGACATGTTGAATGCTTCTTTAATTAAGAAGTTTCGGTAAGTCATATGAATTTGGTAGATTAAATTGTGAAGGGGATGAGTTTCCTAATCCTGATGTATTATAAAAATTTAAAGTCTTGTAACAGTTGTGTGCATGGTTGTAATTTTAGAATGAAACCCTAGAAGGGTTGTTGTGATTTCAAATGCTTGGCTAATTGTGTTTTGAGACTACTGTTTTGTAAATTGATTTGTATGAATTTTTGGTTGAAGGTTAGATATTGGTAGAATAGTTTAGATTTCTAATTTTATATTGTCCAATGTGAGAGCTGAAATTTGATGCGCTTGTGTTTAATTTGGGGTTTTTGTTCGTTACAGTGTTTCTTTAATAAGTGGTGCTATGTTGAAATGAAATGACATTGTTTGAGATAAGTGAGACAAGTAGAGTGAAGGAAAACTGTTGCCAAAGGAAACAAAAGTTTTCCATCAGATATAGATTTTCTTTCATTATCAAAGTTCTACATTTGGAGTTTTATTACCAAATTGTAATAAGTCTGAGAAGGATGGTAATTGATTTCCCTTGTTATTTTCTTATTGTAGTGTAAAAGTGTGTAAATGGTAGAATAGTTTTCATAGATTTTAAACTGTTTATTGAATTGGGATGAATATTGAGTTTTGACTTGACTTTAGACATTTCCTTATTATTTGATTGTTTCAAGAAAAAGATATTGAGATTCAAGGCATGATGTATTGAATTATGATTAATGACATATGATTTAAGAATGATGAGGATTGAAAAGGGCATGAGGCCGTGTGATTCTAATTGAAAATAAGTTTATTATATAAATAAAATGTGGCATGTACTAACTTATTGTGTATGAATATAGGGATATGCTATAACGTATCTAGATCTCAATGTGGATCAAAATCATATAGACTAAGACTACATGTTTTGAGAGGTCGATGGAGATTCCGTCAATTGCTATGAAAAGATAAATAGATGGGATTACCCTGATGTGGTGTTGGCTATGAGTAGCGAGGGGATGACGTTGAGGTGAAACAGACTCAATTAGTCAGGTGTGATAAGACTTGTGATCATGCTCTGATACATGGATGGTGCTGAGATGAAATAGATTCAGTTAGTCAGTCGTTACAAGACCTGTAGTCTATGTTTTGATATATCAGGTGTTAGCCTTAAATGTCCAAGATCCATACGATTTTTAAGAAGATGATAGTCTTGATTGTGATGTGTGAAACTGGTTATGTAAAGTCTTAGGTTTTAATTAAATTATGCATGTTTTTTTTATAACTAGTTCACCCTTTTTATATTGATGTCTTTGTTTAACTGTTATGATCTTGTACCTTATAAGAGAACAGATGCCAGATCAGGAGAGTATTTCTCGACAAGAAAATAATAAAATTATAAATTTCGTATAATAAAACCCTAGTATTTTAAATTATAATATTAAAAAAAATTAATTGACTTTATGAAATTTTAAAAATATAATATAATTAATATTCTAAAATATTAAAATATTATAAATAATTTAACTATAAACTAGTATTATGGATTTATATATTATATTTTTTTTAACTAAGAAAAATAATAATCTATAAATTTTTTTTTATTAAAAATAGATAAAAAATGTATTATTAACCTTTGGCGTTAACTAATGAAAGTTTGTATAATGATGATTTAGGAATAAGTTAAAAGACACCCTATTATTTATTTATTTTTCAATAAATTTTTATTTAACGGAATAACTTAAGAGACACTCAATATTTGTTTTTTATCAATTTTTTATAAGAACACATCGGTAAGGTAAGGATGGGAACGGTATAACACAATCAAGTGATTCAAAAGTAAGATTAGTTTAAAATATATTTAGAGTTTCTTTTAACCATTCTTTCAGTTCTTTTTTTTTATTAATTTCTTTACCCATATTTAATTACTCAACTTTTATTCTCTTTCAGTAAAATTTTGAGATAATATTTTATTTGTACCACAAGAAATATATATATATATATATATATATTTGATTTGATTTTTAA
Organism: Macrotyloma uniflorum; assembly: GCA_016859785.1. Classification (NCBI taxonomy): domain Eukaryota; kingdom Viridiplantae; phylum Streptophyta; class Magnoliopsida; order Fabales; family Fabaceae; genus Macrotyloma; species Macrotyloma uniflorum. The sequence goes on from BDMB01000021.1 coordinate 1,891,219, forward strand.
TATTTATTTTTATATAATTAATTTTAAAAAAAATATATCTATATATAAATATTTAAATATATACAATTAAAATTAATTTAAATATTACAAGTTTATTTATATTTTTTTATATATTACTTTAATAATTTATTTTTATATTAAAAATTTATAAATAATTATGAAATAATCTGTTAAAAATATTTTATTTTTAATAAATAAATAAAAATAAAACTATACTAAATGTGCGAGATCTAAAATGACATAAAAATATATAAAAGATGACTATTTTATAACATTGCTGAAGAGTCTAATTTATTTTTATATCTAAAATATATAATATTTTATAACCTTATTGAAAAGTCTACTTTATTTTTATATATTAAATATACAAGATAATGATATTAACAATAAAAATAATAATAACAAAAAAAAAATAATACATGAAAAGAAAATAATACATATCTCCAAAAACAGGTAAATAAATATAAAATAATGATGATACATGTATACTTATATTTTTTTAATAAATCTCATGAAACCTTATTTTATGAGTATATATTTAACATTTTACATGAATATAATACCAAACAATATTTATTTATTAAGATATAATAATTTTGCCAATCTTAAAAGAAACATAAGCATCAATGGAAGCATACTCAACTTGTTTTTGAGTAAGTTGTTTTGATTTCCAATCACTTGTGCAAATAGCTTTAGACTTCTCCATATCAAGATCCACAACTTCCTTTGCCAAATATTTCAATGATCCACAGCAAATCCTACCAGGCCATTTAACAGATGCCAAATCAAACAAATCCTTTCCTTTGTTACACTCCAATCCATAATCCTTCTTAAGCATACCAATATCATTCATCACTCCAACACCAACAAATTCAAACCTCAGATCCATAAAAAACTCCTGCAGAGACCTTGGAATCAAATTTATGCAGAATAATTGAATGATCAAACACTTGTTTTCAATACAAAGTTGTAAAATTGCAACTTTGGTTTGCTTTTCAACCCTCATCCATTCTGTGTCAAGGCCCACAACTCCTTGTATTGTAGGATATATTGATGAAATCCATTGATCCACTGTTTCTGCTTCGTTGGTAACTGTTGTTTCAACTGATAATCCATCATATAATACCATATACGTAGCAGTTGATGAACTGTAGTTATTACTCACATCTGTAATCATCTTCTTCAAACCTTCTGCAACAAAATATACAACATGATTTTACAAAAAGCAATTATACATGTCAAACTGCTATTTTTTATATTCATGAATATTTATAAATAGTTGAATACATCATATTTACATTCAGCAGTATAGAAAAAATATATATAACGAAATTAAATATGAGAAAAGGGATTTTTCGTTCAGCATATTATATTTATATTTATAGTGAACTATATACATTGAAGATAAATATGACAGACAACTAATAACAAATATCTTAAAGAAAATGAAAGAAATGGAGAATTACCTGTGTATTTTCTTGTATGATGATAGTGTTGAAGAGGGAAGAAAGAATATATAAGTATATAAGGTATGTGAAGGTGAAAAATATAAAAAATGGAAATAATATATAACTTTAGTTTTTCAACGGTATCAAAATTATTATTCTCTTAAATAATAAATGATTTTTCTATTATATGTATTATATATATAAATAAAAGTTTACAATATTATAATATCAGTCATTAAAACTTTTTCATTATTTTTATTATAAAATAATTTTTGTTAATTTTATCTTATTTATTCAAAATTTAAGTAATTTTTTTATATGAGATTGAGATATGGAATTTAATATGTAAGATAATGTAATTTTTTTATTTCATGAAATTTATAGAAAAATTCATCTAATATTTATTATTTCGTCAAATTTTAAGTCATAATTGAATTATTATAAAATTTTGCAGGCTTTTATTTAAATTGATTCATGGTTTGCTTACTCTTTTTTTCATTAGTTTAAATATAATATCTTAAAAAAAATTATAATCTATAAAATAGGTTAAAATATTAATATCTTTACATATTTTATAACAACCTCTTTATTTTTAATTATTAGAAATAAACAACATATCTTTTCCGGATATACTTACCAACAAACATATTATATATATATATAAAAGAAATTAATTAATTAAAATTAATTTATTTTTTTAATCTAATAATTTAAAATTCAAAATCCTAAAATAATAATAGTAAAATTTAAGAATAATTTTTTAATTTTTTAATGGAATAAGTAGATTTATATATATATATATATATATAAATAAATGTATATAAATCTTTTATTATTTTGTGTTATGATAAGTAAAATATTTAAAGTGAATAATATGGATCCATATGTTTGATAAACTAAGATTGAGTATTATAATTTTAAGTCACACACTAGGTCCCTATTGTTTATTATTATGTGATAAATTTATTAAAATTGATGTTTGAGGTTAGCAAAAACCTCATTTATTTCTATGTTTTATTTTTTATGTAATCGAGGTACATATAAAAAAATACCTATTTTATAGAAGGTACTCATGAAATATTATAACCTTAAAGATATAAATTTTTTTATCATGTTAAATTATATTTAATTTTTACTTTTATTCATTATTATATATATATAAAGATAAAGTTAGGGGAGATTGATAAGGTCAGGATTTTTCTAAAATTTTAATTTTAATTTATTATATATATATATATATATATATATATATAAATAAATAAAAGTAATGATTTCAAATTTTTAATAATCTTATTTATTNTTTATTTTATTTTAAATTTCAATTTTATTAAATAAAATAATTATTTCTATATTTTTTAGTGAAAATAAATAAAAATAATTTTTTAAAAAATTAAAAATTAATAAAAAATATTTCTAAAATAATTATTTTATAATTAGGAATGATATTAAATAGAATTTATTAATATAATTTTTTATATTTATTAATAAAAAAAATTAAATATTATTTGACTTCACATATTTTATTATGAACTTTAATTTTAAATATTTTTATATTATTTATAATTAATTTTTTTTATAAAAAATAAATCTAACATTCAAGTTATTATTTAAAAAAATTATGAAATTAATAATAAAATTATGTAAATAATTAATTCAATATAATCAAATATATTATCATATAATATTATATATATATTATAAAAATAAATTTATTTATTCATAAAATATTTTTTATGAATTTTTTATGTAAAAAAATTAATTATTCATTTAATATTTTTCACATATATTTTACAAAACTTTTTTATAAATTTGTTTAAAAAATATTTTTTACTGATTTGTTGTTAAAAATTTCTCATAAATTTGTGAAATTTTTTTAACTTTTTATAGAAAATAATTTTTTACTATCTTTTTATTATTGGTGAGAAGTATGTGAAAAAAATTATGTCTTTTACTAATTTTAAATATTATTTATAAACTTAAAAAATATAATTTTTTTAATATATATAAATTAAATCTAAATTAAATTTCTCTTAATTCATAATAATAAATATATAATATTACGTATAAAAGTAAATATTTTATCTGTCAGTAAATAATATTTTTTTTTTTCATAAATATTATTGATAAAGATAAAAATTATGTTATTTGTAATATATATATTTTTTACAAATACTACTGATAAAGATAAAAATCAAGATGAGAAATTAAAATAATATTGATATTTATAATATTTTTTTTAATAAAAAAATAAAATAAAATATTTTTAGTATTATTTTTATTTACTATTTATTTATAAATATTAAATCTTACATATTCTACCTCAGTTAATGTCACGTTAATGCATGTTGGGTGGTGCCGTATTATCAGCATTGAAACAAAAATAAGAATGGAACTTGATGGAAAGGAATGGAACATGATCCATCTGGTTTCATTGTTGAATCCAATAGTGATTTTCCCTCAAACTGGGATGCTTTGAATGAACAGTTAGTTTCACCATTCCATGTCAAGTTGTAGCAAGAGATGCCTAGTACTGTTGGAGAAATGCCAGAACATGAAGCACCTCAAGCAGGCCCATGCCCAAGTATTCACTGCTGGCCTTGACACCAACACCTTTGCCCTAAGCAGGCTTTTGGCTTTCTGCTCCCATCCTCATCAGGGAAGCCTCTCCTATGCAAGCAGAGTCTTTCAACACATTCTCCACCCCACTCTTTGCATATGCAACACTCTCATCAAAACTTTTCTCCTCAATGCCAAGTTCTATGCCACCCTTCATGTCTTCACCAAGATGCTGCAGAATGGTTTGCGCCCTGATAACTACACCATCCCTTATGTGTTGAAGGCTTGTGCAGCCCTTCAAAGTTGTTCTTTGGGGCAATTAGTTCATGGGTACAGTTCAAAATCTGGTCTTGTGTTTGATATCTTTGTGGGTAATAGTTTGATGGCAATGTATTCTGTGCGTGGGGATGTTGTAGCTGCACGATACGTGTTTGATGAAATTCCTAGGTTGAGTGCAGTGTCATGGAGTGTGATGATCTCGGGGTATGCAAAGGTGGGTGATGTTGATTCAGCTAGGTTGTTCTTTGATGAAGCACCTGAGAAGGATAGGGGAATTTGGGGTGCCATGATTTCTGGGTATGTGCAAAATAGTTGCTTCAAGGAAGGACTTTATTTGTTTCGTTTGTTGCAGTTGACTGAAGTGGTACCTGATGAGTCTATATTTGTGAGTATTCTTTCTGCTTGTGCTCATTTGGGGGCTTTGGATATTGGCATTTGGATTCATAGATACTTGAATCGAGCAACGGTCCCGTTGAGCATTCGTTTGAATACTAGTTTGTTAGACATGTATGCCAAATGTGGGAATTTGGACTTGGCTAAAAGATTGTTCGATATGATGCCGGAGAGAGACACTGTGGGTTGGAATGCCATGATTTCTGGTATGGCTATGCATGGAGATGGAGCAACTGCACTCAAGCTGTTTTCAGATATGGAAAAAGCTGGGATAAAGCCTGATGACATAACATTCATTGCTATTTTCAATGCTTGTAGTTATTCAGGAATGGCACATGAAGGTTTGCAGTTGCTACACAAGATGTGCACTGTGTACAAAATTGAGCCTAAGAGTGAACATTATGGTTGTCTAGTTGACATGTTAAGCAGAGCCGGGCTTTTTGAAGAAGCTATGGTCATGATGAAAAGAATAAGTAACTCATGGAATGGCTCAGAAGAGACATTGGCTTGGAGAGCATTTCTGAGTGCATGCTGCAACCATGGACAAGCCCAACTAGCCGAACATGCAGCTGAAAGGCTCTTCCGGTTGGAGAATCATAGTGGGGTCTACGTTTTGCTTTCTAATGTATATGCAGCTTCTGGGAAACACAGTGATGCGAGACGGGTGAGGGATATGATGAGAAACAAAGGGGTGGACAAGCTACCAGGTAGTAGCTCTGTAGAGATTGGTGGGGTTGTGAGTGAGTTCACTGCTGGCGAAGAAACGCATCCAATGATGAAAGAAATACACTCAGTTTTGGAGAAAATGCATATGCAGTTAGATTAGATGAGATTATTCATTAAATTATTTCAACCATTTCCTTTAGCTGGATGACTAATTTGTCACATCAAGTCTAGTCTGGTCGTTTAACAAGTTGAACAAAAGTTGAAATTTGAAAACAAAATACTCATTAGACCAAAAAGAAAAAGAAATAAACTCATCAGTAAAATTTATACATCCATTACAGTATATTCCCATCTTCAGTCTTATTTATGTCTTCAATTTTAATTTATACTAAAAACAGTTTACATTTAGAAATTTATCAAAACAAACTTTAATTTTTTAGATGTTTAAGATTTCTTTTCCTTTTCAAATTTACTTTTTAAATTTTTAATATGTTTAAATAAATTATTAAAATAACAAAATATGAAAAATATATTAAATTTTAGGTTAGTCCAAAATAACATTTTTATGCTTATGCAACTTAATCCAAACTACAAACATGCAAGCATGTGCTAGGTTTTGAGCCTATACTTCCTGTTCTGAATAAATGAAGCAAATGCTCTCATTAGAGAGTCCAACATTTTTCATTTCGTGCATAGTAATATATTTTTTTACTGAAAAGAAAATGTAATATCATTCCTCCATTTTTGAAGTTGATAAGAGTTGATGACTATATATTACAACTTGTTGGAAACGTGGAAAGCTCTCTTACATAGTAAACTAAAAACAACTGTTTATTATGACAAGACAGATTAGACAAAATTGAATTACCTATGTGGCTATTTCATTGAGGTAATTAGAGGAACAATTGTTTCAATAATTATACAAGTACACTTCCTAAAAAATTATAAATATTTAGAGCTTTTATTAAACAAGGAAGTCTGAATCAGAAACTTCAAGCACTTTATGAAAACCAATGGGCTTGACACCAGGCCGGAATACATTTCCTTCGATGTACCTGCCAAAAGCATATAAAATTACTCAGTTCTAAGAACAAGATAGTTGGTGATTAGCACAACTTTGTTGGAAACTCACATTTCTTTCAAAAATGGATGCTTGTAGAAGGGATCAGGAATTCTCCCTGAAAATTGATTGTGATCCAAGTACCTGAAATAAAGAGAGAAAAATCTTGAAATTGTTGAAACTTCACAGAGATGTCAATCGAATTTCTTGGAAGTATTTGCGAACATATTTGTCAATCTTAGTAGCAAATGGAAAGGAAATCAAAGCAAAGTTTCAATTTCCACTTAAAATTAGAGTTCTTAGCTATATAGTATTGAAGTTCACAGCAGCCCATTAAGACCCTATCATTCCAGGGAGAATTAATAAAGGAAAGCAATTATAGTTCTTAAATTGCATTTAGGGAAATCAATGCCTAAAAGATAGGGTTTATAAGTCAGCAAACCATAAAGTGAAGACATACTTGCATCGATTTCTATATGACATCTATATTATGATGTTTCAAACTAACCCACACAGTTGGATTTTGCAATGTATATAGTTAAAATACAAAACTTTATCACAGTAGTTTAACTATTATATATAACAGTAGTTTCAAACAAGAATAACTTTATCACAGGAGTTTAATTATTATATATAGATCATATAATGACCTTGAACTCCGTCAACAACCAAATTCTCTAAACTAATATGACCAACAACTTTACCATTATTTATCTTCTTTATCTTATATTCAGTATCTTCATTCACAACCGTTTTTAGAAATTTATCTTAACCTTTAATACATCTTAGTCCAGAATTCTTGATTTCTTTTCCCTACCTTTGGAAAGCTTATATAGAAGTGCTCTTCATTTATTATTAGTCCCAAGATCTACAACGCTTCATCCACAACTTTCCTTACTTCATTTCTAACCTTTGGACATCTTGCCAATTTTCAGCATTATAGAAATTGTGTAAATCCTTAAAACACTCCCTTTTATTTTTTTCCATGAACACTTGCATTCCACCACCAAGATTTCTTATCACTTGGTCCAAAACTTGAGATTCTGGATTTGTAACTTGTCAATTTTTCTGTTTGTGGCTCTACAATGAACATTAAGGTCAAGACCCTATTTTGTGTAGTAAGAGTTTCATTCGAATCACTGCAATTCTTGCAAACTCCGTTAGCAAAACTCCTCACCTAAAAATACAAATCAAGTTGCTACCCTGAGATTCCATTCTTCTTAGTGATTAAATGTTCCTCTCATTTCTTGAAGAAGCCTTCCTAATCTAGAAATCACATCACCGAGAAATAAAAAAATAGACGGTCTCTCCTCAATTAGATCTCCAAAACCAAAACCATCATGAACTCTTGTTAAGTGTCTTGCCTATGCGAATCGTTTCCTCCTACGGAAAACTTCGAACCAAAATATTTCCAAAACTTCTCTTTTAGAAGTACTTATCATCCTACTTGTGATGCATGAGCACTAATTAATAATTTTAATAGTCTGCCATATTTAAGGTAAAACTTTAGTCCCGAATTCTTTTTACTTCCACCACTTTCCTTCTTACTTCCAACTTTCTTAGTGTACCAAAGTTTAACTCATGCAGTATCTGGCTCTGCAGCATTTTCTCCAACCCATTTAGTTTCTTGAAGACACAAGGTTAATCTTTCACTGAATCATATTATCCACTACCTCCAAAAAGTCATCAATTGAAAGACCAATGTTCCAACTACTAAATCTAATTAGGTACACCAAGATTAGCTTCTCAACAAACATCTGTCCAGAAAGGGTGAGGACCCTTCCTCATTCGGTAAACCATAGAACAAATACATACATTAAAATTAGAAGACACATAAGTAGCAACAAAATACAAAATCGAGAGTTTGATGAAAAATAAAAAACAATTTAGTCCCTATTTGGTGTACAACATTTAATGAAGATTCCAATCAACAGCAGAAAATAAACTTACAAGTATGTCAATTTAGGAATATGAGCAATGCTAGATGGTATAACTCCTGACATTTTGTTGTAGGACAGGTACCTGCCTCCAACATACGATAATAATGTTATGGAAATTCCAAGGAATTAGAGATAAATCTTGAAAAGAGTAACATTATTGTAAAGCAATACTGTTCCTCTTGCTCTCTCTCTCACACAGACACTCAAAGAAGGGAGGAAGAATGATAAGTTGTACAAAGGGAAAGAATGAAAAGCAGCACTCACAAGATTTCAAGACTGGTTAAGTTAGCAAGTTGTGCAGGTATTCCTCCAGTAAAATAATTATTGTTTAGATATCTGGTTGCACAACAAAAAAATAAATAAATTAAAATGTAGAGAACATTGCATTTTATTTAAGATCAAATGATAATATATTGAGGAAAATAATTCACCAGTAATAATAACTTACAGATTGCGCAATGCCGGAAAGCAACCTTCAATGCGAATGAGTTCCCTTATGGTACCTACCAAATGATTGTTACCAGCATCCCTATAAAGTATAAGGGTATTACAATTATAATAAGGAAACAGAAATAGTACTCTGTATTAGAAGATTATTAAATTAAAATGATTTGACTATTACAAGTGCCGAAGGTTTTGCAGAGTGCCCAACTCTGGTGGTATTCTTCCAATTAAACGGTTTTCATGGAGATGAAGATAGCGAAGGTCTGGCAGATTTGCTAGCTCCTTGGGAATTTCTCCCTTGAAATTGTTGAAGCTTAGGTACCTGCATAAAGATATGATATGACATTAAAATTACAATTCTAATAAAAGCAATGGTGAAAAAAGGACAAGCAAGCCCAAAGACATTAGGAAGGTAAGATTCACTCACAGATGTGTTAAACTTTTAAGCTCACCAATTTCTGGAGGAATTGCATCCTGCAGTTTGTTCCACCTCAAATTTCTGAAAGGAAACAATGGCCAATGAACCAATATCACATCTTAGAAATCATTAGACGATAAACCACTGTTTACATAAAAACCCAGTAAAAGAAAAATCTTCCTAAATAAACAACAGTTTTTAACATCAAAATCTTGTCTAAATCATTCTACTGCATCACATCAAAGCATAAGTATCAGAACAAAATGCAAAGAAAAATAAAAAACTGAACAGGGATCAGAAAATTCATACAGTATTTTAAGACGCTTCAACCGTCCAATTTGAGAAGGAATAGGTCCCGTCAACTTGTTATTGTGAAGATCACTGCCATAAGTACAGAGTAAATCAATTCATAAGAACTTCAAAGGGAGAACCAAAATGGAAGCATTTCAGTGTCACATATAGTAATTGTAATTAAAACAAACAAAACAAAACGCAGATAAGCTGCAGTCAAACTATGATCTCAATATTCCATTCATAATTTACTATTTATTATTTTGCAACAAACCAAGAAACACCAACCAAATAAACTCCTATCCTGCAAACCTATATGAAAAATATACAAACAGAACACAATATCTGGCTTTCAAACATCAAACTCCAACACAATCATAGGCGTTAATCAACACCACATGTTTCTCAACCCGTTACACAAAATTAAATGAAATGAGACATAAATTAATGAAAAGAGAAACTTACAGCCGTGTAAGATCCAACAAGCTCGTAACAGCAGTAGGAAAAGGTCCCACAATCGACACAGCATACACCTCACTGCAAAACAACAAATCCCAATTAGACCAACTTTACACCTCAAATCTCATCAGCAACAACTGAACTTAAAAATCAAAACCTTTATCTTATCAATCCCATAAAAAAAGGCATTATTTTCATATCAAGTGAAAATTGACAAATGATGCTTACAGCTCGGTGACGACACGATAATCACCGACAGTGGAACACGTGACACCAGACCAAGGAGGAAGATCCCCATCTCCACAAGGGTCATCACCGACCCACGCATACACCACTCTCCACCCAAGAGAAGCCTTGATCTCGTTCAAAGCCTTAACTGCAAAAAATTCGCGGAACACATAAACGACTCTTACCCATCACGGGAAAAAGCAAAAAAACGACAACCCAATTAACCAAATGCGAGAAAAGCATAGAAAAAACGACATGGGTGAAGGGGCTGAGTTAAGTAGTTAACGTTACCGTCACGCTTGAGGGTCTTGCAGTGCGAAAGGTGGAGAATTGACAGAAGGGTAACGAAGACGAAGGGGAATGAAGTGAAGGGTGTACGCGCCATTTTGAAGGCGCTTGGAGAAATCGGTTTCGTTGGTTGCTTTTTTTGTTGTGTAGATCTGAAGTGTTGTTGGTGTGGTTGAGTGAGATTTTCTTGCGTGTCTTCTTCACTGTGTGTTGATTCAGATTTTGCAAAGGTGAGATTTGAAGGAGAGAGAATGTGTGGGGATTTGATTTAGGTGATTGATTAATTGAAGTTGAGAGTGAGCGAACGCGGTATCATGTTGGAATATGAACATTCAACAACACACTCGTCGGCACTGAAATTTTATGCTTTTTTTTTTTTTTTTGGCACACTTACATAATCTCTCTATTTTTCTTTTATTTGTTTATGTTGAAATATATATATTTATATAATATATATAAAATATTATTATATATTTTTTCAAGTTATTGGGTTTAGGCCTGTTTGGTTTGAAGGATTGACTATGGCCTTCTATTCAGTTTTGGCAGTTAAAATAGCAAAATAGAAGTGTTGTTGCCATTTGTCTATTTAGTTTCTTAACTTTCATTACAATTATATTAATTAATTATTAATAAATTAATAAACCAGTGAAAAAACAGAAATTCAATTTCCTTCAACAAGGTTTCATGTTAGAGTTATGTGGAAAAAATTATATAATAGTCAATTTTTTTTTATAAGATTGATGATTCAGAAAATAAGAATATTTTATATCAATATAATTATATAAAAAAACTATTTATTTCATATATTGGATTGAATTTGATTAAAGTGAGTAATGTAACAAAATAAAATTGATTAGTTCAGGACATTGATGATTATTTTTTCATAAAACCAAAAGATTATATACAATTTGTTCATGTGATCATAAAAAAAAATCTAAAATAACCACTGAACACAATTCAATGGAATTCTCATATTTGTCTTAGTTTTCATAAAGTTAATGATAAGACATTAAATAAAAAAACTAAATCAAAACAGCTCTAAAAGGACCAAAACTGTAATTTTAAATTTTCTTATCATAATTGGTGTGATTTTCTTCAATAAACAATTTTTAAGCCACACCTAAAAATGCATTAAAAAAAGATAGGACCCATACATATGTTTGTCAACAATGATCTCCTTGAAAAATAAACCTTTTGAAAGATGAAGTGATGGAGGAGAGAAGAGAACATTTAATTTTTTATATTTTAATTATAGTTACAATTAAAAGTTTAAATATTTTAAAAAAAAATATTATTTTGTAGTAACTTTTAATAGTCAATATATTTAAATTATCAATTGACAAAAAAATTATTTCGATATAAAAAAAAAATATAAGACTATATTGATTTTTTTAGAAAACAAATTATTAAATTGTGTCTAATCCAAAAAATATAATAATAAAACCTTTTTTTTTTCTAAATTAAATAACTTCTTACCAGTTTATTACCTGTTAAAAAGGCACACTCCTTTTATTATTATCACATTCATTTCTTTAATACTTTTTAAATTTCTTTGGGATAAATAAAATAAATAAATTTCCTTAATTATAATAATTTATAAAATTTTCTATTTATCCATTTTATTTTTATATTAAAATAAATGGATAATAGTAAACTGATTAGTCTTTAGTTTTTTTTTTTTTTAAATTGTCAATTTTCTGAAAGGTTTTTATTTCTATTTAAATGTTTTTTAACTTAAAATAATATTAATTATTCTTTTATTATTTATATAATTATCTTTCATCTAATCTTTAGTTATTTTACCCTTATATATTTATTTTGATGTAAAAATAAAAAAGGATAAAATAGAAATATTTATAAATATTTGATTAAAGTTAAGAAAATTTATTATTATTATTATTATTATTATTATTATTATATATAAAAAAAAAACTTAAATAACACTTATAAAAAATGAAGTAATATATATTCAGTTGCTAAAATCACTACACAAATTAATTTGTTCTCTAATATTACAAAATATGAATCAATTAATTCCTAGCTTGGTGTTGAATTTAATAACCTTCCATCAATTTTGTTCTTGACGATAAAGACAAAATTAATTGATGCATAGCAAACTAAATTGATAGTACTATCATAATTAATAATGGTCAAACTCATAGATTAAATTAACATATCCTTAATACTAATTATTAAAATGAATGATACTCCACTAATTCTAGTGACTGAAATTTCTTTTACAATTTTAAGAATTAAAATAACTAATAAATATAGTTTCAAAGACTTTTTAATGTTTTTTTTTTTTCACTTGATGTGTAATGAATTAATATCTAACAAAGGTCACCAGTAGAAATTTATATACAACATCACCTTCTTTGGAGTGGTGGAAAAAGTAAAAAGCGGAAGATAAAAGTAAAAATAATGAAAAATGAAGAAATAAAGAGAAAGAAAAAAATGACACATTTTAAATATATTAAATGGTGATAATTTTAACCATTTTCAAAATAATGTAAATTCCTTCAAATAAAATAAATTTAAAAAATATGTTAAAGTTTAAAAAAATATTAATTAGTATAGAAATATTTTGACTAAATAGTTAATTTAGTTTAAAATTATATTTTATTATTTTTTAATTTTTAAAATTAAAAATATTGTTAAAGATATTATATTATCTAAATATGACTAAATTAATATATATATATATATATATAAAAAAAAATAGAGTGATACAAATCTCATTTCATAAGTTATTTTATAATGAGTTAGACTTAAAAATTATTTTTATTATAATATTAGAACCTATTCTAATAAGGTTGTTGAGCCTATCATACTATTCCTTCTCATTCAGTTTTGTCTTATAATTATATTGCTGGAAAAGATATGTTAGAGATCTCATATCTCATATTATTCAGAGATATAATAAAATTAATATATATAAAGTGATACAAAGCTTATATTAAATTTGTACTTAAAAAAACTAAAATTGACTGTTTATTTAAATTTTTGATAAAAAAATATATGAATGAATGGATAAGTCTCCTTAAAAATATATTTTCATGTCTTTTATTTTTGTTTAAGAGTGTTTGAAATTGGAGCACGAATTCAGCCTAAAATAAAATACATGTTATATGACCGGAAAGCATAACTTGGTGCAAGTGGGCCTCAATTGAAGTTGAATTAAGCCCATGTTGGAGCAGCCCATGGAAGCACCAACATGAAAGTATGCACTCCAATACATGGAAGCCGAAGGCAGAAGAAGTATGTGAAAATATGATTAATAGTGTGTTTAGAAAAAGGAGATAAGAAAAATAATTTGAAAATTTTGAAAAATTTATTTATATTTCATCCTTTTCTAGTTATTTATTTATTTATTTTTATCTCTTACTATATCTATTTTATTGCTCTTCTATCAAATATTTTTAATTTATATTTTCCTTTTAATCCAACTAATTTATAAATATGAATGGATGAGTTAATTAATTAAAATAAATGTTAGTTTTTTTTAGTATTTCTTTTAAAATGTTATGAATATTATTTTAAAGATTAGAAGTTTTTTTTTTTTTAAATAACATGGTATATTTTTAGAACTTAAAAATATATAATTATAAATGACAAAAAAAAATCATGTGTATTTTAGGAGTTAAGGAATTATTTTTAAAATATAATTTATAAAAGATAAGATTGTCAAACAAGTTAATTAACCACAAATTAAATTAAAAATGGGTTAATTTAATCTAGTTTATTTTTTATAAATTAAAAGTTTTATAACATGATTTGACCTAATTATCTCGTTTAAGTATGTTTATTACGACTTATTATTTAAATGCTGAAAATTTTATCAACCTAACTCTAACTCTTCCCAGTTATGATAAATCATATTGATTTATAATCATAATTAAGAAAATTTAGAATAGTATATCATTATATTATTAAAAACTGAATTATAAAAGTAAAAGTAAGTTTTAACTTTTTGTTCTTCATTTAAATCGATATTATTTTGTTTTTTCAAGCTATTTGCTCCATAACAGTATTAGTGATATGACTATAATAAGTTATGAAAATTTCATGTTATCTGTGAGAACCCTAGTTCTGGGTAATGATTTGAAACTCCATGTTTTGAAATGTTCCTTGATGGTAAGACATTAGCCATTAAATTCCAAAGCAGTAGATGGTTATGTATAAGGCTGGATGTCCTTTTGCCCACATATATTGTCATGCATTTCTTTGACTTCCTTCACTCTTTCTTTCTCCACACATCTCATCAACATTCCTTCATTGTTTTTCTCATACTATCTTCCAAAACAAACCCATAAAATCCATATTACTCACTTTTCTTTTGTCACTACTTTCCTCTTTCAATACTCATTCTTCACTCTTTCTAGCCTCTTCCTCCTTTTTCTACTTCATTATTGCATGTTGCATCCACCTTTCAATTCTCAAATCCAAGAACTTTGCCCTATCTTCACTTGTTTAAAGAATTCTAATAAGATCCCTAATTTGGAATCTTATACATTTGCAAGATTAATCTTTTGTTTTACGAGGTATCTTCACTTCTATCCATTAAAATGCTTATACTTTTATTATAGTTTAATTGTTATATTTTTACGAGTAGAACTATTTTCAATTCTTTTCCATCATAATAATTTTTTGTTGATATAACTTCAAATAATTATTATGAGATCTAACAAATTTAATTAGCATATATATACTATTTGTGATTGAATGATAATTTAGAATTATTTTAATTTATCATGAATATTTAACAACCATAGAACAAATATTTCTTTTTTGGTATACTAAATGGGTGAAAGGTGGATATACCATATATTGAGTTAGCTACTATCTATAAAATTAAATACCTACTCTTATTTTAAGATTTTCAAATAAAAAATATATGTTAATTATATATTTTTAATAAATATTATCATTTTCTTTGAAACTAAAAGGTATGTTTTATATGATATTCAATCAAAATTTATTTTTAAATGTAGAGATGTGATTTTTCATGAGATTATTTTTCTTTATTCTTTTGATCTTATTATTGATTTTTATTCTTCCAGCAATAATTTGTTTGATTTTTATTTACTAATTTTGCATGTTATAATTCCTGAATAGAACACCGTAACTCCTACTATTATTTCTGATTTACCCAGATTGCAATTCCTAATACTAAGTCTTTTGTTTGTGGTAAAAACAAGACAAAATACTTAGATAATTGTTATTGTGGTTCTACTTCAATTTCTAAATATCAATTTTATACTTCTTATCCTATACATAATTTTCTTTCTTATAACAAATGTTCTTCTGACCATATTTCTTTTTGTCATACCATCTCTACCCAAGATGAACTATCTTCTTACAAAGAAGCTACTCAAAGTGATTAGTAAAAAAAAGGCAATAATTGTTGAATTAAATGTTTTTCACAAAAATATGACCTGGACATCATTAGTTCCTTTTCCTCTTAGCAAGAAGGACATCGATTACAGATGTGTTCACAGAATCAAACACAAAACTGATAGCTTAGTAAATAAATTTAAAGCTCGTTTAGTTGTAAAATGATTTACACAAATTGATAGAGCTTCTCATTTTAGGCTACTCACAAAGTGTTATATATTAGTCTATGTTTGTTAAAGCCTCTGAATCTACGACCACAATGTTGTTAGTTTATGTTGATGTTGTGGTTCTTACCGACAACAACATATCTAAAATTCAATTGATCAAAACTTACCTTCATAATAAATTTTATATAAAAGATCTTAGTCTTTTAAGATATTTTCTAGGCCTTGAAGTTATTCGGTCACCTAATGGTCTTGTTTTGAATCAACGAAAATATTTCTTAAATCTTATCTCTAAAGCCGTATTACTTGATTGCAAACTATTAGAACAATGAATAATTTTTGTTATTATTAGAATTAGAATATTTCTATTATTATTCTGATAGTTAATAGTTATTATTCTAATAAATAGTTTCTATTTTTATCTTTATCTTTTCTATATATAAACAACTGTTTTTGCTTGTTTATGAGACAACCATAAATAATACAAGTTATTTTATTCCTTCTTTTCTCTCTTTCACTCACATGGTATCAGATGCTATTCTTCCGCTTTCAAAAATCTAATCCTCTTATTCTCATCGATTTTTCTTTCTAAAGTTCATTAATGGGGAATTTTACTGTTGAAATAGAACATTCACCTACATCTTCTTCTTTTGTCAAAGATGAGGATGATAAATCGTTCTCTCAATTTGGTTTCTCGAAGGAATAATGTCAAGTTTTACTTGTCTTGCTTCAACAATCTCAGTCTTCTTCATTTTTTGTTAATACTGTTCATCAATGCACTAATGTTGCTTAGGTATAACTTTTCCTACACCTCTTTGGATCTTAGATACTGGCGCCACAAATTATATATGTCCTACCAAGTCTGCTTTTCAGAATCTTAAGCCTATTTCTCCTATTTTTATTAAGCTTCCTAATAATATTTCTGTTGAAGCTAAGTTTTCTGATATTATTACTATTGGCAATATAATTTTGCATGATGTTTTATATGTACCAAAATTTTCTGTTCATTTAATCTCTATTCCTAAAATCATTTCCAATACTAATTATTTGATCTTGTTCTATAAAACCAATTGTTTTTTCTTACAAATGTCTACCTTCCAAATTATTGGAGTAACTAAGAAAGATCATGGCTTGTTTCATCTTTTGGATCAAAGTGTTTTGAATTTTTCTTCAAATAATACCAATGTTCATGGTAACATTCTGATTTACAAACTTCTATTTTCAATATCAATAATGATAATAGTACTTTGTGGCACACAAGTTAGGTCATCCTTCTAATAAAATTCTCCAAGTTTTATCCTCTCAATATCCTGATATTCTTTTTCATCCTATTGATGCATGTGATGTTTGTGCTTATGATAAACAAAAGAGATTACCTTATACAAACAGTAGTACCAAAACCAAAACTTTTTTTGAACTTATACATGTTAATATATGAGAACCCCTTTCTATTTCTTCTATTGAAGGTTTCAAATACTTTCTCACTGTAGTTGATGACTATAACAGGTTTACTTGGATTTTATTACTTAAAACTAAAGTTGATGTTAGATCTTCCTTGAAGACCTTTATTACTTTAAATGAAAATAAGTTTGATTGTCACTTAAAAAAAGAATTAGTTCTGACAATGGTAAAGAAATTTTACTCACTGATTTTTATTCATATAAAGGTATTGTTCATGAAACCTCTTGTGTTGAGATCCCTCAACAAAATGGCATTGTTGAGCGAAAACATCAACATTTATTAAATGTCTGTAGAGCTTTATTTTTTCAAGCAAAAATTCTTAAAATTTTTTGGTCCTATGCTCTTAGATATGTTTTTCTCATTAATAGATTACCAACTCCTTTCTTAAAATTCAGTCCCCATATCAATTTGTTTTTGGAAACAAACCTATTCATTATTCTAATACAAACCAGCATCTACACCCTTTGATCCTTTGGTAAAATTGCATGTTGATGAATGATTATTGTTGTCTGACCCTTCTCTTTATAGGTGTCTTATTGGGATACTTCTTTATGTAACACATGACATCTACTTTGTTGTCCAACAATTCAATCAATTTATACTCGTGAACCACATATGCAGCAAGCCTCAAAAACCATACTTTATTTGAAAAATACAAAGCCATACAAATAGTTAAAAATCCTATTTTGAATGAAAGAATTAAGTATATTGAAATTGATTAAGATGAGCTCGTAAAAAAATTAAGTATGTTTTTATCAAATTTATACATTCTACTTTTTTTCATACTACTATCTCCAAGCTTAATCTTTTCAATTCATATGCTCAACTTGAGAGGTGATAAAAAATTGCCACATATTTTCTTATATTTTTTAGTTATTTTCATTTTTTTTAATCAAATTTATTATTTTTCCGTTTACCTTTTCTGATTGTTTAAATATGTTTATATATTAAATACATATATTTTATAATAACTGTGTGCATTAGTGTGCATGAGATTTTATAAAATATCTTTTCGTCTTCATTCTTTTCTTCTCTAATACATTTGTATTATTTCTCGTAAATACCTTATAATGATTTGAAAATCAAATTCATCTACATATTAAGAAATAAATGAAAAATTTTAGCTTAATAAATATATTCCTAATATTATATTATAATAATAATAATAATAATAATTAACTATTCTAATATTTAACAAATTTATTAGAGTTATAAATTAAAATATATTTTTTAAAATAATTATATTTTTCTTAAACAATGATATAAATTATTAATTTTATATTTTCAATTTATATTTCATTTAAAAGTTAAAAACATTCTTATAATATTAATACTTAGATTATTGAGAAAAATAATTTTTTTATATTACTTAATATTAAATGATGGATAAGGCTGAAAATTAATAGATGGACCAGTGTGCTAAACTACTCATAATTTGATTCATCGCTTCAACCAATAAAACAGTTTGCAGGTTTATAAATAAGTAAAGTTTTGCTAGTAATAATTATGTATAATTTTACATTATTCACTATTTAAAATTTTTTGTTTTATTATTTTCTAATTAATCATCTTAAAAATTAATCAATGTATAATAGGTTTTTGTCACAATATAAAACTATTTTACACTAACAAGGTATAGTCTATTTCTCTTAACGTAAAAATTAATGACTATACATTATTAGTATAAAAAATTTGAAATTAATAAAACTTCCTGAATAATTTATTTCATTTTAATTGACTTTAACTTCGATTATGTACAATTTTTTATATTATCAATCACAGATTATCATTATCTTAACTAGTTTTAATTTTATTAAATTATTTTATAATTATATATATAATTATATATATATATATATATATAAATAATTGGATTTGGTCAAATTAACTAAATTCATCACTAGATTAAGTAAATTACAATTTTTTTTATCCCATCTAACTTATTTCACTTGTAATCGGATGAATTAGATAAAGTTACTTGAATCTACAATATAGGTATAAAAATGTTTTATTAAATTACAAATTTGAGTATAATTCATTGAGCTTAAAATAATTCAAAATATTAAAATAATTCATTAGTTTAATCTGAGTTTAACAATTGCCAATATATATAACCTGAGTTTGATTGTATGTTGAATTAAACTTGAATTACATTAAACTTATTTTTTTACCTTGATTATGAATTATTAAATATTAAGAAGAAATTTAATATTGGTTAATACAAAGGTATATCTTAAGATACTATGATTAAAAAATACTTGAAAAAAATGTTATATATATATATATATATATATATAAAATTTGAGTTAACATTTTGTCCAAAAAAATATTAATAAAAAACTAAATTATACCAGTTTAAACATATTTTATTTATCTATAACTAAAAGGTAAAAAGTAAATTTATATTCTAATATAAAGTTAAACACTTGTCAAAACTCTTTAATATAAACATATTATTTTTTGCACATCTAAAAATTTAAATATTAAAAATTGTGATAAAAAATAATTTATATACATTTTTTTAATTCTCGTATAACTTCAAAATCATACGTAGGAAAAAAAGCTTAATATATTGTTTTTTATATTTTTAAATGCCATGTGAGAGATTTGTTACGTGACATTAATAAATAAATAGAAAATTAAATAGTAAATAAATTTTAAAAGGATTAATATTCACCGATAATATCTTTTCGTGACATAAAATACATACTTCAATTTTATTCATAAAAAGAAATAAAAAAGAAAACGTAAACAAAAAAAGTGATAATAATAATAATAATTTATCTTATTCATTTTATTTAATAAATTATATAAAGAATACTTAAAAACAATTTCATTAAAAAAAACATATTCTTCTTCTAATATATAAATTTTAAAAATATTAATTTTTATTTTATTTTATTAAGTTATTCGAAATTTTTTATAATTTTTACACATCTTTCCTTACTGAAACAATTTTTAAACACAAAATTATTATAAAAATATCAAACTCCAGAACAAACAAATATATCAAATAAAAATTCGAACATGAACATGATAAGGATGGTTGTCAACTACATTAATCTATTAATCTTTCCACTTTCTACGAATCATGTTTCTTTCAAGAAAAAAAAAAACAATATGTTTCATAAATTATTTTATATTCTTATTAAATTACAATATATCCTCCAAAAACTAAACTTTTACAATGAATTACAGTGTCATTACATGACTTTAAATTTCTTCTTTTAATTTTAACTTTGAATAGGAAGTCATAATATATAATCCTATTTGACCAACAAATTAGTAAGTTAGATAAATTATATTCTTTTTATATTTTCAAATTATTAGTATATTAATTCATCAAAATATCTTTTTATAATTTACACAAATAATAATATCAATAAAATAAATGATTAAATATTAAAATAAAAATGAGTGATAGCTCTACTAACCCTAATTCAAAAAAATTTTAATTGATAGAAAATCGGTTTTTTTTTTTATTATAATTATAAATGACTAATAATAACATATTTATATTCAGCATAAAGTAAAAAAAAAAAAGAACCTTCTAATGAAAATCAAACTTAAAAAAAAGTGGATTTCAATTTTAATGGACCAGTTTCTATGAAATAATTAAAATTAAGGTAGCACCCATCTGCATTTGTTGGGAAGATATTGCATAAATTTAATAATTTAATAATGATAAATGTACCTTTTCAATCATCGTGGACAAGAATTATACACACCAACTGTATCAAATAAATAGAGAAACATGACTTGTCAAAATTAATAAATAAATAAATAAATAAACATAATAAAAAACAACATACGAAGTCATATCCATTAAACTATATAAAAAAAAAAGATTAAAAATAAAAAGAAAAATGTTGCAGACCGACATGGTGCCAAGAATTAGCAAATTTGACCTCAGAAACTGAGCTAAAGCCATAAATAGAAACGTCCCTGTCCTTTGGTGGCTCCATATTAATGAAACTCATGGGGTCCTCCTGACCTACACCTCCAACCATATTCTCTTCAAAGCTGCCCCATAAAGGACCATTTCCATGCTTGTTTTCAGATTCAGCCCTTCTTTTCTACAACATTCTCTATCGTCTCTCAACACTATACTCCTTAATTACAACACCACAAAACCAAAAACAAGCATGGAAATGGCCAACTGGGATTTCTCCAAGAGAAAACAATAAGTAACAAGAAAAAAAATTAAAGAAACAAGTTAAATACAATATACAATTTTAGTCACACACAAGTACAAAGGTAGAACCTACAACTTCAATATCCTTTATGAAGATTGAGTAGCCATCCTCTCCAAACAATAGTTTAGACTAGAACCATGATTTTACTGCAACTTCAAGGTTTTTGAGGTCTACTTATCAAAGAACACAACTGCATAATTGTTCTTTCTGCATGCCATCGTAGCTCTAGCACTGATATATAAATATTCAATCTTTTTGCATTGTGGGGTATGCAAGTATGCTGAAGATTAAACGTGTGTTTAGAGCCACAAAGGATACCAAGAAAGGTGATAGTTATGAACAGTGAAGTAAGGAGCAAAAGGTTTTGTTTTGACTTAGTTCACAGACGAAGGTTGTGATGGAAATAGTTTACAGAACTTGTTCATGCAGGTTGTAGAATAAATAAAGATATATATGTATATATATATATATATATACCTAAGGGTGTTAACAGTGGTGAAATTGGTATAATCAGTTGTGAAGTGGGTTTGGTCCAGAGGGGACCAGTCTCTTCTCTGCACCAAATCTTGGGTCAATTTCTTGGGAGGGTGGAATTGTTTTGATTAATCTTTGGTGGATTTTTTGGAGTTCAGTGCACAAGGAGCGTGGGCTTCTCTTGGTAAAAGAATCACAGTAACGAAGGAGGGGATGATGATGATGATGATGATGGTTGAGGGTGTTACCTGAGGAAGTTGAAGATGATGGAACTTTGCAGGTGGCTGAAGAGAAGAGAAAGAGGAAAAGGAGGAGCAAGAGGGTGATGAACCTGCCAGAGGTGGTTGAAGACAGAGAGCTCTTCATTTCTGAAACAGAGAGAAACAGGGGAGGGAGAAAAGAAAAAAGTGGTGCTTGTAAAGGTTATGGGAAAAAGATGGAAGGAAGTGTGAAGAGGATGGTGTGGTGAGGTGAGGTGACTTTAGGGAAATGAAGAGTATTAATGGAAAACAAGAGACACATGAGGGTATGTAATGACCGAGAAAACGGTAGGGCCTCACTCAATTAATTTTGGGTTTGTGTATTTAGTCACCAATCACATCTCATCATCAAAAGAGTCATGGAGTTTATATGTGAAGGAGTTGGGTTGATGAGGCTTATGGAGAGGAATGGATACATTAATGTTCAATTCAAAAGTTTGTAACTTCCCGGGTTAGCCACATATACAAAATTTGCAGGAAATAAGAGATGGTGATTTAAGCTTGATGCTTGGTTAGAGATCCATAGATAAAACAAAATTAGTGTATAAAAGTGGGTGTAAACTTTATTTTATTAAGTCGGTTTTATGAGGATGAGTTAGGTTTAAAGTCCATTTCTGTTATTCTCTTATGATATCAGAACTTATCTTAACCCATTTGTTTGTCCTATTGGGTTACCCGCTATAAATTCTTTCCTCTTTATGTTATATCTTGCTAAAAATCTCTAAAATTTTGTATATATATCAGTCAAGATAAGACATGTGAAATTTCTGAGAAGAAGAACGGGTTTGAAGTCTTTAATGAATGTTATGGATTGTGTATATATGATCATAGGTAGGGTGAAAATGACAAGTCCTAGAGGTGGCTAGGGAGCAAATGGCATGAGTGTGTTGGAGCCATACACATAGTGAAAGATAACTTTTTTTTTTTTTTTTTTAGTTTTAATTCTGTGATCTGGTCCATTGTGTGAATATGACATGAAAAGGGTGCAAATGTTCAATGTATGAGATGCAATGATATATACAATGCAAGAACACAGCTTAGAATACAGAAAACCTGATAAGTCATTAGTAATGACAGAAAATGTTCCTAAAACATGTTGAAACGCACCTTTTAGAACACAGTCAAAAGCCCAAAACACTTATTTTAGAAAACACTCATGCTGGTCATGACAGAAAGGACAAAGCAGAAAATCAATTTTTTTAGTTTACCCTGTTTTTCAATTTTCTATATTCTCATCTCAAATAATTTTAATATACGAAAAGTCAAGATTAGAATTTTCTTATTTGAAATTCTTTAAGCTAGACTCAGTACTCAAGAGAAATAGAATTTTATTTCTGACATAAATAGTTGGTCAATGTAGTTATACCTTAGTAGAAATTAAACACCCCGTTTTCATTTGATTTTTTAAAATTCTAGGTTCTTGTAAATTGGGAGGTTTGACAAATTTTTGTTAAAGTCTTAAAATGGATTTCTAAAGGAGCATTTACTTCTTTATGATCAAATTCATATAGATAGTATATCTTCATCACATAATTATACACTAGAAGAATTAAATACATGTTCATAGCTGAAATATAAATACACTTACTTTTAAAATTACAAATAATATTATAAATAAAATAATCATAATAATAATATCAACAAACAATAGTATCTCAATATACTAAAAAATTTGATATAAATTTAAAAATTCGAGTATATATAAAATGATTAAATATAATAAAATATTTAAGTATTAGATAAATCTCTAAAAAAATATAAAAAGAAAATTTAAAATTTAAAATTGAAACTTATATCTATCTTAAATTTAACTACACTTCAAAAGAAGAGTGCAAAAAATATTACACAATCTAAGAAGAATATAGAGATAGATCTTTGTCCATAAATTTATTGTAATTCCTTCTTAAAAATATTTATTTCATAAGTCATAGTTTGACTTTGCATCCACATTCTATTTGTAAAAAATGTAGTATATAGAATGATTCTCTCACTCTTTCTAAGTCAAAAACAAAAAATCTTATGATTGCATATAAGTCATATAATTTACTATTATACATACTACTTAGTCTATCTTTTCTCACTTTTATCATATGACTCACAATTTTGATTGTTGTCTTCTCTTATTATATTTTGGATCTACTACTACTAGAACTTCCAAAACTCAATGAACTTACTCTATTTAAGTTGGATGATAGTTTAAGAGTACATCCAACTCTAGGTACTAAGGTGAACTTTCATCAATAATAATGTCTCGTATACAATCAGGATTACCAAATCAACTATGTCTTGATATCACAACTTGGTGTCATATCTCCAATGATAAGCACATCATACAAGTCATTTCTCAAGTATTAATTTATTGTCATTTAGTGTTTTAAGGACTTATTCCTCAACGATAATGCTTCTTTATTGTGATTATTCTTTTAAGGATTTGTGTGGGTTCCATAGCTAATGATACCAAATTAAGGTCTACCAAAAGTTAGATCATAACATAAAAACATCTCTTCCATTATTCAAGATTTATCTTAGAGACATATTTCTTGTTGCACAAGCTTTATCCTAAGAACATATAGTCTAATGTAATAAATATATTATCTCGTAATATGATATAAAATTATTTAATGGATTAAATCAAAATTAAACCTCTCTAATTCAAAATAATCAAATGTATCATCTTATAAATAAAAGAAAATATTTCATCTACTATCAAGAAAATATGTTTTGTATCTGTACTATATTTATTGTTTAATAGATATCATCAGATCAAGTTTTTTCAAAAAAAAGAATTATTGAAAGAAAAATCAAAACATATCAAAATAATTTGACCTATCAAAATATTAGAATATTATCATCACAATATATGAATAATATAAAAGCTAATTTTTTTTATAATAGTCATATTGTTTAAAGTTTATAAAAATAGAGGACAACAAAGGTAAAAGATACAACCATTACAACAATTACAATACACAAACCATATTTTTTAGAAAGTTTAGTAATAGAAATAAAATCATTGTTATATTCTTCCCCTAGTAAAGTTAGTAAAGTTAGAATCTCAATTAGGAGTATATACTTTCTTTATTAGAGTTTTCTTATAACCTTAAACATTCTTTTCTTTATAGTCAAGAGTGATAGTTAAGTATACTCATAATTATTAGTCTTAAGGGGAGATTAAGACGGTATAACCAAGAGCGACATAGTATATTCATTGAAGTCAAGAATGAAATGATGTACTCATTATAACTAAAAATGACATGATTTACTAATTATAATTAAGATTGACATGATGTACTCTTATAACTAGTATTGTCAATGAAAATACTTTATTGAAAATAGTAAAATTTTTTAAAAATTTCATAAAAAAGAACCAGACGTTATTCAAGAGTTTGGGACGAATCACTATCATTTCATTTTTCTTTATTCTTCATATGTCAATCCTTTTAATACAATCCTCTTTATTATTTTTTACTAAATAGTTTTATCTTTTTCATATTTTTATCCCGTCTTATAATTAATTAATTTTATATTTTTGTTCAAAGGAATGTAGTTTTAATAAAAACTTATTATTAAAAGGTAATTTGTTTTTTTGAATGCCCTCAAACGTTGAGTTAATTTTTTTTCTACTGTAAAGAATTTTATAATTACCTTCTAATTATTGAGATAATCTATTAAAGAGAATTAATAAAAATGACCATTAGATTTTTTTTAATTCTTTTAAATAATCGATTTTTTTTTTTCAATCTATTCCATTGGTTATTTATACAAATAATCAATTAAATACAAAAGATGTATCAAGCACATTTAAAATTATTAATTATACTATTTACACATTTAAGATCTGAAATTAAGGATTCAAAATAATGTATTATCTTATACAATAAATTATTTTGTTCTTTGAACAAAACTTTTGACCCAAATTCATGTAATCACAGTAACTAAAAA
Source organism: Macrotyloma uniflorum (assembly GCA_016859785.1). Taxonomy (NCBI): domain Eukaryota; kingdom Viridiplantae; phylum Streptophyta; class Magnoliopsida; order Fabales; family Fabaceae; genus Macrotyloma; species Macrotyloma uniflorum. The sequence continues at coordinate 1,917,580 of BDMB01000021.1, forward strand.
ATTAATCCAACATTCCAAACAAGCTATAACACACATTTATTTAATATTCAAACTCTTCTTCTTAACCTTTAAAAAAAAAAAGATTTTTAGCATGAACATGAAAAATAAACTTAATACAACAATAATATAATTTGTAGAAACTATTAATTATATAAACACATGTCCCAATTACTCAAAAGAATGTCATAAAATTTACACTTTAACATTATAACCAAGTTATGAAACCGATATACACATATAAACTAACTAAAGAAATAATGAGAAATCTCTACGTATCTTAGATTATTAGTGATTTAGTTAAATTGAAGGTCAACAGTAAAAAAATGAAAGAACATGTACAATTCTCTCTTTTCTGTCATAGAAGTTCCTCTCTACAAGCTAAAGAATGAGTTTTTGAGGGGCTAAAATTGATTTTATAAAGATAAGAGTTGTGAAATGTGACCAATGAACATATGATTTTTACTTCTCATTATTCTCATTCAACTCTTAAATTAACCAAAAATAATTATTTAAAAAAATAATAAAATTACTATTTTATTTTATTATCAAAATAATTTTTCAAATTATTATACTTATTAGACTACATTATTTATATATTTATTATAGAAATATGTTAAACTGTTCAAAGTCTTAAAATTAATTTTAATATATTTAGTATAGAATTTATTAATTTATATACCACATGTTTCTATTTTCATACTATCCTATATTGAAGTTAAATAAAAAAATATATATAAACCTAATTTATCTTTAAGATAAAATTTATATATTAATTATATATTATAATAATATGAATGATTTTTAAATTTTAATAAACTCTCTCTTACATTGATGATTAAAAAATAAATATGAGTTTAATTAATTTTATAAAACTAATTTATAAATGAATATTTCACTTATATATGTAATTTAAAATAAAAATTAAAATATAAAAAAATTAAATATGTCAAACTTATATTATTATAATTTTTTAATATAATTATGTTTGTTTTAACCCTTGAATTCTAGAACTGAACAACCCTCACTAATCGATCCACGTGTTCAATATTGTTGAAAATTAAAAGTAGAGTATAGTTTTAATTTGGCTTTTATTGTTTAAAATTTGGTATTTGCTCATTTTTTTTATTGTTTTGATTTTTCCAATTTTTTCTATTATTATCTTTTTTTAATATATTTTCAAAATTCATTATAATTTATACAAGATTTAAAATATTTGAATTTGCTTCTAGTTATTATTTTGTGTAATATTCCCAACAATATCAACTATTGAGACATTATTCTTTACATAAAAACAACAAATATTCCTAACATATGTTTTGAGTTGAAAATTTGATAAAATAATTCACCAAACTAGATTATACTTCATTTTTCTAAACGCCAACTTTCTGGTGCTGTTGGAAAGTAAAAAAGAACAATTTCAAACAGGAACAAAATCTGTAACCTTTGACAAATGATTTCAGGAACAGTGATGTGGAAAATTTTAAAACAAAGGAATCACAAACAAATAAATGAAGAACTTGAAGTGAGTAACAGTTAGAGGCTATCATCTGTCACTTCACTTATCTACTAATTTGCGTGCACGCTGGTTGGCACCTTTGACTCGAGAGTTCAGCTCATCAACATCGTCACTAAGATTATCAAGAGCTTTGTTTTGCCTGCACTTATCACAGTACATTCACCATTACTGAATCAAATAGTTCTCACAACTATTCACTAACATGTCACTTACACCATCAACATTTTCATGACAATGACTCTTCACCATTCAACTATAGTCAAATTTTCGAATATTCATGCATTAGATCACTTTAAACCAATGGTATTAAATTCAATTTCTATATGCATTCATGTATTTATCAGTTCTAATTATCGCAGGAAAGAGTAGGATATGTATATAAGCTTTTTCATACTTTGTAAGATCTTTTCTTAGAGTTTTTCTTAGAACTTTATAAAATTCATAGAAAAATTTTCATGCAAATCTTAGTAAGAATAGTTATTGAAGTATAACAAACAATTTTACCTGTCAAGTTCAGATCCCATGTTAATTGCCATACCCTTCAAATCACCCAGGATGTCACTTAGATCCGAGAGTGCATCGTCTTGTTTAGCTTTCTCATACTGTTTTAGTAACACCATGAGATAATACAATGAAAATGTTACTTGAGAAAAAACCAATACTTAAAAGGGATACCATAACATAAACACTTACATCTACTTTCTGATAGGCATTGGCAGATTCATTAGGAGGTGTTGTAGGGGCTGAGTGTCCCTTAGGCAAAGGAGCTAAACCCAACTTCTCCCTGTCTGCCTTATTATGTACATCCTTTTTAGCTGGCTTATCTGTTCAGACACCAGATTCCATTATGGTATTGTTTGTTTCCTGGTCTATAGAAGAAAATAACCAAAATTTTGAGTTATAAAAGTGTAGAATGAGGAACAAAACCTGGTGTAATTATAGGGCCTTGGATATTCTTGGTCTTCTTTGGCTTCCAAGGACTGGAGAACATGCCCCCAAGATTGTTTAAGAGTTTTTCACCCTGATGATCACAATTTAAGTTTTTGGAACTATAAATGCCATTAGAGTTAGAAACAAAAACGAAATCATAGCTTTCATTTTCATCTACATTTCATTTTTTTTCTCTACTCTTACCCTTTCTTTAAAGGGTCTAAATTCATTCAGATAGTTGTTGCATAAATATTTTCTCTAGTCCAGCATAGCATGCTAGGTTTAAAATTGATGCAACCAAAATTTGCAACCATGATTGTAATAAAAAACTGTATTGGTCCATATCAAAACAATATCCGATCCATAATTCAAAACCTTGACAGCTTAGGTATATAATATTGAGGTGTTCATCTATCATTTTTTTCTATAATATTAGCAAACTAAGTAACCTATGCTCTACGTGGGAAATGAATGTATTAGAATGTTCATCATTAGAACATGAATGATCAAATGCAACAGCCAGGGCATTATACTCCATCATTAAAATTTTATTTACCAAAATGCTGCCTTATTAGAGATATGAATAAAATCTTCATGATATTAGAAAAAAATAACCTAAACTTTGAACATAGAAAGGAAAGCAGATATACTCATACCCTACTCAAATCCTTCTCAGTATCAACAACCATATTGTGGGTCCTGGTTATCTGCTCACCCTGCTGGTTCAACATGTCAAGGGTCCTTGTGGCATCCTCTCTGATGTCCTCAGCAATCCTCAAACAATTGTTGACACTCTTTGTTGTCTCCTCTGACTTGTACACTGCATAGTTTTCCAGCTCCTGAACACTTTGATTCTCTAGCCCCCCTGAGTCGCTGAAATCATTCTTGAACCTGTTTTTGTCTTTTGATGCAGTGGACGGAGGCTTCCTCCCCCAATCATCGTCATCATCCTCGTCAAAATAGTTCCCTTTGGATTTTGGAACTGGGAGGACAGGTTCTGAAACAGTTCTTTTTTCTGCAGTAAGGGTTGTCTGCTTATCATTCTCTTCAGTTGGTGGTGGTGCTGCTTTTCTAAACCCAAACATTTTTCACCTTCTAGCCCAAATCCAACACCATAATAACCAAAAAGTAAATTAATTAATTAACATAGAGTTTAATTTTGATACACTAGTCAATCATTAAGAAAACATTACTTTGAAAGAAAACATTAAGAAAGATTATTTTACAGAAACACAAACAGTCAAATTCAGAAACAAAAAAAATTAACCAAATTAACATTTTGGTGCATGCCCAGATAACTCACCATAACTACTACATTGAAATTTTTTTAGCAAGTAAGTTAAAAAACAATTGACAATTCCTGCATCTAAGGGTGTGTTTGATTTCTATTTGCAAAAATACAACTAACAAAGTTCCTTAGGCTATGGACATAGAGTAGAATGTGGAATTGAGGGAGATGTTGAACAAGATGTACATAGAAGAAAAAGATGATAAAATATCTTCTTATTTTTTGTCTTTTAAGACACTTACTTTGGAAACAGTTATCAAATACTTAATAGATGAGAAAGTGGTTGCTGCATAATGTAAAATTGTTTTAGCAAACAGTAATCAAAACCAAAAAATAATCAAAAATCACTCGTTTACTTGCTGAAAAAGTAACAGAACCAATAACACCAGATTATGATAAAATTCCATGCTTTCATGAATCAAAATGGTCATGCTTGAAAAATAGTTACACAAAGTAAAAGAAATAACCATCATGGAGAATGCAACAAACCTGTTACCAAGTAAATTATGTGTGAAAACTGAAAAATTGTGAGAAGGGTACCTGAATGTTGAGACACACAAAGAAGGTTATGGTAAGTGGTACACAAACCCAAACGTGGCAATAGGTTTGCGTACAAAAGAGAAAGAGGGGATGGTTGAAAGTGAACGCAAGAGATTCGTTTGGTTTGAACATAAGAGACCGACGAAAGGTGCCGCGAAAAAACAGAGACCCATGCATTGTGTCAACCGTAGACAACCTTCGACAATTTTAGACCCTCGCCTTCTGAAAATAGCTACTTTGTCTTTTAATATTTTTCCATGCTAAAAAATTGATTGGTTGCTTATTTATCTAATCCCATGCATCATAATGTTTTTGTTTTCTTCTTTTTACAACCATTGATATTCACGAATCACGTATAAAGTTACGTTAATTAAAAATGAAGGTTAACTATATCATATATAACATTACATTATTACATTGTTACATTATTAAAATTATTACGTTAATTTATATGTATTTTTTTATAAAATTGAAAAATGTTTGAATATATTATTATTACGTTATGAATGGTTTTTAGACAAAGAATTTGGATTGAATTATCTAAAGAGTATTTTTATGAGTAAATGGTATATACTTTGTTAGTATACAATGATTTTATACTATCATTCAATTATAAATTTATGATTTAATTAATAATGCATTAGAAATTAAACTCTACTTTTATACCTAATTATTTCTTTGATAGATAATCTTTCAAATAATTTAAAATAAGCTAAAGTAGTATAATAAAATAATAACATATTTATTTGAATTTACTCATAAACCTGGATGAGAAAGTAACTATAAAAATTATTATTATTATTATTATTATTATTATTATTTTTTGCATGGATTAAATATCTGAAACTTATTTTATGTTTTCTTCATAATATGAAAAAATTAAAAATTAAAAATTAAAACTAATTTACACCTTTATTGAAGATCTAAGCTCCAATGAACATGGGCCGAATATAAATGGGCTTCATCCTAGCTTAAAGGTAACTGCATTTTCTACTTTGGTTAAGGGTTTGATCAAGTTTAATTATGGGCCACATTTTTATATAAGGATTTATATAAACAATAAAAAAATGTATTTAAAATAATTTTGATGTGATTTATATAAAAACAAGTATTATAAAAACGAGAAAAAGCCTCATAACCATTTTAGAATTTTATTATATAAAAAATTAAATAATAAATAAGTTAAACATCATGTAAATAAGAAAAATCCACCAATCAAATATTTTAATTTTTTTTATCGAATATCAGTTTTACTCGTGTGATTAGATAATGATTTATTGGTGAAAATATATATGATATTTCTCCTCCTCTTATTACTAATTACCAATCATACTAGATTATGTTTTAAAATATTACTTGTTTAATATTTAGTAATTTTATATAAAAGTTAATTTTTACTTTATTTTAAAAATTTAAATAACAAATAAATATAAAAGAATGAACAAAATATAAGTAATTATTGTAAAATGTAATGAAAAATATAATTGTAATATTTATATATCAAATTTAATTATTCATTTAATTTATACACCCGTACAATCTCCATGTTTTAGTCTTTATAGTTTATTAGTTTTAGTTTTCATAATAACCAATTCTTTATTCCATTGCTATCAACACACTAATCATTATTAATATATATATATATATATATATATATATATATATATAACCTATTTATTTTAAAATTAAGAATTTATTTTTTATTTTCATTATTTTTTTTATAATTTAATAATATATCATTATAACTCATTTTAATTATTAAATTATAAATAAATAAATAATAAATATATTTATATTATTTTTAAAATAAATTATTCTCTTATTATATTATTATTATTATTTTTAACACTTCATATTGTTTATTTAATTATTTAATTATTTAATGTCGTAAATTAATATCAGAATTAAAGTTATAAAATAACTCTAAGGTAAAAAAATTTAAAAAAAATTTAAAAGATGAATCTATGTCCATATTTTTTTTAACATGTGTTAGTTCGATATATTTAAAATTTATATAATTTTTCAAAAATCACTTATAGATAAATGAATTAAAATGTATAAAAGTTTAAATATACTTAATATATGATTTGGTATGATTTGGTATTGTATGATAAAAAAAATATTATACTTATGAATATAATTTATAATTATATTTTTTATTAACTTATATTTTTGTATTATTCTAATATTCCAAATAATGTAATAAAAATAGAATTACATACATTAATTAAATATTAAAAATTATGTGATATTTAGAAATATAATTTTGGTATGATAAAAATTTTATTTTTTATTCTATTTCTTATTTTTTATAAGTTATTTTATTTGATTTTATTTCATTTCATTTTTTAAAAAAATTATTATTAGTTATCATTAATAATTTAAAATATATAAAAAATATTTAATAAAGTTAATAAAGAAATAATTAATATTAAATAAAATTATAAAAATTTGATTCACTATCCGTACTCATTTAAACAAATTGAGAATTATTTTATAAATGTAAGTATTAAAGAATATCTGTGAGTATTTTTTTTAAGTAATATTATTTAAAAATTATTTTTTAAAATATAAATTCAAATAAAAGTTTTTATTTTTAAATAAAATTTTAAAATAAAATATTAATATAAATAAAATTAATTTTCTAAAATATAAATTCAAAAAGTTATAACATAATATATAATGTTAAATTAAATTAATTTCTGTAAAAAATTTAATTTCATAAATTTAAATGAAAAATAAAAATGATAAAATAAAATTTTATAATTCCTTAATTATTAAAAATTTCTCATTTAATAATTTTATTTTTATTACTTTAGTTTTTTAAAAATTAAATAAAATATATTAATGCATATGGGGTATCAGTACGTATGACTATTATGATGATACGGCACCTATCCCATTAACACGATTAATTAAAATATAGATTGTAATTCTAAAATAAATTTTAGAATTATTTATATTAAAAAAAAAACTATGTTTTTTGGTCTTTTAAGTATTATTAAAATGATTTTTTTTCAAATCTGTGTAATCCTTAAATAAAAATTTTAAGGTTTAGAATTGTATTTTTTTTTAAATTAGAAAGGTTATGAGTTCTTTCCACTATTGAAGACCAAACCATATTTATTTCAAATTTCCAAAACTAGAAACATATAATTAAATTTTAATTACTTTAAAAGAATATTATAACATTTACATTATTTGTTTATTTTTTATTTGAATTTCTTTTGGCGATTTAAAAATGTGGTTGATTTTGAACTCTCTTAATGACAATCATATCTGGACTTATTATTAACTAAAATCAAAATCAAAATCATTATCGTAAATATGAATAATTGTATTATATATACATATGAATTAATAAAGAATTTAAAATTACAATCATCTAAAATTTAGGTCATAAATTTTAGAACAATAATATAAAATTTTTTTATTTTTAAAAATATTGTAAATTTGATCTCTGAGATATGTTGCGAATGAAATGAAGAAGCTATCATTTTCTGATTACTGTAGATAGAATCTTTTGAATTTAGGTTTAAAGATTTAACATGAACTTCTTTTACAGCTGGCAATAATAAAATGTAATAATCATTTGAAAATGGAGAAAGTTGATGGATGTGTTACAAATTTAAAAATAAAAGAAAAAGAAAAATATAATTTTTTATTATTTTATTCTATAAATTAATTAAAATTATTCATTTTAGATATTTTATTTTTATTTTTATAATCATTAATTAAAATTTTTAATATGAGATATATTAATAAAAGTATAAGTCAAAATTAAGGATGTATTCGGGATAATTTTGGGTTGGATCATTCAATCCAATTAAATGAATGAGTTGAATTTTTTTATCATAACAAATTTAATTCAATTTATGAATATATTTAAATTATTAAACAATAATAATCATATAAAAATGATTCAATTTATTTAATTATTTTATTAATTAAAAATATAATTTAAAAATATTAAAGAATATAATTTATAAATAAATAAATTATATATTTAAATAAAAAATATCACACAGACAAGATGATAATTAATGGTGGGTTATTGGTAGAGATACCCAATGAGGATGAGATTCTCTCACAAGCAGAAAGGATGAGACAGATTCTCCCCCAAAATATCTTTCAAATATTTTCTCTCTCTGTTTCATCATCCTATCTATTCTTTTAATTTTTCATCTAATAAAAAATATAAATATTTATTTTAATTAATATTTAGAGTGTATAAAAATGATAAATAGATAATAATAATAATAATATTATGATGACGATGTTAATAATAATGATATGTAAGCAAAGTGAATTAATAATAATAAAATATGTATATTATAATTATTTATTGTATATAAATTATTTATTTTTTAAATCAGTTTTTAAAATTTTATTTTTTTAATATTCTATTTAAATTTTAATAATAATATCTTATATTAAATTTTATTTATTTTTATAGAATCAAGTCATAAAAATAAAGTTGTTAACAAAGAATTAACAGTTGAAAACTTTAGAATTTATTTTATTGATTTGTGTGTTTTAATTTAGACAATGTGAACAAATAAATCTTTCATATAAACTATGTTTGTAAGAAAAAAACATAAGGATAAATAATAAACCATTGATATATATGTCTTTTGTGATAATAATTGTAAGAGACAACAAAGTTCATCATAAATAGCATTTTCTGATTGAAGGATAACATAAAATTGTTTTACATTGTAATTACACAACCTATTTGAATATGTCAACAACAAATAGATTTCATAAAAAAATAAAAATAAAAATAACTACTAGTGTAGTTTGACTATTGTATATTAAAATTTGCAAGAAGAAATGAGGGTGCGTTTTGATTCATTTTCAATTTTGAGACATATATGATTTGAATAGTAGTTTGAAGAAATGTTAAACGCATACTTACTCTTTTTTAAACACTCAATCAAAGTGAATTGAAATTACATATTTTATAAAAATTAAAAAGTTGAATAATATATATATATATATAAATAAATATATGAGAAAGAGATACAAATTCTTAGTTTTACGGTTTTGAATAAGGAGTGAAGTTGTATTTCCTTATATAGTTGTGATTTATTCTCATTAGTAAAAATCTTTCGGTATTACTCCTCTCTTGGATACTTAATAGAGATATCAGAGTCAGGTTCGTCCGACCCACAAGGAGTAAGTGAGAGATCCTAAGTTAAAATAGATCCTTGTATCGAAAATCTTCTTGACATAAATTTAAGGTAAGTGTATCTCGTCAAAGAACGACGGTACAAGTCAAAGTAAACAAAATTCACCACTCGAAAATACGTGATGTTTCTGTTGAGGGGGAATGTGATAATGTGAAAGAAACTCACTTGAGGGGGAAGATTGTTAGAATTCAAGATGAGTTAAAATCTCAGATTGAGTAAAAATGAAAATATTGAATAACATATAAGTAAAAAAGACAAATAAATCCTTAATTTTAAGATTTTGAGTAAAAAATAGAGTCTTATTTTCTTATATTATCTCCTTCCTGAATACCTAATGTCAGGTTAAATATTTTTGTTAAAGACAAATATAATATAGTCAGCTAAAAACTACATCTCTTATATTTAATTTCCCTACATACAAATATATAAGTGTCTCGTCGATGTAAAACGGATATATGTGTATATTTGTACTTATAGTACTTGGAGTTAGTGTATTTGGTTAGAAGTTGCATTAGACAATGAGAAATTGATGAAGTTGGGTAATGATAATGTCTTAAAAGCAATTGATGGAGTGGAACTTTTTGAAGTCCAATGAAATACATCACTTGCTTGGTAAGCCTTAGATTCTTCCAATACCTATCTATCCTATCCTCAACCACAACTTTAAGTTAATGTTGATTGTATCTTGTCATATACATACAATCATCAAAGTTGTGGCCCAGTTCATCACTGCTATCATTTCAACCCTAAGTACTACTTTCAACTCCTCATTAATGCTTCTATGTACTCATATATACCATGCTTCAATCCACTATTCAATCTCAAATATCTATATCATACTCAATAACATCATATTACCCTAATACCTACTTTTCAAATTTAAATATTTGATAAAAATTAATGAATTTAAAGACAATAAACCTAAGAAAAGCTTATAGTGCAAGTAAACATAAATGATTGAGAAAAAACATAAATTTTATAGTGAAAAGGGTTGAAGAAGTTGATTTAAAATTTGTTGGAAAAGAAAGTTTGACCTATAGCCATCTTTATATCTAAACATCATTATCTTTGTAGGTTCTGAAGATTCTCTAGCTATGAATGAAGTTTTTCCTTTTCTTTTTGGCTTACGTGAATTCCTCTCTTCCTATCCATAGAGGGACCTCCCCACTTCAAACAGTGATCATGCCATTCAGTGTTTACGTCCCTCAAAGCTATCCATCCACCTATGTTTCTCAACTCCTCACATTTCATATTTTAAGAAAAAGTGATATATATTAATTTGGAATCTCTAACTAAGAAAAGTGATTATGAATTTAAACCAGTTCAGAAGGTGAAATTTACACCTCACTTATATACCATAGTTCGGCCTCATTTTTAGTTAATATGGGATTTTTCAACACTAACACATAACATCTATTACTATAATAGAAGTAGATTTAAAATTTAACTCAATCTTATAAAATCAATTTATGAAGTGAGACTTATACCATTTTATATATATTAATTTGATTATATCTCTAAGTGATATGGGTTCTCTTATATAAAATTCAAATTAAAACCAATTTATACAAGTAAAATTATCCAACAAATAATATATAAATCATACTCTACAAACAAAAGTAGACGATGTAAATTTTCTTCCATCATTCTTTCTTCACAAATATATATATTGAATCAAATAATCTTATTTTAATAAATATTATAAATTAAAACAAATAAAATAGAACTTTCTTAATATGTTTTATAAATTAATTATTTTTTATATATATTATTTTAATATTTTAATTAGTAATATATGTGAGATTTTTTTTTAATATTAAAGATGAATGTTGAATTAGTGATTTGATAATGATATATATATATATATATATATATATATATATATAATTTTCATGATTAAATATACAATTACTCAAGAACGAGGGATTTAATAAATTCAATAATAATTATTTTGCTAGATTTTAATAATATCATATAATTATATTTACATTATCTCAATTTAATAAAATGAGTTTTAAAAGCATATCCTTCATGGTATATGAAATCCAACCATCCTCTCATAAATACTAGAGAGTTTTAATTAGATAATATAATTTACGTATTTATTAGGGTTAACTGTCTTGAAGAATCGCAGAAGAAATCGTGGTTGGATATTCTTTTTGCCTACCATTTTTCGGAAAAGATAGTATAAAAGAGAGAGATTATTGCTTTGGAACACCATTCCTCTCTTTTGAAAAAGTTGTTTATTTTTCTTTTGAAAAGCTTTGTTATGCATCACAAATTGTGAAATTGAAATGTACAAGTGACCTATATAGCCTGGTTAGAGTACTCAACATAGACACCTCAGTTTGGAAGAAGAAAAATAAGTATTACATTGTGTAGGCCACTTTATGGGCATATTTTTATGGCATCGAGATCATATATATATATATATGCTTGCAAGATGTTCGAATACTGTTCCTTTCTCAGTCTCTCTACACATTTTGTTCACCTTCTATTCTATTTGCTTAAAAGTAAAAGTGGTCCATAATTTGGTCTATTTGCACTATAACATATAAAAAATAAAAATTATGGATAGTCGGATAAAAATAATCTAATAACAGCCTGAAAATCTTGTTAGAATTGACTCTGATACCATATCAGTATCTTAAATTAATAGTGGATTTAAGTTTAACTCATCCTCATAAAATCAGTTCAATGAAGTGAGATTTGCATTATTATATAAATTTTACTTTTGTCTTATCTTTAGTCGATGTGGATCTCCACACAGGATATGTGTGGATGAAAGATTGTATGATAGACTTAACAATCAACAATCTTATTAGATAGACTCTAATACTAATACTATAATAGAAATAAATTTATAATTTAATTCAATCTTATAAACCGGTTTATAAATAAAAGTTTACACCCACATTATATCTTTAAAGGGTAAGAAATATGAAATATCTTATACAAAACGAAACTGATAAATTGATGAGTGATACCAACAACACTGATTTTACATCTATTAAGCCATGTCGTGATCATTGTCTGTATATGGTGCTCAAAAAACTGTTGCGAAATCTCTATGATTCTCCATCCTCACCAAATGTGCCAATCAAACTTCACGAGAAGCAAATACACCAAATGTGTCTAAAGGGACCAAAGCAAAGAAATTTTTTTACAAGAGATACCAAATTGAACAGAATAAGTAAAGAGATAATTAATTTAAAAAGTTTTCAAAATAAACTTACGTGCTTAATCAAACTTTGACAAATCTTAATTTGAAGTTTTGATTGGTGAAAACAAATTACATTGTGTTGCATATAGTGATTGTGGTTAAGAAGAAGAAGAAGGATATAGATAATATATAGTGGAAAGTGGATGTGATAGATGGAATGAAACCCAGGAGCATTAGCAATGGGGTTTTGTAGGTTGCTTGGGTTTTGTAGGTTGCTTGTGAGGTTCCTTTCAGAGATTACATCAACTACAATTACGATCATGACAGGGTTTTGGTTTAAATATGCATTTAATATTGATGAACATCAAAACACTAGAAAGCTATTTAATATAATTTAACTAATCAAGGACAAATAATAGAGGGGAACACATCATTCCGGCTCCACAATATATCTTCTCAATGAACATCCAAACACCTTTCAATACTCTCCATCACAATACTTTTGGACACTGTAATATAGTTAGCTTTATTGTGTTAATATTGTATTATATGCTATTATCCATTATAAGATGTGTTAGTTTGTGATATTTATAAATATGTTGGGTAAAATTTCACAATTTTTATTCTAAATTATAATATATAAGTGAAATATAAATTTCATCTTTTGAACTGATTTTAAAGGTGAGTTAGGTTCATAATAACTTTTTATAATTGTTAGGCCTAGATTATTATGATCTCTTTTTACGTAGTTTGATGAGTCCTGATTGTTAGATTATTATGATCTCTTTTTACGTAGTTTGATGAGTCCTGATTGTTAATAAAGTTGTTAACGGAACTTTATGTAAAGTCTTGGTTATTAACATGTAGTTAGACCTAAATCTGAATTGGTTTTGAGAATGAGTTAGACGCATAATTATTTTTTACAAAATATATCTTAGATGAGAATATAATAAAAAGAATTGAATAATTATTTATTTTAGATAATTATTTTATATTGTATGATAAAAGTGATTGTATTGATTTAATTTTAATTTTTTATATATTAATTTAGTTAAAAACAACTTTAGTAAATTAATCTTTGATAAAGAAGTTCATTCTCGTGAATTAAGTGCATCTTTTTTTGTTTTTACTTGTTTCTGTTAAAAAAAAAACTCATCCATGTATGTTATATTTTATATATAATAATAGTATTGAAAAAAGAGAGTAAAATATTAATCAAACATTATCTTGAGACAAAAATAATAATAATAATAAAATGAGGGAACATTTACATATTTTATCCTAAAATAATATTCAATTTTTGTTAAGACTCAAATAAATAGTTTATAGATTAAGAAAAAATAGTTAAGCGGATTAAATATATTTTTAATCTCTCTTATTTCATTTTTTTATATTTTTAAAAAATTAATTTAGTTTTCTAAATTTCAAAATTATATGATTTGTAATGTTTTTATCAATTTTAAACAATAAATAAATGTTATTAAATATTATATTTAAGTATAAATAATAAATATAATTATTTTGAAAAACTCATCATTGAATATTAAGTTTAAATATAGAAAAATAAAATCAAATATTTTAAAAAATTAGAGAATTGAATTAATTTTTAAAAAAATATAAAATTAAAAATGATTTTTAAGATAAATTCAAAAACTAAAAATATATATATAACTTGTAATTTAATTAATAATGTTAAACTTCTCTTAAATTATATTTTCTAAAATTACTCCTATGATTCAAATATCATATTAAATTCAATTCATATAATATTCATCATCGTCTAATATCTATGAGAGATAATAATAAATTAATATACTTGATTTACTATTCATTAAATTCAAATTCAAAAGAATAATTCAAAATTAAGAGTATTTTTTGTAAGAAAGAGTATTAATACGTTACGTTACTCAAAGATTTTTATCATAAATTAAAATAGAAATAAAAAAAAGATATATGTAAAGAAAAATGTGACTGATCAAATATTTTTTTTATGAACTAAACAAATGAACATAAATTGGGAAGAAAAAAATAAATCTAACGATGTATATTTTAATATGATACGAGGGTCCCACCTAATTAGATTGTTGAAATCGTTGAAATCTGGTGGCACGACGCAGTGGAGTCTTCTCCAATGAGACGACACGTGTGTGTACGAGAAACTTTGTTAGTGTGGACCGCGATGTATGAGATAATATAGTGTTGATCTATTATTTAAAAAGCTTAAAAGGTGTAATAATGCGTAGTAGTGTTTGAAAATGACGTGGTTTAATATATAATAACTATTTTTTATCTTTTCCGAAGTTGAAAATGACGCGGTTGCTTAAGGATCAAGGGTCTTCAATGTTTCTTGGTGAAAGAAAATCCAATATATATTTAGTATTCATATATATTCATTTTTTTAAGTGCATAAAATATATCATATTAATCATACCATAAATCTATCCTTTAATATCTTTTTCTTTTCACTTAACATCATAATTTTCATATTTTAAATTTTTATATTTATTATTTTTCCTTTTTTTATATGATAGTAACTAAGTAACATTGATATCTTATATGTAAAATATAATACATTAAAATCATATTTAAATATAAAATTTATATCTAACTCATTAAATTATGCATACTATTACATATAATTATATAGAAGTTTTTCTTTATTAGTTTCATGATTCTAAAAAATTATAATTCAACTTGTAAGATTTAATACACCCACTTATGATCTTTGTTTATTTAGCCAAATATTCTTTTTTTCTTTATAACATATTTTAGTTGGATAGTGTAGAATTGACATTAAAGATCATAAATAATTGTAAAATAACAATCCTTTATGTTACATTTTTATCACAAATATTGTATTCTCTTTGTGTATGTCACATTCTCCATCTCCTTCATCATTTACATTGTTTTCTTTGTTATACACTTTATCTTCCTCGTAAAGTAGATTCATTTTCCTCATATAACTTTGTAACCTTTATATATTGTTGTCAATCTCTATGCAGCTTTAGCGTATGTCGTGTAGAACTGTTGCATCTCTCACACAAATCGTACAACTTTCATATTTCAAGTCTCTGTATTTTCTTGCATTGTATGTCTTTCATCTTCTCCCTTTGTCTTCTTAATAGCTCTTTTTCAAAAATATCTTTTGCATATGTGACTTTTAGGTTATAAGTAACTCTTGCTTCATATATCTTTAATAAAAAAATTAAAAAATTCTCATCGTTTTCTAAAAAAATATATTATAACTTTTGTTACTCTCTAAAATTTTTTACATTTCCCCAACAATCAACAACTACATCCTTTTTAATTTTGGTCTTTCATTATTACTTATTTTTCTTAATTTCATCAATATTACTTATTTCTTCAAGTTCTACTACTATTGCTTCATTTTTTCTCTTCTTTATTGCATAACTTCTTTTTTCTTTTTATTCTTCTATTTTATAAAATTATTAGAATGTTTTCAAATTCAAATCTTATGCTAAACTCCACAATCCTATGACTCCCAAAAATGTGTAAGAAAATAGGAGTAATATAGCTTGAAAACATTGTATTTTAGTTAGTGGAGATATTAAGAAACTTCAATACAAATACTGTCAAAAGGTAATAATTAGGGGATTTTATCAATTGAAATATCATTTGGTTGTTACTCAAAAAGATGTTGGAGCTTACAAGAATGTTACTGATGAAGTAAAGAAAAGGACATGGAAAATTTTTGTTAGTTTACAACAAAAATTGATAAGAAAATCAAATCTTAATAAGGAGGAGGAAAGTGTAGTAGATGGTGATAAAAGAAAAAAATAATGAATCAATTAACATTGACAATCCTAGAAATATTTTTAAAAATAGAGTTGTTAGCACCCAAGCCACTATCAATACCATGTTTAAAAAAGGTGAGAGAAGAAGTGTGTCAAGCAATTGTTAGATTTTTCTACAATAACTTCATACATTTCAAGACATGGTCTTAGATTTAAGCCTTTATCATATCATGAGATTAAAGTCAAATATTTGAAGAGGAAGTGAAAAATACATTACTTGCTTTACAAGCATACATGGATGAATGAAAAAAGCAAGATATATAATTATTATTTATGGCTGACTTGACAAGAAAAGAAGGACAATAATAAATTTTCTATTGAATAGTCACAAGAGAACCATTATTTTTTCAAGTTTTATATTTATATATATATATACATATATATATATATATATATATATAATACCCAAAACAGTTAGAAAAAGTTTTTGAGATGATGGATAACATTGTTGAAGAGGTGGAGGAAGGCAATGTTATTCAAGTTGTAACAAATAATACTGCAAATTATAAAATGGCTAATCAAATGTTGATAGAAAAGAGAAAAATGTTATTTTGGACATCTTGTGCAACACATTGTGTTGACTTAATGTTGGAATATTATGAAAAGAAGATTTAAATTCATGAGAAGACAATTTCGAAAGGTAAAAGAATTACAAACTTTATCTATTCAAAAATTTCTCTACTACAACATTTCACAAAAATAAGAGATTTGGTGAGGTAAGGTATTACTCGCATTGCCACATCTTATTTGACATTCAGGAACCTTTATGAGCATAAGGGAACTTTAATTAGAATGTTTACTAGTAATGAATGTAAGTTTAGTAGGTTTGTGAAAACAAAAGTTAGAAAATAGTTAAGGATGTAGTTTGGAGGAATGAAATAATTTGTTTAAAAGTGTGGATTGTCCTAATTGAAGTGCTTTGATTAGTTGATTCAGACAAAAAAACCATGGATTCATTTGTGAAGTAATGGATCAAGCTAAGGAGAAGATAAAAAATAAATATTATTTACTAAGTTTGTGTTTGAAACTAAAAACAAACACCAATTCAATGTAATACATTTTAGTTTAGTTATTTGCCTTTGTGAACTGTTATTGATGAAAGGTGAGACAAACAACTCTAGAAGTCTTTGCAAGTTGGACGCTATTTCCTTAACCCTCAAATACATTATCGTTCTATATTTAGTTGATTTGAAAGTGATACAAGGTCTAATGGAATGTTTAACAAGGATGGTGAAAAATAAGGATGAACAAACTTTCATTGATGTTCAAATTGGTGATTTCAAAAATCGAGTCAAATATTTTGGTTGTCCCTTAGCCACTAGATCAATTAATTTAAAGATTTTATAGATTGGTGGGAATCTTATGGTGATGAGTATCCATAACTCTTAAAATTTGTCATTCATAAATTGAGTTGCATATAGCTCCTCTTGATGTGAGTGTAATTGAGTTCTAGGTCTATATGAAAAGAAGGTGTAACATACCCAATATATATATATATATATATATATATATATATATATATTGTAACATACCTAAAATATAATCTACTAAAATATAAATAGATTTATTTTAAGTATCGCACCTATATGCACAAGTACGCAAATGTAAATACTATTTCTATTACATTTTTTCTATTTGGTTTTCCAACAAAATAATTAATACAAATATTTAATATTATACTATTAAACTTTGTACATTTATCCTTATGCCTAAGCTACTTCTTTTCTTTAGAAGAATCATCACCTACCCTATTATCTACTCACGTGTAAAGAACACGATCATAGCAAGCTCACAAATACAGGCTCACAAATACATAAAAAAGAACAGAAAAGGGTAGGTTAGTTTAAACAAAATAAGTCATAAGGAATTCATAAAATTATTTAATAGTAAGCATAAAATTTCATACAAGTGTAAGGGCCTACCAAAGGATTTACACATTTCAAACACATTCACAATCAAGACTGACGTCTTCCGGAAGACTGTATGGATTTCAGATATCTAGAACTAGCACCTGATGTATATTCTAGGACCATGGGCCTAACCGACCGACCATTGAATCTTTTTCACCCTAGGATCATCCACAAAACATCACCACATTCCTTTCACATCAAGGCAACCTCACCAACTATCATAAAAACAATTGGTAAGACCTCCATCGACCTTCACCACATGACAATCTTAGTCTACGTGACTTAGAGAGTCATTAAGGTCTGGATACCCTATAACATATCCCTAAATCCATACACAATACATTATCAACATCATGCTCATAACATAAAATCAAGCTCCCCTCAATAGGAGTACCAAGGTCTCATGTCAACATAAATATTATTAATAAATTTCACAGCACATCTCTATCTCATATCTCAAAACACAGAAATTTCACTATTTTAGGATAGGGTCAATTTGATCAGCAAACTCTCGATCTGCTTATTGGATTTTATGCAGACTCGAATTCTGCAGAAAACCAATCTTAAATCCCTTGACTCAATTTTTCTTTTAGGCACTGTTAGGGATTTAAAAGAGATCCATTTATGACTGTTTTTATAAATTAAGGGTCAATGATTCAAGGTAGATTTTCCTAAAAATCCAAATCAATTACATTTCACTTGATCACACATGAATTCAAAATATATTAGATTTAAGAATTCAAAACAGGATCCACACAAAAATTGAATGTTATATCATTCCCAATTTAAGCACAAAGTAAAGCCAAAATAGGATACAATTACAACTTCAAATAATCCATCTACTTTTTATTCATTCACCAAGCAAGTCAAAATGTCATTTAATCAAAGAGCACAGTTACATACAAGCAAAATTCCAATTTTTCTTTCATTATGCATATCAATACAGTCTCATTTCACTAATTCAAAATATATCAGATTCAATAACTCAACTAAATTTCAACCATTGAATTCCACACCAGTGATTTGAACCATAATTACTGTATATCTTACATCTCAAACATACAATTTCCAAGTTCACAAAATCATTCAAAGTTATACCATAATCACAAGGTCACAACTCAACAACTCAATTGCACAGAATCACAACGTAGCACATAAACCTCATTAAGCAGATTCATTCCAGTAGACACAAATTCAAAGACAGTCACAAACAAGGTTCCAAATTTCAAGTTTTCCTTCAAATCCTAAAAGTGTAAACCTAAACTAGTTTCCCTTACCTATTTTCATTCAAAATTGCCTTTGCACTCCGCTCCACAGAACAAAGTCCCAAGTGCTCTAACTAGCTATTCAAGTACCTATTTCATAATCCAAACACATCACTAAGAACATAAGCTAGCATAGAGTGATTTGGAGGAAGAAAATGACACATGCAAACAGGTTTGCTCCACATGCAACCCCAAGGATAGTTTGGCCAAGAGGAATTTTGAACTAGGAATACTTATCCAAATCAAAGTTCCAATCGGTTGAAAATTGTCTACTTCTCACAAGCTTCAGTTTGGTATCCTTGGATCTTGAAAATGATGAAGAAGGAAGAAAAAAATTTAGAGAAAAGGTAGAGAATTTAAAAAGAAAATTTTAGAAAGATAATAATTTTAAAATAATAAAAATTGAAAGGTTTAATTTTTATATTTATAATTTTTTTTTTAATTTTACTAAACATTAAAATTAAACATATTGTTCATTTAGAAATTTTTTTTATATTTAATAAATATATATATATATATATATATATATATATATATATATATATATATATAAAGTCTTATTTATTATTATTTATTATACAACTGAAACTTAAAATAAATTAATGACTACAATAATTTTAATATTATTAACATATTATAGTCTTTCACGTGAATAGGTCTTTCAATTTTCTTTGTTGTATTAAATATTCTTAAGATATTAGTCTTAATTATATATACTATTCTCTGTAACTTGTACAATGTTATAAATGGAGTATTATTCTTAAACGTATTCTTAATAGTCTTTATAAAGCAAGAAACATGGTGATGTTGAGATGGAATACGTTTGGACCAAATTCAATGAGCTTTAATATAGTGCTTAAAGTCTCTAACTACCAAGGATTTGTTTCTTCTACATCAGGATTTAATTCTCAACACACTATATATTAAATTATATATTTTCATATTAATTTCCTTCAATAATTTTAAATTTACCAAAAATACACATAACGGATTGGAGAAAAGCTTACTTTCTCAAAAAAAAATTATATTCTCACAATCTTGGTAAAACCCTTTCTGTACAAACACACTCATACATCTTACTCTTAGATCTTACACATTTATTAGTCTGAACAAGTAAAAAAATATAAAGAAAGAAAAAAATATATATTTAAATTAAAAAAAAAATAAAGTGAAAAGTGAAAAGAAAAAAATAAAAAAATTATAATCGATTTGATTGATTTAAATAAAAAAATATACAATAATTAAATTATTTATCAAAATATTCTTCTTTAAAAATTAAATATGATTAAATAAAAATGAATGAATATTGATTTTTTTATAAATTTTAGAAAATATTTAAAAATTATTTAAAATTTATTAAAAGATAGTTAAAATTAATGGAAAATCATTTAAAATATTTAAAAATTAATTTAAATTATTTTTTAAAAAATTTGACATATAATGATATAAACTAAAAAAAATAAAGTATAATGAAAATAAAATTTCTAAATAAATCAATAAAACTTAAAAATGAAAGTAATGATATTAATCTAGGCAAAAAATATATAATAATGTATATAGAAAATAATAGTTTTATCTTACATTTCTCAAGTTGAAAAAAAATATTAATATAAATATATATTTATTCAATAATATTTTAGTTTGTTACGAAGCACATAACTGTGTGAAGGTAATTTCTTTTAACATTTTATTAATATTAGATTTGTTACTATATTTATTTTATTTGTTAATTTTTTAATAAAATTCTAATATAATTATAATGTAAAAAATAATTATAAAATTAATTTATTTTTAAAATATAAGATTTTTATCTTATTTTTATATTATAATTCAATTTTTGTAAAATTTTTCAAACAGATGGACTGGAACATTACTTAAAAAAAAATTAGTTTATATCAAAATTTTAATTTTTTTTTTAATTAATTTTAGTTAAATTTACTCTCAAAAGATAATTTAATTAAATTTTTAATTCAAGAAATATAAATTTTTTATTAATATAAAAATTGTAATTCTATATATATATATATATATATATATATAATTTATATTAAAATAGGATGTTACAAGTCAAATATGCTATTGTTTATAATTGATAGATAAAATTCCCAACCAGATGATTAAATTGAAATTTTTTTCTAATATAATCATGACACTCAAAACATTATAAAAATAACTATTAACAGTTTTTTCTAAATTAGATGGTAGAAGAAGGAGATAATTTGGTTTTTTATCATAATATGTATAAATATTTTGCTATTTGATATTCCATTATTAACTTATAGATATCTTTCACCATAATGATTATTTTTAACTATTGATAAATTAATGAATATCTTAAAGTTTTTGTAAATAATATTAAAATATCATTTCATGGACAACTAACTAAATTTCAGATAGATGAGATATAACACATTCTAAAATGACTTTTAAATCAACTCCCATTCAATTTAAAGAAAATAAAAATAATTGATGATAAACTTCACAAGTTATTTTCTATAATAATATTTTTTAAATAAAAAAATTACATAATGTATTTATTGATTATTTATTTACACATATCATAAGGCCACTAGCTTTAATATTTTGTGATTTTTTTATAAATAATCAATCGGTACATATGCGTAATTTTTTATTTAAAAATATTATTATTATAACAAAAATTCTAAACTCACAATTTCCACTTTCCATACAAATTCACATTTACATACAAAAGCTTAACGTTGATTAGTAGTAAGTGCAGATATCAATTTAATTGCATATAAAGAAGAACAATGATACATGTATATGGAAATAACCAATATTTTTTATAAATTAAATACTTACATATTTTTTATACATAATGAATGACTTATTAATTTTTTTTTTCCTAATTATCTTAATTTTATTTTTTATTTTTAAAGTTCTTTAGATAATAGTTGGAACAATGAAATAAAGTGATTTAGATAACACGTTTTTGAATAAAAACAAAATAACAAGATTATAGAAAAATATAAAAATAGAAATGAAAAAATTAATAAATTATGTCAAAAACATACTTTAGTTTATTTTGCATATTATTTTCAAAATAAATAAAAAATGTAAAATAAAAAACGAAAAAATTCTAATTAACATGTATATAGCAGTACTGGTTGGTATGCTAATAATTATTTAATTAAAGGTTTTGGATTAAAGTTGTGTCTGTTCACCCAACGACACTGCATTAAAGCAATTATATTGGTGCATTGCACCATAGGCGTATTTTTGCATACTACTCCGTTTTGGGGGACTTCAAATACCCAAATCCAAAACATGTTTCTGTTATCAAAATTACTTCCTCTAATCGTGTTCCAACCACTCAAAATCTCTTTCTTTACAACTTTCGTCTTTGTAGAAAATAATTAGTATTCTAGGTGATTCAAATAAAAAATATTATCGGTATTTAACTCATCCCGTAAAATCAGTTTAGAACGTGACTCAGTTAACAATTTGTGAACTAAAATTCAGTGTTAATTATTAACAAGTGGCCGAATCAATCAAGGCCCAACAATCTTTTTAAGATGGCTCTAATACCATGTAGAAAGTGATTATCTATGTCTAATTCACCCTCAAAACTGACTTAGAAGATGGGTTTACACCTCACTAATATATTATAATTTGGCCTCATTTTTAGTCAATGTGAGATTTCTCCAATAAAAACGGATTCAAGAGGTGAGATTTACATCTCACTTATATACTATAATTCGACTTCATATTTAGTTCATGTGAGATGTTTCCAAGATCCATTCTCACATTGACGAGACTTCCTCAATTCGAGACTTTACATAATAACTCGTTAACAATCTTATTAAAAATTAGAATTTATCAAATCATATAAAAATGATCCTAATCTATTAATAGGTGATCTAATAATATGTCAATCAAAATTTAATATATTAAGAAGTAATCAAACAAATTTATTTGATTGATGATTTAATCAGTAAAAAACTTATCAATAAAAACTTATCAATAAACATGAGAATTAACCTCAATATAATTTTAATTTAATTATTATTAATGTTGGATTCATGTTTCATGTATCAAGTCGTGAAAAATATGAAAAAATTTACTGTTTATAATAATAATAATCTTATTCCACTCAACAATATTATATTTGAATAGAAAATGTTTGTGATCTCTAAAAGTAATAATAAAAGAAGGTTTGTTTGCTTGATTTTTTGTTCATGGAATCTTTGAATTAACACATACCCTAGTCAACTAATCGATAGATTTGTCTGATATATATTTGTTCAGATGATTTATGTAAATTGAATTATTATGAACACCAGAAAATAAAAAAACACGTTTTTGGGTTTGAAAAGGGTATATACCTACTTAGTATAGCTAGTAAGATGTTATACCTACTCGAGAATGAAATACAGTGTATGCAATCCCTATCTCCACGGGATATGTTATTTTCACAAATCATATCAATAATAGGTTCATTCTGATCCAAAATGGTCCAATTTCATCAATTTAAATCGCTAGTTATTGCACTTTTTTTCTTCTTTTTTTATATTCATCCATACATATTATAAATATTGTTGATAAAATTCCACATTTATTTAAAAATGAGTTGAAATTATAGTATATAAATAAGGTATAAATCTCATCTTTTAAATTAATTTTGAAGGTGAGTTAGATACCATAATCACTTTTTACATGTATCATTATTTCTTTAATAAATTGTTATCACTTTGTTAGTTGGGTCTAGATTGAACTACGTGTTAACAAGTCATGTTCAAGTCGTGAGAATATATTATAGTTCGGTTTCATTTTTAATTAATGTGAAATTTTTCCAACATATATTTATTTTAATCTTTATATTATTAAAATATAGTCTTATTTATATATGTTATTTAATTTTTTTAAAATTTAAATATAATTTTTTATCTATTTTTTTATTTTTTAAGTAAAAACACCGAAATAATAATGAAGTGATGAATGTAAAACACCTTTATTTTCATATATGTTTAAAGTTTTTAGGATTTTTATATTATTACGACGCCGAAATTACGTCGGTTTTTTTTTTAAATTAATAAATTATTTTTTAATAATATAACCTCATTTGTGTATGAAGAAAAACTATATGACTAACTTCACTTATGAATTAAATTTTTTGTAATTTTTTTTATCAAATTTTTATTTGTGTTGGATTATATTTTCGTTCATAATATTATGAATACATTATTAATGTTAAAAGTTGAAAAAAACAATACTATATTTAAAATTTACAAGAACTAAATTAATATAAAAAAAACTATAGAGACTATATTAATAAATTAAATATTTTATAAGGATTAAAATAATATTTTTACTTAAACGAAATTATAAACAATTATGTCATGCCGTTATTTTCATCTACTTATATCATTAAATTTTTAATGCCATTAAAAATTTGAAACAAAATATTTATATTTTATAAAAACTGAAATAAAAAAAATACTTCATAGAAACTATATTAATATATTACTTATTTTACAAAAATTAAAAATATATTTTATTCTAAAATTTATTTTATTTTAATTTTTAACTATAAAGGCTTTTCTGAAAGGTTCTTAAGAAATAACACTACCTATTATAAGTGATTTTAATATAGCTTTCAATATGGGTGATTACATATTGGAGTGTTGATAGTTTTTTTTTTTTTTTTTATCATATAAAACTAAATATAAAAATTTAATTTAGTTTAATTTTAATTTAATATAAAACTTAAATTAAAAAAAATTATTATTTTATAAGTTAGTTTGAATAAGTTTTTGAAACTTTTGTTACTATAAAATTGTCAAATAGTTTCTTAAAAAAACTTGTAAAATATTTTTTTTAAAATAAAATTTTAAAAGATACATGATTTTTTTATGATTATTATTATTATATTTATAATTTTAATATTTTATTATATTTATAAATAAATTACTAATAAAATTGAATTCAATATTGAAGAAGATGAATTAATATTTATTAATATTTTTCAATTTAATTCAAATTAACAAGTAATTTTATTCAAGAAAATGAATTTGAATTTTTTTACACATTCAACAACTACTTGTTAATAGAAGAAATTTAATTAAACTAGTGAAATAGTTCAGGTAAAGAAGATCACATAAAAATTATATTATTTTATTTTTTAACAAAAGTTACATCCAATTTATTTAATCATATTAAGTATATTCATTATGTATTTCAAGTTTTACAAACATTTTACAAGAAAACTAAAAAATACAAACACATATACCAAAATTTTAAACTACCTTTATGTCAGTACTTCTAAAACTCTATCACAAGAATTTTTTTCATTATTCAAGAATAAAAAATTGATCATTTATTAAGCTAAATTATATGCAACAATTATACAGATTTATAGAACATAATATTGTTATAAATCTTCTAGCACTTTGATCTTTGAAAAGTCTTAATCATATTTCGTAAATAAACTAGCTTCAATTTATAAAATTGATTTAGCAAATTAAAAAAAGGTGTAATCTATTAAAACATATAGGGAACAAGTCTCACAAAAATTAATATATTAAAATAATTTTTTAATATATTATAATCATTAATATCTATTCACTTAAGTGATTTTAATCAATTAATTTATCAATTTAATTGTTAAATTACAAATATTTCATAATTGATTTTAATAAAATTAATAAATTAAAATGACAATTTAATAAATTAAAAAGTTCCCAAAAGCTTCCCAACCTTCATTGAATTATTTTAACAAGTTTAAATTTACATTTAATCAATCAATTATCATTAAATTCAATTTATTCCAAAGTTCCATCCAAACAAATTCTTATATATAACCCAAAACACGTTGAAATCAATCATATCTTTTATTCAATCAAGTTAATTAATATTATGAAATTGGAATCACTATTTTATATACTCAATTAAATATATTTTATATATTTAATTAAATATATTTTATATATTTAAAATATTATAATCGTTGAATTTATTGTTGAGGTATTATTATTTTTCAAAAAATACGCGATATTAATTCTTAGTACTACTAATTCATATGTATGGATGAATTGGGTTGTTAACGTAATTGGGCTTTACAATTTTTTCACATTCTTTGACAATAATTTTGATCAATTTTTGGGTTTGGAATATTAAAAAATTTTCCAAATTGAAATTTTCTTCCTTCTATACAAGGGTTTCCACCAAAGAGAGATCTATGTAATTTAATGCGTATATTTTGATGTTAAAAATTATGTATAATGTAATAAATTTAGTAAACTAAGATTATGACATGATTTATATGTAAACGTATTAAATGCATGGTTTAAGAGGAAATTAATAACTTAGAAAGTGCTCTTAGATTAAGAAGTAATGAACAAAATGACATATATCATACTAGTAATGTTCATGGTGCGGTTTGGTGTAGTTTTTTTTATTAAAAATACCTTCAAATCAAATATAAAAATTTTAGGTGGTTCGATTTAGAATAGAAAAAAAAATCGAATCTATCCAAACCAATTTTAGCGATTTAGATGTGATTTGTGATTTTTAATTTTTAATTTTTAATTTATTATATTTTTTATTAAAAATAAATTTATTTTTATTTTTAAAATTAGAATATAATTATAATAAATATATTAAAAAATATATTAAATAATAAACTAATAAAATATAACTATTATATATGTCATATAAGAATAAAATTAGTTTATAAATAATTTTATTCAGAATAAAATAGAAAAATAATAAAAAATTATAAACTAAAAATAATAATAATATTATATGAGAAGAGGGTAAATTATTAATTATTACATATCTACTAAAATTATCACCAAATAATATCTTATAATATTTATTCGATTCAAACACAACCAATACTAGTAAAACACATCATCTAATATAAACATCTATTAGAAAATTATAACATTTATTTTGTTTGTTTTCAATTATGTTGTGAAAAATTTTCTATATTCTATTTAATTTTCCTTCTAGAATTTACATGAGAATTTACATGTTGTCGTTATTTTTGACATGAAAAAAAAAAAGATAACTTTTAGTTTTACCCATTTTTGTCTTCCTTTGTTTGTCTTCATTAAAGTTATGATAGATTTTTTCAGATAATTGAGATTATCTAATCATACTATATTTTTCTTAAATATCTAATGCTTCTAAAAAAAATAATAATCCTTATAACCTATAATTGATATTTTTATTATTAAAGTGGGTACCCCACTTGTGTATGGTATTTTTTTCTATTATTATTTTTCACAAATGCCTAAAATATAATAGTTCTTGATAGAAATTTTTAGTTTTGTATTTAAAAGAAAAAGAGAAAAAGATAATATAAATTGATGAACATCGTGAAATTTTATTAGAAGACTTTTATATAAAACAAACATATTGTATTAAATTACAATCCCTTATTTTGTAAGTATAACCACATTATTGAAATTTTAAAGAAAGAACCATAATAATATAAGATTCAAATCACAAACGAGGTCACATTCAGTGTGCATTCAACCAGAGTCCATATTTATTATCTATGTGTCATATTTTTCATGTTTTTCAAGCAGAAACAAAATTTTTTAGCATGCCGACAATGTTATCTTATAATTAATGTATCAAAGACATTAAAACCACAACCATGTAGATTTATAGCAAACATGCATTAATAATCAAACTCTTCCCTAATTGAAAAAACAAAAAAAATCATTAAAATCTCATATATCACTAACTACCTAACATGTTTCTCCACACATATTTCTTTCATCATATATTTTACTATATTCACAATTAAACACAATGTTACATATCCCATATCAATTAAAGATAAGACTAAATTAGTATATAAAAGTGGGTATAAATCTGACCTCATTGAACCGATTTTATGATGATGAATTATGCTTAAAATCTACTTCTCTTATGATATCAGAGCTTATCTAGTAAGTTTGTTAATTATATTGGGTCACCTGCTATCGAGTTATTATTGTTGGTCTACCTAATCAAATTTAGGTTTAACAATTTCTTAACTAAGACTTGATTTATTAATAAGTGATCAAATCTAATCTAATAAACTTATTAATTAGATATCAAAATGAAATAAGTAGTTATTATACATAATTCATTCTCAAAATCAGTTTAGAAGATGAATTTATATCACATAAAATTTTATTTCTATTCGATATAAGATTTCTAATAATATTGTTCTACAAAATCAATAAAAAATGAGAAGGTTAAATGTTCTAGTTTTTTTTATCTTGTTAGACTACTTATAGATAGATTATATCACAATAAATTCCTTAAATAAAAATTAATTTTAAGAAAAAAATATTTAATCATTGTATAGAATGATTTAGAAACTATTTTAAAAATAAAAAATTGTTACTCTTCAAAATATGTTCTATTATTATTGAATAGTTTTTTTGAACTCTAATTAAATCAACTCCAAAATTAGTAACCAAGATTTTAACTATTTAAATTTAAATTCTAATGTAATCTTAACTACTTTAGTGATTAATCCTTTAAACTTAAAAGCCATTAATTCAATCTCTAGAAGTAGTTTTTCTTGTGCGGGTTTAGTCAATAAGTTAGAAGAGGTTTTGCTAAAATATTTTTTATATAAATTAAATTTAAGTTATGTAAAAAATTAAAATTAGCTTATACAAAAGTAAAAGATTAAATTTAGATAATCATATGAGAGTTTTTATAAATTAATTTATTTGAAAGTTCATTTTAATTTATATATAAGTTTTTTCTTTTAAAAGATCCTTCTATTATGTGATGTGTTTTTTTGCTAAATATGAAAAATCAATGTATCTAAAGATTACACCGACACCAACCATAATTAATCCCGATAAGATTTCTCCATTGAAATTGCACGGAAGAAAAATGCAATTCCTACATTAATTACTTCCTTTTTTCGAAATTAAATTTAATTATTCTTGTAAATATCTTTGATGACTTAATTAATCACACTGCATAAAAATATAGCTTTGAATTAACAATGATAATAATTGCTTTTATAATCTCTCAACTATTCTAAAAGAAATATAATGATAATAATCATTTCTATAATAAAGAAATATATTTTTAATTATAATTTTAAATTTTTGCAAGAACATTTATTTATATTCTAAGAAAAAAATATTTAGATTTTTTATTTATTTTCTAAATTTAATAATTAAGATGATTTTATATTATCTATAATTGAATTACAAAAGAATAAACAATAAAAATTAAAAATAATTCTCCAATTCTTCTTTTTAAATAAATTAATCTTCCCATATATATCAATATATATATATATTAAATTAATTAGAATATTTTATTCTATAAATCTAATTAAATATTTTAATTAATCAAAATAATTAAATTATATATATTTTTTCTAAAATATATATAACATTACATGGGGCATTAGTGTTTATGAAAGAAAGGAATGAGAAAACCTAGTAACATTTGTGTGACACGTGAGTTCTGTTAGACCATAAAGAAATCAATAACAAAATATAAAATATCAATAAGTTATGAATTATGCAAAAACATGTCAACAAAATAAAATTAAAATTAAAATTCCTATTTATTCTCATGATTTTGATAATTATGGTGAATGGTAGAATTTTGATAATATAAATGCTAAAATTTTTCCAATCCCTAAACTATAATAAAAAAAGAAATAGAAAATGAAGTCAACAATAGTAATAAATGCTAACTTTGTTAAAATACAGAAAGTTAATTTCTATAGTTAAACATTTTATATTTTGTAGCTAAAAGTAGAAGGTTTGAGTAAGGTTTTACTTTCATAAATTCTACTAATTTAATTTTTTGTTATATTTTTATTATTTTAATTTCATTTATTTAAAAATAATACCCTAATCAATAAATATAAATATATCTGCTTTCTAATATAACAAAGAGACAAATATTGAAATATTTAACTCATTAGTATGGTAGTAAGATATTTTGGATACATATAGTTTAATGCGATCATTGTATCTTTAAAATCTACATAAAAACAAATGATATCAACACCAATAATTATTTATAACAACCTAAACTAAATTCAAGTACGGTATAATGTAACATTAATTCAAGAAATATAAAAATTATAAAGAGTTTAATTTAAAAAACCTTATATCTATTAAATATATATATATAATAAATATGTATATAATTTAATTGTTTATGATAAAGACAAGAGATGAAAAGCATAATCTATGTATAACATGAGAATATAAAGTTTGTGATTTAATTGTAATTCGCATGAAATTCCTTCTCTTAAAGATCCGTGAGGGCAATGTAATTTGGGCATACGTAGGTGACTTTATCATTACGTCCATTTATTGATTAATTAAAGTTTTCTGGTAAATTGGGGCTTCTATCTCTATAAAATAGTATCCTAGGGTTTGGTTTTCCCCATGAAAGGAACCTTCCACAATTTTGGCATGACAAAAAACCACTTCATATTTTTACGTGTATCCAAATTAACTTTACTACAACAACAATGTGTAAAAATATATTCTCTTATGATTTCTCTTAACGTGTTCGTAATGATTTTTGTTAGGTATAGAAAGATAATACTGAAAAGATTTTTTATAAATGAAAATAAATAAGTTTATATATTTTTTTCTTTTATATATTATTTTCATTTGAAGATTTTAACTCAAAATTTTAAAACTAAGGATTTATATATATTTTTTTATATACTATTTAAAATTTTTATTTATATCTAATATGAGATTTTAATTCATTATTAATAATAAATTAGTGATAAATTTACACTGAACATAAAAAATTGTAAAGAAAAAAGAGTTAAGATAAGAAAAATTAGGGTGAATGAAAAAGGTAGTGCAAGAAAGAAATGGAACGAGGGTCCAATCATTCATTCATCCGCGTGTGACCACTTTCTTTCTTCTTACCTTCTTACAATTAATTAACGCTCATTTTTCTAGCTTATCTCTTTTCTTTTCCTTTCCCATTTATTTATTCATAAATAAATAATTCAAATATTCTTTTTAATAAATTAAATAAATGAAGAAAAAAACCTCGCTTTCTTCTTCTCTCTCTTTCGACTGTGTATTGACGAGACAACGCTTTCAAACGCTTCATAAACTTCAAAAACTACGCGTCCCTTCCTCTTCTCAACCAAACCCAAACAAAAACCCTAAGTTTCTCTCTCTTCTCTCACTCTCTCTACTCTCTCTCTCTCTACACTCGCTCTTCGAATTTCGCAGGATTCGATTCCAATTTCCTTCAACGTAGATCGCGTGTTCTTCTGTGAACTGTGAAATTCGCGCGCGCAATCCATGAATGGAAGACAAGGACGGAGCAACCTCCGATCCCGCCGCGGTTGAGTTCGCCGGTGACACGAGTTGGACATTCGCCGCCGATGGCTCCGACAGTGCGTACCTGTTCTCCGGCGACAAAGAGCGAAGCATACTCAGGGAATTCGGCTGGAACCTCGAATCGGACCAGCTGAACCGGATCGGCACCGACGATGGATTGTGGATGCCAGTTCAGTCCTCTTTGACCGGTTCGATCGAACCGGCCGCTGCGGCGTCGTCGCGGTCGAATAATCAGTCGGTGTCGTCGAGCTCCAGCGAGGATCCGCCGGAGAAATCAACCGTCTCCGACGAGAAACCGCCTGAGATACCGTGAGTTCGCGAAAACGCCAAAAAAATGAAAAAAAATTAATAGAAAAATAACTTCACTGCTTTCAACTTTGCATAAAACTTTCCTGTGTGCGTGGTGAATACGTAATTAACGTAAATTTGTGGGGGAAAGTTTAATAGGAATAACTGAAAATCTCCACATCAACGAAAATCACAATCGAATCAACTTGTGGTTTGTTTGTATGCACCGTATTTTATTTTATCGTGTTCTATTTTATTCCATTTTAATATTTTATTTTTGATTTATTCGAGTCAGTGCAATTCTCTGCCCGTACAACAAGAATCTTCTTCCAAACAGAACATTTGTAACTGACTCAATTTTTTATTTGTTACGTTTAGCAATTTTTGAGAATTCATGGGTCGAAAAAAAAGTGAAAACGGGGGTGTAAAAAGGAGAAAAAAAGGGTTGCCTTTTCGGTTGTGCGAAGTTTTTCCGCCCACGAGCACCGCCGTTATTGCGGCGGAAATGGCGTCCTTCTATGCCATCCAATGCTTAGCAGAGTGATAATAATTTAGTGGTGTTCATTATTTTCGTATTATTATCGTCATTATTACACTTTGTTTTGAGGAGAGTTTGAATAGTCAATGAAAGAAATAGAATGCCATAAAATAAAATGGAAAGCAAGGGTGGGTAATTGGGCTCCACTTTTCCTTTTTTCTTTATTGTTTTCTTAAATGATTTATGCTTGCACATACTGCTCTTGAATTTTTTTGGGCATTAATAAGATTCTAACCACTTGCAGCTTTTTGGTTCAAATTACATGGTCATTTTTACATTCGAACATGAATAACAGGGTTTTTGCTTTCTAAGTATGATGCTTATTCATTTTAGTGTTATATGATAGCATTGCATTAATTAGCATTTTGTGCTTGCAATTATCATGTATGCAATACAATTGAATGTAGGTTGCCTATTACATATTGGTTCTTCCCCTAAATATTGATTTCTTGTTTTCATTGTAATGCTTGTGGTCCATATTTTATGTGCACTATTTTCTAATTAAAAGAAAATTAATGTTCAATTAGAGCTCAGTTATACGTACCAAGGTGTTATTAGTCTTAGTTATGGGATGACTACCATGCAGAACTGTTTTTGTTTCTTTTTGCCCCAATGCCATATGAATCTTATTGTTTTGGCCTTTGCACATAATATGACTTTAATGATGATTTTGAA
Source organism: Macrotyloma uniflorum (assembly GCA_016859785.1). Classification (NCBI taxonomy): domain Eukaryota; kingdom Viridiplantae; phylum Streptophyta; class Magnoliopsida; order Fabales; family Fabaceae; genus Macrotyloma; species Macrotyloma uniflorum. The sequence goes on from BDMB01000021.1 coordinate 1,951,026, forward strand.
AATTCTGAATTGGCACCAATGAGGCTTTTAGTGGAATTGTGATCAATCCACAGCCTCTACTCTAATTCAAATTTGATTGCTTATCTTGTGCGCATTCAACATATGGAATTTGTACATAATAGTATTTTTATTTTTTTATCCATTTTATTTATATATGTTAATAGGCTTTACCCACACTTCTTTTTATAGATTATTAACTGTTAAAACTTAAATTAATGTATTTATCAGAATTGCCTTATCTTAGCTGCTAGCCTCACGATTTGGATTTTTGCTTCATGGATGTTTATGAAATACAAGACAAAGGAATATGATCTTACATTACCTAGCGTTACTTTTTAGAAACAGATAGTCCCCAAATCTTTACATAGAAGTGGTGTAAATATTCACGATATTTCTCTACACAATATAATCTTGAGTATGATTGATAAACAACAGAAATATAAAATCTGCTCCTGATTTAGGTCGTTTTTCTTGTTCTGATTATTTCTCTATGCTGCTTTTATTCTGAAAAACTGTAAGTGGAATATTTTGTAGGAGTAAAGGTAAAAAGAAGGGGCAAAAGCGAATACGGCAGCCACGGTTTGCATTTATGACCAAGAGTGAAGTTGATCATCTTGAGGATGGCTACAGATGGCGGAAGTATGGTCAGAAGGCAGTTAAAAATAGCCCTTTCCCTAGGTTTACAGCTACCTTGACATCAAATTATATTTTAATTATATTAAAAATATGATATACAGTTGTCTATTTTGGGGCCTTTTGCCTTTTATTAAATTTTAGTTTTTGTTAACATAACACATGTAGTATTGTTTTAAAACATTTTTTTTTTAACCTTCAGACGTGCTTCAGAGATAAAAAGGAAATGAAAAAAAAAAAAGAAATATGTCAATTAACTCAGCATGCGGTGCATGTATATTACCAATCATTTACCTGATTGTAATTGTTTTTCCAATATATTTTAACTAAGAAATATGTGTGAGAAAAAGTTTGTTAAAAAGGGTTTAAACACTCCTATAAACATGAAAAAAAATGATAAACCACGATGATTTCAAATATGATATTTTTGCTAATTCAAATATCTATATTTCCCTGGATAGATCAGATGAATATTATTGGAAGCCGTCAATGTATGAGTCTTTGTGCTGAACACTTTTGGAATAAATTGGCAGTGATAACTGCACCAGAAAAGCTAACTGACAACATTGCACTAATTAGTTATTCTGATGCATTTATATGTCTTTTGCAGGAGCTACTACCGCTGCACAAACAGCAAATGCACGGTGAAGAAGAGGGTTGAACGCTCTTCCGAGGACCCAACGATTGTGATTACCACATATGAAGGCCAACACTGTCATCATACCGTTGGATTTCCTCGAGGGGGAATCATTAGTCATGAGGCCGCTGCCTTTGCGGGCCAGTTGGCTCCTACAATGTCACAATTTTATTATCCAATTCATTTACCCAGAGAGAATAATAATATTAATACTCTCAGCTCCATTTCTCAGCCATCCCAAGCACAGGATGATGCATCTAGAGGATCCAGCGCTGTAATGGCAGCTGATGCATCCTCACTGCAGCCTCCCACGGATGAAGGGTTGCTTGGAGATATTGTACCTCCGGGAATGCGCATCAGATGAGAGAATCATTTTATGGTATAAATATTCAACCTCGCTGGATCTTTTCTTATTTATTTTAGGCTTATTGATAAACTTTTCCGTATATATTAAAAAAATTATCTAATCACACCTTTTGTAAATGCATTTTTGAGTTTTTAAGGAGGTTTTACAAAACTAAATTCTTTTCCATTAAAAAGAAGTTTTTTTTTTCATTACACTTCTGTTGTGCAAATAAGGGAAAAAGTTATTTATGTTTTAAGGGGACAAAGATTATTTATATTTTAGCAAAAAAAAAGAACTCTATTTCCAGAGATTTCACAAATATAATTATTAGTTAATCCTTAAATATAAAATCTAAAAAAGCTAGCAACGTATATATGATGATTCAAAAATACAATTTAGCAATTAAATTTTAAGAACATTTTTAACATTCACTTTCAAGTATAGATTTAAGTAATCAAAGTGAAAAGGTTTTGTTAAAAAAGTTTAGTTTATATTTTTATAAACAAAGTAATATATAAAATGACATTATAAAGGTATTTTTTTAGGTCATTCAATCATGAAAGTGTGCCTTCTAAATTGATTAGTTACCGAGCTGTATTTAGAGATCTGAGATAAAAGAGTGGATTGGATTGCTAAAGCTTTTTGCTTTAAATTATAATAAATATGTCAAGTATCTTCATATTGTTTTTCTTTTTAAGGTTTGTATGGAAAATAATAAAATATAAGTTTTTATTATTTTACACTAGTTTTAAAAGCAAAAACTATATAGAACTAAAGTGTTATTTCTTCAATTACAAGTGAAAAAATATACTTATAATATTTTGATAATCAATGCGTCATATACAACCTTTACAAAAGAATATAATTATAACTTTTTTATTATATATTTTTATTATACTACTATTTTAAAAAGGTTATCTAATGAATATATAAAAAATAAAAGGTAATAAGGGAAACTTTTTCTCAGCTTAAGTTACTCTTACATATTTTTCTTTAATTAGAGCAAATAGTTCGGATATGGAATAGTGTGAAAAATATTAGTTTCATGAAATGCCATTATTTGTATTGCATGTATTTTATTTACTTTTTTCTAGTTTTGTGAAAAATTACAATTTCGTTTCGGTACTGATCGGACATTGTAAAATTTTCTAACTTGTTAGTGCATAGAGATTAAAGGATTACAAGTATATATATTATTTGTCCGTTTAAATTTTTATCATGTGTTTTTATTTATATTTTTTTTAAGTAGCTTGAAATGGCAAAATAATCGGAGTCAACAATTACACTCTCGTATTACAGGACTTCATATTCCTCAGTTAATGAAAGTTAAAACTTTAGCATGATAAATGGGTCGGCAGATATCTTTTCTGCTTAAGATCTGCTTTCATGTGGTTATGACACACGCATCATTACTATCATAATGCATATCTTTAGTGGCTGAGAACTTCTCTGGCAGAAACTTAATTATATTGACTAATGATGTTGTTTTCAGGAGCACTTAGACATCTTAGGTTAAAGTATGATGGAGACAAAGGAATTCAAAGGTGAACCTTACATTAGTCTTCAATTGACTGCTTTTAGATGCGTTGCTCTTAAAACTTTACAAAAACTTGAAACCTTTTATTTTTTCAGAATAAAAATAGTGGTTAGTGAACCTTTTCTTTCTCCAGAAGAAATATAGAGTGGCTTTGGAATGATTTATTGTTAAAAGATTATATTTATTATCTGTGAATTTTTAATCATATATTTACATTTAACAGAAAAAAGAAAGAGTGTTTTTTTTGTTGTTGTTTGTCTTCTTTTCATCTTACGAGCCTTGAATTGTTTAATCTTCTTTAAGCTCTCGACTTTTTGCTCGGAAAGTCTGCTCCGCATTACATATCTGTTTCTCTTTATTGGGCAGATCAAGAAATTTGCTAGGTCTTCATGTCTTTCAAAAGCCAATTCGATTCTATATATATATATACACACAGACAGACCTAATATAAAATTTGCTGTCTATCACTTTCAAAGAGAACATGACATGTCTCTCGATGGAGTTTCATCCTCAATGTGACTGTACTTAGGCTCATATATCATATCTACGAGGGTTTCTTGCTAGATTATTGTGTTCGAAAAAATCTGTTGTTATTTAGCACCTCCACATTTACAGACATATTTTTGTGTTATTTAGCTTAATATTAGTCATTATTTGAGGTACACAGTACGCGTACACGGTTACGGTTGGTGATAGTTATAGATAGGTCGGTCCCGGGACGTCATTTGAAGCATAAAGAGAAAAGGGAAAGGGAAAGAAAAACTCACCTTTTAGAAGTCAGGTTGACAGGTTGCACGATTGTCGCATCTGATCAAGTTGTTGTCGGATAATACCCACGATGAGTTGTAGACGAGTTAAATGTGAGTGCTTCCTCTATATGATTGTGAGCTAAGCCACGATTGACACTGTTAGTCTAGCACGAAGGCTTAGTTTTCCATGGCATCAGGAGTCAACATTTGATTTTCTATTTGAAAAGATACAAAGTTTAATGTTTTTCCGGGTCTCAAACAATATTGGTCTTGGAAAAGGAGAATACAAAATAAAAAATAAAAAATTATGAACTAGCCTTGTGTAGATGTCTTCTCCTTTACCTGCCCTTTTGTATATTGACTACACAAACAACAGATACATAAGGTAGAACGTATATATCAAAGTACCAGATGAGATGATGTTGTTCTGTATTATCTTATATATTGAACAAGCGTTTTTTGTTCTTGATGTTGTTCACTCATGAATGCTTGCAATAATGCATAATTGCACTTGATCAATCTAAATATATCTCGTTATCCATGTTTTGTATTTGATGGGCCAATAATCCTTGTCATGATTTGATTCGGCTGATGATCAGGTAGAAGTGGAGCAGCGAAATGCATGGTCTTGCATGCATTTTTGTTTCCTGCACACTCTGAACCAGTAGGCCACAAGCGGCAGCAATTTTTTCTTTTAGCAGCAAGTGCTTTTTAGCCATCTATTGTCTCGAGAAGCGAATATAGTATTCATGCATGGGTACCTTACAACCTCGGTAGCAGGTAAATTATCTATCTTGGGTCATATATTTCGACCTTGACTAAGTATCATTCATTTAGTGATAGATATTATGTATGTATTAGATTATTATAAGCAATAGCCACTGTGCATAATGTATATTAATGCAGCTCTTTCAATTGAACTAAAAATTCTCCTTCAGATTGTACAATATGTATGAAACCTAAACTCCTTGTAAACTTTGATGTCATGTCCACTATTTATAATCCATGTAAAAGTGCATATTTTGCCAACCTAAGCACAAGTTTTGTTTTATATGTGAAATTATTTTAATGGAGGGGGATTGATAGTTGAGGCATTAAATAACTGGGTGGTGGTGTGTATGAATAATATTGCGTGGTTATTAGACATTAATGGTTGATAATGTACGTGGCGTTGAAAAAGATAGGGCAACGGTTAATAGGGATGGTGGTGCGCTATCAGTTGCGTGGAATTCGAGATTGCTTGGGAGTCGGCAGGCCACAACTTTATTCCACTCACTCCACTTTTCACTTTTCACTTTCCACTTTCCACTCCTTTCTTTTTCAGATTTCACCTTTTCTTTTATTTCATTTCCATGCTTTTCCTTCTTTACTATTTATTCTCTTTTACGCCCTTCTTCCCCTCACCATTATAATACTATATATTAAGCTTATTGTTTAATTCACCCCAAAAAACCATCTTTATACAATTCAGTTACAATTTGTTTTTACCTGCATGCTATATTACATCTCGCATTATATTATTCATTTATTTTTCTCCTTTATTTCAATCTTACTTTCACTTTTATATTAATTACATTTTTACATTCTTTTTCTTTCAAGTTTAACTGCTTTTACACTTTTAAATAAAAAATAAAAAATACATTTTTTTTACATTAAATTTTTTTTCTTTAAATATTATATCTCAACTACTTTATTCTTAGGTATTATATACTATTACGTATTTTTAAATTAAATTAAAAATATAAATTACAAGTCAATTTTTAAATTATCAGAAATATATGCATAAGTATCTTAGATAATACAAAAGTATATACTGGAAATTATTTAAAGGAAGAGTACATTAGGAAAATTAACTATTTTTAAATGAATAAATTGTAATCTTTTATGTATGAGTGAATGATAGTATAAATTTTTTTAAGAAGGTTGTTCTTAAATTTTATTTTAGTTATAAATTAAAATTCTTTTAATTAATTGTGCATATATGTTTTGAATTTTTATTTTTATTTTATTATTTTATTATTTTATAGACTTAAATGCGTTTAGGTTCATGTAAAATGAGTGGGTTTTGGCTTTGGTTCCTGTAAAAAATTTCTTTAATTTTAATTCCTCTAAATTGAAAATAATTTCTAGTCTATATAAAATATATAAAAAAATTTCTTTAATTTCAGAAAAATATTTATCTTTTTTTTTTTTCATTCTTTCAAAAATTGGAATCACTAATTTTGTCTCATAATATTTATTTTAGGATCGATAAATAATGTCTTTTATATATGTCAAAGTTTTTTTCTAAATTTATTATTTATTGATATTTTATCACAAAACACAGCTTTGAATGATTATTTGATTTTTCTTTAACATACTAAAAATATAAATAGTTAATGAGTATCATAAAATACTAAAGTTAAAAAATAATAATTTTTATTTTTAAAGAAATTAAAAACAGAAAAAGAAAATATGGAGACTTAAATCAAAATACTTTAATTTTTCAGGAAATAAAAATATATTTAAGTTTATTTTATATTTTTCCTGAAATGTTTATTCATATATCCGGATGCTGAGAATTTAAAATACTTTTTATTTTAATTTGTATTTTTAAGTAACCTACAATTAAAATATTTGTTTGATGAATGAAATATTAATAAAATTTTATAGAAAAATAACTTCAGACCTTCTAACGAAAACTTGAAATATGTAAAGTATGATATTTCCATATATATTTATTGATTTTGGTGTGTTAGCTGTGAGTTTTGTAGAAGTTAGACATACACTGAGTAGACGTATGTTGTCCTCTCAGATAATCACCACCACTCTAATTTTTTTTGGATTGATAATATCTTTATCTTTTCCAACCAGAAATTTATCTTGGAATAGTGTTTACCATTCCAAATGGATTTTGTTAAAACATTATAATGTTATTTAATAATTTTAGATTATAGTAAGAAGAATGAAGTGGAATGATTTAAAAGGAAAGTTGGTGTTTGTATGATGTAATGGCCGTGATTTCGGATGATAGTTTTGGTGAGTCCAAATATATCTAGCTTTTTTTTATTCAATATATCTAATTTTTTTTTTCTAATTTGTATTTATTTTACATTTATTGTAGGTAAAGGTTTTAGAAAAACCCTTTATAAATTTGTATAAAGTTTTTCATTATCAATTTGAGGTTTTCATGCATAGATATATTAATTTTACATGAATATAGTAGTTTGTATAAGAAAATTTAGGTTAAAAATTAATAGTGTAGTCCTCTTGAGCATAATGAGTGGTTCATGTGATGTATATGTATAAATATTTCTTTATTTTTTAAGCTAATTTTTTTCCTTATTTGAGTACATGCTACCCTATCATGTAAAGGTACTTTCATTTCATTGGACAACATGTTATTAACCTCTCCCATTACTCTCATGCTCCTATACAATGTCAATGAAGAATCTTTGGATCAGATTTTTATATTGAATGGGAGGGAGTTAAGAAGAATGTGTTGTGTTGTGTTGCTTATGAATGAACTACTATAATTTGCGTATCAACCGTGTTGCAATAGAATATGATTCCATCACATTTAAGTAATTTAAGTAAAGGAAGTTTGAATTCCATGTGGGCAATGGGAGTGTAAGTGAATTGAGGTATCTGAGAGTTACAAAATCAAACCCTTTCCAATTCTAAATTTATTAAAAAATATTTATTTATTGTTCTTATATTTTTTATATAAAACAAAATAAATTAGAAAAATAAAAATAATTATAATATATAAAATAAATTCAAGTGATTAAAATATATATATATATATATATATTATTGTAATATCTTCTTAATATTAAATAATAAAAATATTTGAATTAATTTTATAGTAATTATTTAGAATAAATAAACTTTATTAGGAAGATAATTCTTATTATTATTTTTAAATAATTCTTATTTATTGGAATTCTGAATGTTAATCTGTAATTATAATAATTTTAAATTTTTATCATAATCAATAATCGAAAAAATATTACTATATTATAGTTTTTTTTAAAATATTATGAAAAATATTAATTTTTAATGTAATAATTTTATAAATTATTATTAAAATTATTATCAAACTACATAATAACTTTCATAGATTAATTATAAATTTATATATAATTTATAACTATTAATCAATATATTTTTATAAAAAAATTTATTGATATTAAAAGATATACGCATATAATTCTTTTTATATTAAAGTTTAATTCTTTTCGTATTAAAGTTTAGTAGGAGACTTACTCTTTTTTTCTCGTGTATATTCTTTCCATATTAAAGTTTGGTAACATACTTACTCTTTTTGTTCTTATGTAATAAATATGATTATAGTTTTCCATTCAATGATAGAAATAAGGTAAGTAATGTATTTAAAGCATAATATAATTAAACAATTATCATATATAATAAAATCACACAACTCGTATACATGACATAGATACTTCCAAAATCATTATTTATTATGATAGGACTCAAAGACTAACATCTATATGACACATTGTGATCGACATTGTGCATTATTGGTATTCTCTAATCCTAAATCATACACATAAGATAAGACTATTGGCGTTCTCCTTCACTCATCTTAATGTACCTCTCTATATATTAGGTGCATTACCAACATTCTCTTATCGATTTCTCACTACCTAATTCCGTGTCAATTAGTGAAGTTTGGGATCTCATTGACTCTACTCTAACATAGTTCACCACACTAATTTCATACTCATACCACTTCAAGTATGATGTTCACCTAATTAGGTATTACGAATTACTAGAAGAATTATTGGGTACAAATCGTGTGACTAAAATTATGATGGGAATTGTTAGACAAGTTTTTCATAAAATGACTCATCAACATTTTGATATTGATTCAATGACTATGTTCAACAAATGCATGTGCTTGACGAGTGAGAAATTATCACAAATGGCTCAACACCAATATATGATATAGTTGAGAGTAGGTGATGATTATGACAGAATTATGAACTCATAAGATTGGATATGCCAAATAAGTAGATGAATCTACAATGTTATAAAATTTTCACTAATAATGATGTTCATATGAGATACCTTTACACCTTTTTGGCATGTCTCATCATCTTTGACTCAATTATCTTTTAAAATTTATATCTGATGGTGAATTTTTTTAAATTAGTTTGTCTTATGACATGAATTATTAGGATTTAAAATTCAATATGGTTATAATAGATTATCACTTTTATGTATGAATTTTATTATGTATTATTTTATTTCAACTCATTTATGTATTTTAATTATACAATATTTTTTTTTTATAAATTTTTAAGTGATAATTTTCTTGTATGTATCAGTTAATTTCTGTATTTCAGACTTGACTGTTACATCATCTTCTTTCATATATAAAAAGCAAATAAAATAAAGACAAAGGAAAATAAACAACCCACTGAATTTGAGATGCTTCCTTCTTAAAATCTTCCATCTTTGGAGCACTTGATCAAATCACTACTTTGCTAAAAAATAGCAAATGATCAAATATGCGACTAATTTTTTAAATAGAGACATAATCCTTCTTAAGATGATGAACTTTATTTTTTTGGTGAAAGCTAGATTTTAATTTTTCTAATACCTAACTTTCCGCAAATTAGAATAATTTGTCTCACATTCAAGAAGTTAATATGTAGGTATTATTAGAGTTTTTTTATGTAAGTTGAGATTTGTCCATACTAAGTATATTGTATGAGTTGAAATTTGTTGAAATTTTATGTAGGTATTATTAATATGTAGTAAGATTTATAAGGGCAATGGAGTTAAGAGTCATATCTACAATGTTATTGAAGTTTTAGAAAAATTTGATTATAATAAAGATGCGACATTATTGTTCATACTTAGATGTGAATTATGAGATCACAATTGTAAGAATGTTAGTATTTGGATAGTAAAAGATTGGTTGTTGCATTATATGTATATTCATATTATTAGTCTATGTGATAATAATTATACACAATTAATGTAAAAATATATATTCATGATGTGGCACATAAAACCATAAATTCTTATTAATTAATCACATTATATCGTCTAAAATATAAAGAAGTATAAGACAAATTATCAAATTGGTTAAATAATAATTTTTTTTAAATTATTAATATAAATAAAGTATAATAATATAGTCAAACCAATAAAATTAGCCTAATAAATTAAAGAAATATTTGATAATAATAATAAAAATACTATAATTACATCATCATACTCACAATTTCATCATAACGAGGATATATTAAATTTAATATGAATTGATATTAAGCAACTTTATATACTTTATTTTTTAATATTTGTCAAAAAAAATTTAGAATTAATTTTAGGATTAATAATCTCAAACAAAAATTGCATTATAATTTCATTCGTTTTTTTTTTTAATGTTTATATTTATTCGTTTGTTAATTTTAGAAAATTGTAACTTTATTTGAATTATTATAAATATATATACTAGGTTAATTTTAATAATTTTCCTATAATTTTAGTATTTTTGTTATTTTTATTACAATTTCAAAATTTTATATATATATATATATTAATAATTTTTTTCTTAAATGAAATAATATCTAAATTACTTGAAATTATTTTTCTTCAATATTAATTTTTTAAAATAATATTTTATGCTAAATAGTATTAACTTTATTTTAAGAATCTTTAATTTTGATTAAAGATATTTTGGTTATTCAATAATTTTTGTTTTTTAAAATTAATCCAATCAATTATAAATTTTTTATTTTTTTTCTTTATTTTCTACTATTTTTCTTTAATTCAAATAATTTCTTTTTTTATACAATTTCCTTTCCTTCCCTTTCTATTTCATAAATTTCAAGACAAAAACGGTATTATAAAAGTTAAAATACATTGACACGTAAGGTTTGGTGTACATTGATTGTATAGAAGATATAGGGGTGTTCGTGATGTGGTTTAGTTCGGTTTTTCACGCGGTTTGGTTTGATTCGGTTTGAAATAAAAAAAAATTCGAATCAATCCAAACCAATTTTAGCAGTTTGGTTTGGATCGATTTAAACTAATAAAAATATAACATTGCAGGGAAACATATTAATGAGTGAATGAAATAAAAAAAAAAAAAAAAAAACTTACCACTTGAGATAAAAAGAATGATTAGATAGAGGGTGAAATGGTGTGGTGAAGATGGATTTGAATAAGAGTTAATGATGAGATAATGAAATCATAATAAGGAAATTTCAAGTAAGGAACTTTAAGATGCATCTAACAAAATGAAAGTTGTAATAGTAGGTTCTCTTTGCAAAATAAAATTAAAAATAAATATAATATTATTTAATAATTGCAGTTCGGTTCGATTTTAAAAATAAATATAATATTCCCTCATATCGAAACCTTCTCAACTCGAACATAAGACTAAATAATTATGGATGATCTAATATTAGTTTAATAATAAGTGGTCCGATAGGTCCAATAACCATGTTAGGATAAACTTTGATATTATGTTAAAAACGAATTTTAAACCTAACTTTTTACTCAAATTATATATTATAAATTAACTTTATTTTTAAATAACTAAGATTTCTAATATTTATAAAAAATATAGTTTATAGTATTTATAATTTTAAAATCTAAAGATAAAATATAATTTTTATAATAATAATAGAGATTTATAATATTTAGAATATATATTTTGTAATATTTTATAATAAAATATATATTATTCTAGAATAGTGGCATGGTATGCTTATTTCTTATCATAAAGGCATATCACGGTTCATATCTCGGCACATGGAAATAATTGAAATATATATATATATATATATATATATATAAATATATATAAAATTCAAATCAAATAAAGCATATAATTTTGATTTAATTTTTAAGAATAATTTATTGTTTTAAAAAAAATGTAATTAAGATAAAATATACTATAAAAAAACATAATAAAAAATGTCATTTTTAAAACACATTATATATTATAATAATAATTAAGAAGAAGATAAATGATAATTAAAAAATTATAATAATTAGATGAAATTAATTAATTCAAAATATAATAATATAATATTAGAAGTGGTTTAAATTTTGTAGTACTTGCATACGGTAAATTTGGAAAAATTATAAATTTGTTGGGTGGAGTTGCAGACATATGGTGCCTAAGTGGTATCGAGATTAAGAATGCCAGGAAGTAGGTGAGCTTCCTAAACTAAAAAAGAGGTTGGTTAGGACCGATAAGGAAGCAACTAATGTAGTAGAAACTATCACTTTGCCTCTCTTCAAGATGGACAAACTGAATGAGGGGCACTTGAAGGCTGAGGCTAACTTGAAAGCATTAAGGAAAAAGGTCGAGGCTGACTTGAAAGCATTGAGAAAACAATACAAGTAGTTGGAAAAAAAGGAGGAAAGATGGTGTTTGAGACCTAGAGTTAAGTTTAACTAAGGCCTGAGTTGATCATGCCAAGATAAAAAAGGAAAATGACGAGTTGGTCCAGGTTGTCATGTAAGAGCACACTCTTGGTTTCAACAAGGGTGTTCAATAGGCCATGTTCCTCAGTGCCCAAGGTAAGCCTCTTGTTGAAAAGTCGATGCCGATTTCGATATCCACGAAGGGAAATGAATGTTGATTAATGACATCCCAAAAGATAATGAGAAAGAGGTAGTCAAGGTTTCTTAGAAAAAATTGAATATAGAGGATTAGGTTTTTACTTAGATTTTTCTTTTGTATTGACTCTCCCTTTGTACCTAATCCAAAATGTGAATGAATGAAAGAAACAAGGATCTTTATTTTGCTCAACTTTCTAATGTTCTTGCTTTAATTTTTCCTCTTATTCGTTTAAGTGAAGTCCCCTACTCGAGCTTGTATGAGATGTTCTCTACAAACGTCACTTTTGGATAAGTGAATTTTCCTACTCGAGCTTGTTCAAGATGTGGTCGATTAGGCATCACTTGCGGCTAAGTGAAGTTTTTTAAATGAGTTGTTTGAGATGTACTCAGTTAAGCATTACTAATGGTTAAGTGAAGTTTCCTAAACGATTTGTTTGAGATGTGTTCGGTTAGGTATCACTTGCGGTTAAGTGAAGTTTTCTAAATGAGTTGTTCCATATGTGCTCGGTTAGGTATCACTTGTGATTAAGTGAAGTTTCCTAAACGAGATGGATTACAATGTGTTCAGAGTAGTTTGAATTGGAAAATCATAAGACTTTATTGCTTTTTGTTGAAGGTAAATGACATGTGATAAATCAAATCAAATTAAGTGTAATAAAATTTGAGGGAGCTGGCGTTCCATGATGGGGGTAAGGGCTTCTTGGCCATGTCTTGTAGGTGATATGCTTCATTGCCTAGAACTCATGTTATCTTGTAAGGTCCCTCCAAATTGGATGTAAACTTCCCTTTGTTGGGATCTATACGGGCTAGGCTACGAATTCTTAAGACGAGATCTCCTTCTCGGAAGCTTCTCGACTTGACTTTGAAATTGAATCTTCTTGTCGCTCATAGCCAACATGCTTCTTGCCTGATGATTTCCTTGTCTAGAAGTTATTTAACTAGATCTAATTCAACTCTCATACTTTTCTTGTTTTCATTGAGGTTCAATAGTTGCCTTCTAGGGATGGTTTCCTTTATCTCCAACAGGATCATGGCGTCCACTCCATATGTTAGGCCATATGGGGTTTTTGAGGTTCTTGAGTGTGGGGTGCACTAGTATGCCCACAGGACTTCCCTTTTGCTGCACCTAATCGTTTCTTCAATTCATTAAGTATGACCTTGTTGGCAGCTTTAGCTTGTCCATTTGTTTGGGGGTGTTCAACTGAGTTGGTCACATGTTGGATATCAAGACCTTGGTAAAAGGCGGTCAAGGTGGCGTCTATGAATTTTCGTCTATTATTAATGATTATTGTGTGGGAGATCTCAAACATACATATAATGTTTTTCTACATAAACTTTTGCACTTACTGGATTGTGATCTTAGCCAATGGTTCGACTTCAATCCACTTGATAAAGTAATAAGCTATCACTAGTAAATATTTACATTGCCCCTTAGTTGGTGGAAAAGGTCTCATGATGCCCATTCGTCACATGACAAAAGGCCATGGAGAAACGCATGTAACTTTTCTGGTGTCGAGTGTATGAGATCCCCATTAATCTAGCATTCCTTGCATTATTTGATGTATTCGACAAGTCTGTTTTGATTGTGAGCTAGTAAAAGCCAACTCTTAGAACTTTGGCTACCATGGTTCTCCCTCCAACATGAGATCCGCATATACTTCGGTGAAGTTCGTCGAGGACATACTGGACTTGAGTGTTGTCTATGCATTTTAGAAGAAGGGTTGCATAGCCTCTTCTGAAGAGTTCATTGCCGATCATCATGAACTGAGATGCTTTATTTCAAAAAATAGTTACCTCCTTTGGATCGTTTGAGCATTCTCTAGTAGTTAGGAAAGAATGATAGAGTGTCATCCAAGTCTCATTTGTCTCAATCTGTGAGCATTCGTTCAAAAGGACGCATGTTTGTCAGATTGTATATTGGACAATTATTTGGTGATGTCTGATTTCTTTCACGCTAGATAACTTTGATAATAAATAAGCTCGAACATTATCAATCCTCAGAATGTGAGATATGATTGTCTCTTGGAAATCCGACAGCTTCCTTGTGATATAATGGTAATATTTTAGTAATAACGGTTCCTAAACCTAAAGTTCACCTATCAATTGGCCGACAACGAGTTGGGAATCTGTATAACACTTGATTATGGCTACTCTGAGTTCCTTTGCTAGTATGAGTCCTGCAATCAAGGCTTTGTATTCCGCTTTATTATTTGAGGCTTTGAATTGTAACACCAAGGATTGTTCCACCATCAATCCGACTGGTCCTTCTAATACTATCTCGACTCCATTTCCTTTTTTGTTGGATGAACTATCCACAAACAACCTCTAGGTTGTTATCTCTTCGGTATTTCTGTGCAATTCACCTACAAAGTCTGCTAAGGTCTTTCATAAGAAATGTCAAACTTTGAGAGCTTTATGGTCCATGTTACCATTCGGCCAAATAACTTAAGTTTTCTAAGTATCTTGGCGATAAGGTAGTCGGTTCGGACAGTGACTTTGTGGCTCTAGAGGTATTGTCTTAGTCTTCTTGTTGCCACAACTAATGCCAGCACCACCTTTTCAGGAGCTAATAATGGGTTTCAGTGTCTTGTAGAACCCAACTTACATAGTAAAAAGTTGTCTTGTTCATATGCTAACATAGATCTTATGGTATTATCTTAAACAGACATATAAAGTACAAGTTCCTTACCATGTATGAGTATTTGAAAGATAGGCGGTGATGTTAGGAACGTCTTGATGCCTTAGAAGTTCTCTTCACATATGTTGTCCCATTGGAAGTTTGAACTCTTCTTCAGTAGGCGGAGTATGGACGAGTCTTCTTGGCTAATGTTAGTGTGAACTAGCATAGTGTTGTCAAGTGTCCGACAAGTTACTAGACTTCCTTCACATTTTTAGAACTTCGTGTTACCACTATTTGAAAATTGGACAACTCTACACATGTATTCAAGTGTTTTAATAATGATCAAGAAAATCAAGAATCAAGACATCAAAGATAATTCAAGAAAACTAAAGGAAGCTCAAAGATTTACAAGAAAACTCAAGTTGGAAGCAAGCTCAAAGACATAGAAGATTTAATTTATAGTTGGGAGTGATTGATATCGAAAGGTAATCATCACTCAGCTCAGAGTGTTTTCTCAAGAAAACTGTTTTTCGAAAAACTATATTTCTCACTGAAATAATCGATTATGTAATCGATTATCTGATTTTAAAAATAAATAGCTTGCGGCAATAATCGATTATGTAATCGATTATGTGATTTTAAAAATAAATAGCTTGCGACAATAATCGATTATTTCCATAACATAATCGATTATGTTCGGAGATTTTTGAAAAATAAACGTTGTCGAAAAATCCTCCTAAAATAAAGGAGTATCTTGGATTTTTATTTTGTGAACGTTGTGAGGTTCTGAAAGAGTAAAACATGTGATTTCGAATTAAAATAAAGATTTTATTTTATTTGGGAATATTTGTCTATTTAAGAAGCATATCAGGGTTTTTCAGAAACACACCTGACTGATACATTCTTTACAACATTCTTTTCTGAAAAGCTTTACACTTTTTCTCTGAGTATCTTGAGCCACGAAATTTCATGTTTTGAAAGTGAGAATATTTTTCTGTGCATTAATCTTTCTGTGAAAAATCTTGAGGATACTCTGAGCAGAGCAGGTGCTACAGTTTGAAAGCTTCACTCTAGGTGATATTGTTTTTGTGTTCATTCTCTGAAACTGTTCAGATGAGGTGTTTTCATTCCTTGTGTGATTCAAGGAAGGTGTTGTCATTCCTTGTGTGATTCAAGGAAGGTGTTTTCATTCCTTGTGTGACTCAAGGAAGGTGTGGCAATCTCTTGTGGGTTTCAAGAGATAGTGAGGCTCAATTTTTAGTTTTTCTATTTTGCATGTTTCACTTGTATTAGTGGTTGTAAAACTTTGATTAATTAAAGATAGTGAGAGTGGGTGATCATCTCAGGTTGAGGTGATTGGGAACTGGACGTAGGGTTAAAGGTTTAACCCGAACCAGTATAAATCTCTGGTGTTATCTTTCTCTTTCCCTTATCTTTTAATTTTTCCGTTGCGCTTTATAAAATATCTGTTAGACTAATTATTTCAAGAAAGTTAAAATTTGAATTAAATAAACGCTAAAGTTTTATTTTTTATTCCATCAATTCACCCCCCCTCTTGATGCTACTTAGTAACACTTCGTATGTTGATGATGGCTTGACACTTGTCAGGGTTGGCCTCAATGCCTCTATTGGTTAGTATGAACCTCAACTTCCCTCCTTACACTCCAAATACACATTTTCTCGGGTTTAGGCGCATCTTATGCTTGTGCAAGACCGAGAAGATCTCAGCTTATTCTTCGAGATGTTCTCGGCATGAACCAGACTTGATTACCATGTCTTCTACATAAACCTTCATATTTTGTCCTATTTTTTGGATGAACATTTTGTCCGTCAACCTTTGGTAAGTGGCTCCTACATATTTTAGACCAAAAGGCATGACCTCGTAGAAATAGTTGACATCCTCGGTTATAAAGGTTGTTTTCGAGGCATCAACAAGGTGTATTCGACTTTGATTATAGTCTGAGTACGCGTCCAAGAAACTAAGAATCTTGTGGCCGGTAGCGCCGTTGACTAGTCGGTCTATACTTGGCAAGAGATATGTATCTTTGGCGCATGCTTTGTTGAGGCCTGTGTAACCATTACACATACGTCATTTGTTGTTTTTCACTAAGACGACATTGGCAAATCAAGTAGTGTATTTGACTTCTCGCATGAAGCCTACAACTAGTAGTTTTTCCATCTCCTCCTTGAATGGAGGTCGGCATTTGAATTAAATATGTGTTTAATGCCTCCTCGAGAGCTTGTTCATGGTCTAGTGTGAGTGGGGTGTAGTGAAAAAATCGAGACCCTCGACCTTCTCATGGTCTCGGCTAGAATTAACGCTTCCTCTCCCTATCTTTCTTGTAGTTCGGCTTCTCCACCTTTTATCGTTTACCTCTTCCACCTGCACGTACTTGGTGATTCTGTTCTCACCTCGTCTAATGTCTTGGTAGGACGCTTGGAGATGTTATCCAAGAAAGGTCTCGATTTGAGGGTTGTGACTAAGTGGTGTCTCAGAATTTCTAGCATATTTTGAAGTACATGTCCATGAATGCTCTCAAGGACTCCTCTTCTTCCTACTTGACATCAACGAGAGCAAACTGGGTGGTGAAGGTTGTCCGCAAGGTAAGGTAACAGTCTATCAAGTTGGCATAGATAATGCAAAACCAACTCAATGTTGTCCCTTCCAATGACTTGGCACAATATTTTATCGTTCATAGAATACAAGTTCATGTGGGTTTGGGAGACGTGCAAATAGGCGCCAGGGCACGTGGTTCCATCATAGCTTTTCATGATCAGTCATCTCAAAGAGGCTTGAAGAGGGGCTTTCATTATCCATCTATGAAGGGTTGGAGTCCCTCTTCGCCTTTAGGTGGTTGGGAGGCCGACAAAGGAGCCAAAGGTCAGGAGTCTATCCATTTATTGGCTACCACAGGTAACTCTGTTTGTGGTTAGGAAGTTGCCACCTTGGGAATTACTAAATGAGGGGGAGCTCGGCCTGACCGGGATGTCACTAGCCCCCTGTGCAAGAAAAGAGCCCTTCATATTCCTCCAGCTTTCTCTCATCCAAGCATTCTCCTCTTGCAACTGACCTACCTCGTCAGCACTTCTTTTTATCTCCTCCTACTCCTTTAACACCATCTCCATCAGGCGTATAGGGATAGATCGGAGAATCTATAGGTGAAAAATCCCCTTAGAATTAGTCTATGGTTTGGTAGCCAGAAAGTATGAGTAAGTGTTAGCCCTATAAATCAAGAATTCCAGATAATTTTTCGGAAGAGTTTGACAAATATTCTTAGCTGGATGTGAATGAGTGAGTGTGATGATTATATGTGAATGAATATTTTATTATGATTATTTGAATTAACTTGAATATGATTAAATAAATAAAAGTGATGATGAAAATATAAATTATATATTTAATATATTAAATTTTTGTTTATATTAATTTATTCTTATTATTATATTGTATTTGTGGAATTATTAATAATGTGATAATCATTTAATACGATAGTAGAAAATAATTAAATAATAATAAAAAATAATTTCAAAGGTGTTGAGGAAAAAAAATTAATAGTAAAAAATATGTTAAATTTTATTATAGAATTTGATAAATGTTAATATTAAATAAACTGAAAATTATTAGTATAATTATTATATATTTTACTTTATTTTATATTTTTATTATTATCGTAAGTTAATTAATAAGTTGATATTTTATTATAATTAAAAAATTACGTTACAGTTATAAATATTTAATGGTATATAATAAGAAATAAATTTCATATTACAAAATAATTTTTACTTTAAATAACTTTTCTCATCTAAAACATGTCTAAAATTTTTATAAATTTTTGATATTTTTTTGTCTTCGATAAAAGAATTTTGATTTTATAATTTGTTTTTTACAGTAAAGTAATAAAATAAGTGTAAAAGAATTTTTTTTTTATATTTATTATTTATTTTAATATAATTATTGAAATAATAATTTATCTTAATATTAAATTAAAAAAATAACGCTTTATAAAAAAATAAACGTTAGATCCATTTATATAATAATAATAATTATTATTAGTAATAGCAGTAGTAACACGTGATCTTGCACGTTATTTCTAACAAATTTTATTAAATAAAATTTATTAGAAATTGAAAAATTAGGATAGAGAATCATTAAATAAAATGTAAATTGCATCAAAATTTATAAGTTTTAAAATTTATAATGAATTATAAAGAATACGTTAAAAAAAATAGTGTTAATGTTTTTTGGACACCAAATTTGGGCAGAGTTAAACATGCATTATTCATTAAACAGTGAAGATGTTGTTTCATACCACAAAGGATAATATTCCTCCTTCCACAATTAACATAGAGACAGTGGCTTGATGGAAAAGTTGAAAGTGAAAATGAAAGAGAAACAATAAAAATGGAAACACACACATTCCTTGTAAACTCACACCTTATTTGCTCCTTCAAAAGCAAGAATATCCATGGAACTTTTTTTTCTTCCATGAAATATTAACATTGAGATAATGATTTTTTTATTCCACAAATGGGATACTCACACTTGCTCCACTCATCTTATATCAACACTGAAAAGTGTTATAATAAGAGGTTTGATTAAACCAATTGACAAAAACAAAATGACTTTTGTGAATCCTGTGGAAGGGGATCAACCAGAGCAATCTCAACTTTCACTGTGCAAATTTTTGTCTTAACAAAAATTACAAAAGTTGTTCATCCAGCATTTACTTTTATGAGGAACACAACACTTGTCCTTGTTAACTAACCATGCTGACTGAGTCACACTCATGAGATTGAATTAAGAAGTGATCATTTTTCAGTTCCAATTTCACAAAGTGTAACTGTTCCATCAACCAAAACTTGAATTTACCATCATGAAGAATGTAAAGAAAAATTTACTTCTTACTGTCTACAAGACATTAGAAATGTACCCTGATGAAAAATACTCAAATTTATTTCCTTGACTGATAATTTAGTTGGTGAATCAATGCATTTGCAGAAATTAAGACACCCCTTTGTGTGGTTCATTCCCCACAGTGATTCCAAATCCCATAGGAGCATATAATTCCGTTGATATGCGAGTTTGATTCTTCTTGAGTGCCTATGGATTCTACTGATTGAGCCCACATGTGACCATTACCAAGAGTTAGTAAATTACAAGTGGTCCTCTCATACAACTTCAAGGACCAAGAATGAAAACATAGGCAACAAAATATAAAGGAACCTATATGACCCAAAAGACTTAAAGTCTCATGCTATTAAGATACATCTGTTAGAAAGTTGAACATGCAGCAATTATGAATCTTACTACCTTAACTGGTGGGTGATAACATCTCAACCCACAAATTTTTATCTCTTAATAATAAAGAAGCTTGTTTTGTTTCCTTATAGTTCTACAGAGTAATTATCCCTGGTTAAATCTTCAACTCAAAGAATGATTCAACAACCACTTGATTTTTTTTCAATGGCTAAGGAAAAGTACAAGTTGAACTGATAAATTTGGTGAGGAAACTAGTTAGGCTCCTCATACTACTTCACCTCCCAAAATGATGCACATATCACAAGCATAACGATTTGACCATAGTGCTAATTTCTATGTCAAAGGAACCACTTGGCATGCGATATTAATGTACCTAAGATAAGTTTTAAATTTATTACAATTATCATTTCCGAACCTTGGGAATGCAACTTCTACCTCCAATGACAATTTTTAGTTTTCAACTACTTCGGTAGCATTAAAGGTGTTGGTCCCTGATCCTTCGCACAAGAACACATAACTAAAAAGTAAGTTTTGGTCACAGTTTGAGAAAGAGAAACTAGGATCCTTGCTCCATAATCATGCCTCTTAAAAGACATGTAACATGCTGCAATTTGGAAACATGAACTAGAAAAAGATGAGATCAAGATGAACTACTGTTACTTTAGTTTTAGTACATGGTTATCAGTAAACCCATGTCACCTACATTTCTATAAGATGAAAATTGAAAGACCCCAACATTAAAAGACAAAATTTCATTGAACCAACCAAAGGTGAAGTTAACATTTGCATGAAAAGAACATAATTCCATGAGTATATAGTTGTACTCAACAAAGGAAATAAAAAAGAAAATCAATTGAGAAACTAGTAAATTCTCATGCTCTATAAACATGAAAAGAAAGACTACCCCTTACCAAATAATGGATCAAAGGCCTTGGGAACAAAAATCAATTACCCACTTGTTTTTACATTGTCATGCTTTCATCATATGGGATAAAGACACAATATTTTTAGAATTCCAAAAGTTCTGCTACCTAAACAACAGATGCTTCAAAATGTTGCAAACCCAGGATCAGAAGGCACAAGTTCTCCCTATTCATCAACTGGTGCTGGTAGGTTGAGATCAATGAGGCAAGGAGCAGCAGGAGCACCTGGCCTTATCACAAGGGTGTTCTCTTCAGAGCCTCCAATAAAATGGGATCTCTTATGACCTCCCAAGGCTTGGCCTGACCTGAAAATTTTGTTGCAGATTGGACACTCATGTGCCTTGTTTTTCTTTGACTTCAATTTCTTCTTCCCCTTTTGACCACTGAGGTTCCTGTTACTGTAAGCCTTTGGAGCTGGATAAGAATCAGAATGAGTGCTGTTTTCATCACTCTCATAAGCAGAATCCTCATACCCATTGTCTCTCTTACTAGTTAAGCACTCGTACTTGTTCATTTTACCATTGGCAAAACCATTCCCCATCTTCCTGCTAGAAACCCCTCCTAAGTTTTGGCCAAGAGAATCATAGTTGGATTTCTTAAATTTCTTTGAGTCAAATTTCCCTGCAGCTCCACCATCTTGTCTATCATCCTCCCAGTCCTCCAAAACAAATTTCTTAAATTCAATGTTCTTGCTTCTTCCCCTGCTTAGCACTTTACTCGACTCAACATCATAATCCTCAAATCCAGATAAAAACCCCACTTTCGAAGACTTAACCTCATTCTTGAAATACCCATTATTTGAATCAGTCGAATCAACCTCCTTAGGACCATATCTAAAATACCCAGAATCTGAATTATCAGAATCATAGCCAACCTCAACAGACTTAAACTTCAAGTCCTTGGGCTGCTCCATCTTCTTCTCCCCATAAGCGCTAGACATAAAATTCTTACCATTACTTTTCATAATAGAAACCTTGGTTTCCAGAGAAGGTGACTTCGCCTCTAGAACAACCGAGTTGTTATCAGAAGACTCTGTGAACAAAGTAAAACGACCCTTATAGCTGGAATCCTTGGACAACATCATCAAACACCTAGCCACCTCCTCTAGCTCCTGCTCAACCTCCGAAACAGAAGATTGAGGTTGGTTGTTGCTACTGCTAAGGGTCTTGAACCTCATTCTCTTGGACCTCCTTGGCGTAGAAGTTTCAGTGTCAGATTGACTATCCATAACCAATTTCTGCTTCTCAGTAAACCCACCAGAACTGCTTTCTAACCTGTTGGCTCCCTTGTCCTTTTCAGAGTGACAAGCCATGTGGCCACAAAGAGCCTTCATTGATAGAAATCCCTTCCCACATTCTTTGCAGAACTTGTTGAGTTGCAAAGTGGAATTGGAATGCACAAACCTCGTGGTCTTCTTGGGGTTCTCTCTAAGACCATAAATGAGGTTATAGTTCCCCCCACTATCACTACCACCATTTTCTTCAGATCCCAAATCCCTCTTCCTTTTTCCCCCACCATCCAACTTTAAAATAGCATTAGTTGCATTGTTCCTCTCTGCATTACCTAAAGCTGAATTCTCACTCATCATGTGAGTCCTGATGTGGCCACCAAGAGACTTCCCACAACGGAACCTCTTGCTGCAATACTTGCACACAAACTTCCTCTCCTCCATTGATTGATTCGACATCATGACTAATGAATGATGAATGAATATAATCCAAATATTATTCTAACCCACCTAGCAAAACAAAACAAGATCAACAAACTTTTCAACACTTCCTCAAAATCCGCAAGGACTATATATATGCATATGCACATTCCATGATCATGTGAACACACAAATGGTTGAAGGTAGGGGGACAAAATTCAGATCAAGTTCAGAGAAACAGATCACAAAGCTTCTTGCTTTTTAACTAGGTAATGATCAGAAGAGAATCACAAAGCGTTCAGATGCGACAGTTCCATGAGTGAAAAGATTAGACCCAAGAAAAGGCATAACAAAGAGACCCTCAATTTTGTTTTTCCCAAGCAAACAAAATTAATGGGTATGCAATAAAAAAAAATCCAATTTTGAGAAATGGGATGTTGTTGTTTGTTGTTGCTGCTACTACTGAATAGGCACCAAAGAAGAAGAGCTAGAACTAACCATCACTCTCTTTTCTTTTTCTCTCTCCATATATATATCTTTTTTTGGTTGTTCTCTCTTTTTGGTGGTGTTGTAGTTGGAAGAGAATTCCATGCATGGAATAAAAATAAAATAAAGTAAAAGGGTGGTTTTAAAAAGGAAAAAAAAATAAAAATTGAAACACTTGTACTCGTTTGAGCACAGTTCGGTGGTTCTTTGCACAGTCAAGATTTGAAAGTTTATGGCAAACCAAAAATTGAAACACCCAAACTATGCCTTAGATTATCTTTCTTCTCCCCTCACACAAGTTAAATGTCAGAATCAACAACTGTTATTGTTTCAAGCTAAAAACACCTCCTTCTCTTCCACCACCCATTGCTAAAAATGATGTATTCAATTGCATTTATTAGATTTTATTTATTGTAACATTATGGTTTTTATATCCTCTTTTTTTTCTTTATTTTTTATAACATGGGGTACAATGCCAGACAATTCTAGAATGTATGTTTGACTTGGTAATTCAAGATTAACATTATGTGAAAAATAAAAGTTATTAAAAATAATTTTAACTGATGTGTAAATTATGAATTTATATTTCACTTGATTCCATGTAAAATCAAATAAATTTGTACTAAACCCAATTGATTATCTCCAATTTATATATTATAGGCACGTTAATATTTTTAAAAGGAAAATTATTGGTACCTTTAAAAGTCCTATTTGAGATATCTAGTACAAAAATATATGAATTTTAATGAATTTCTTTTTCATATTTTTATTTAGTTACTCTTAAGCGAAGGTTTATAGTTTAAGATATAAAATGAAATTACAATTTTAAGTAAAAATATTTAAAATTTGAATAATTTCACAATTTATTACATATGTGTATTTATTTTAAAAATATATATACTATCTATCTTATTATAATTTTGTGGAGGCAAATAATTGATTTTGTTTGGGTGTTAAATAGAGAGTTAAATCCCATATTTTGGTAGTTAATAAAATATTTGGAAGAGACATTGAATTTAGATTCTAACATATTTATAAACTATTTGATGACTTACTCAATTGAGAATATACTCTTTTTAATAATAATTATATTCCTGAGTTGTGTTCTTACTAAAATAGTTTATCTTTATCCAATTTTTCTATATATGTAATACTGATAAAAACTTTTGAAAATCTTAACATCTAAAAGTATCTTCTGGTCTTTATATAAATGCTAAATGCTAATCAAACTGCTACAATTCATGCATTCTATTCAACTCATTTCCCCTGTTTTTGCCCACAGTTTTCTCTGTTCTTCATTTCCCATCTGCACTATGACTATCTATCAGTACAATACAAGACACTTCTTAGAACAAAAAAAACATTCATAATATTTACACCACACAACATATTTATTTACATATCATAAAATAAAAAATGAATACTAGAAAAAATGTAAATGGAGTTCACCTTAATTGTAACCCAAAAATATTTTAACTTTGTTAAGAGCTGGTTGAACAACAATGTTGGCTTAGAATATGCCAAATGTTTGATGCACATTTTGGCACCTCAAATTTCTATAACTTCCCTTGGATTAAGTCAAACACTGTTATGCTACTTTGATTCTTCTTCCTATTTTGGTTCAAAGCACCACTAATTTTGATTCATTTTCTACACTAATTAACATCCTCTAAGACCTTCATTTGGTTACTCAATTTCATTAATATACTAGACTTTACCAGCATTTACGCAGTGTTTTACTCTGTTTTTGTTTTTCTTATAAGAAAAAAAAATATTTAAATAAAAGATTTAAACTTTAAAATAAAAAAAAACTAATTTTTTCATGTATTTATATTTTTTTAAGGATAAAATATGATAAAATTGAATTTAAATTTTATAATACAAAATATCTCAGAGATATAGTGAACTTAAAATATATCAGAAAAAAAAAACTATGTATAATGTAGCATTCCTCTTTTTCTCATAGATTCTCACTGAGTTTTTCTTTTTTTAGAAAAATGTTTAACTTTAATGTACTGTTGATATTGTTGTAATTTACAAACTAATTAAAAATTATCTTATATATGATTATTAAAAATTTAATAAGTTCATCTTATATTTAAATAAGAGTGTAAAATATCTTTAATAAATGTTATATATTTAAATGAGAGTGTAAAAAAAAAAAATCTTTAGTCAAGCTCATTGAAGTTAATTTAATACTTTTAATTGTAGATATTTTAAAAAACATGATAAAAAAATAGAGATGTATTTATATATTAAAAAATATATATTATTATAATAATAGAGTTAATGTGTAGCCATAATGATAATCATAATGAAAGAATAAAAGTGATATGGAAAGTACAAGAGATCTCGGTTTACCAGAAAGAGAAGGTTCCGTAACCATTACTTAATCACATCTTTCTTTTTCTTTTAAACTTTTCATTTCCATAAGGTTTGAATAGAGGAGCAAATTCTAGGAGTAATTAGAAATTAAAAATTTATGAACAAATATAATAAATTAAAAATTAGAGTTCCAAAATTACTTGTACTTTAAATATAAATAATAAAAAAATTAAATATTTTATTATTCATTTATAGTATTCTAAATTCTTTTTATTTTTCTTTAAAATTCAAAATGTCATCGAAGAATAGAATATTTAATTATTATTTTTATTTGATTAATTTTTTTCCATAACTCTTTCCTATTCTTTTATAAATGTGATTGTATATACATATTAAGATTTTACATGTGAAATTTCTAATAAAAAGATAATTTATTATTGTTTAAGTGTGAATTATTTATTTTTTTTAAATGATTTAAAAAAACATCATTATTTTAACTCTCATTTTAGAAATTTAGATTCTGATCGAAAAAGAAAGGTAAAGAATCTAAAATTTATTTATTTCATATTAATTTCAAATAATATCTTATTTAATTTTCTCAATATATTGTAAAATATATAATATATTAAAAAAATAGTTCTATGTTTTTATATGAAATAAAATTATTAGTTCAATTTATAATATACAAAATTTATAAAAAAATCTATAAGTATAATGTTATATAAAATTTTCTTTCTCGATAATTATTATTATTTAATTTTTTTTATTACATTATTTGTTCACCTATCAAAACACAATTATCGTAATGTTAATAAAATCACAAATACAAAACAATAAAGATAAGTTAACATAGATAAAATCAATCATAATAAGGTACAATCAATAATTTCATCATCATAGTCATTTACTTCAATTATATCCAAGTATTCAAATTATCATAGTTATACTCATACTCAATTATATAGGGTCATTTATTTAATTATGTCCAAATATTCAAATTATAATCTTACTCAATCATAGGCATTAATTACACTCACTCAGTCACATGCACCTAATGTACTAGACAAACTTATCTAGATAATTATATGAAATCATTAACCTTAGAGGTTAACACTTATCATGGTTAATAGTTACCAAACATTAGACATCGTCTCTTAAATAGTTTTTTTCACTATAAGGGCCTTGTTTGAGCCAGTTCAAGTAAGAAAGTGAATTTAGGTGGTGAAGGGTGAAAGTTGTTTGGTTAAGTTTTTCTATAAATAGGAAAACTAAACATTTCAACCTTCATTATTTCAAAATCATCATCTCTCTAGAACTTTACTCCCATTACTTTCTCTGTCTTCTCTTTAACATTTCTTCCTCTTCCTTTCTCCTTTTCAAGATCCAAGTACACCATTAGGAAGCTCTTGAAGAGTGAAATACTTTGAACTGATTGAAATATCTATTTGGGTAAGTTTTCTATACTCTATTTTGCCATAAGGTTACAAAAGAGTTGTTGTTTTGGGGTTTCTAGGTTTTTCCTCTTCCTTCCTCCTTTTTAAGATCCAAATACACCATTAGGAAGCTCTTAAAGAGTAGAACACTTTGGACCGATTGGAATATCCATTTCGATAAGTTTTTTGTACTCTATTTTGCCCTAAGGGTTAGAAAAGGATTGTTGTTTTGGGATTTCTAGGATTCTTGCATGTGCCTTTTCTTGCTCCCAAATGGTTCTATGCTTGTATGGATTCCGAGTAATGTGGTTAATTTGATCATTAGGCATTCTTGGAGCATTTAGAACTTTACCCTTAGTAGAGGCAGCTAACTGTTTTGGGGAAACTCTTTAAAGTAAGGGAAGTTAGTTGGTTTTCTAAAATTCTTGAAATGTATGAGTTGATGATTAGATTGGGGTAGAGTAGTTTGATTTCCAATATGTTGAATTGCCCAACTATGAAGGATTGAAATCCTCCTGTATTAATACCCAATTTTGGGGCTTTTGTACTGAATTGTGAAATTGAGGGTTTCAATGAAACTGAGTGAGTTGCTGAATTTGTGGAATTGAATTGGAATGTGTTGATGAGACTCAATTGTGCAAAAATTTTAATTCACCATCTTAAACCCAACAATTCATCAATTTATTGTGATAAAGATGATTTTAACCTAGAATCGTGTTTAAATACATTTTAATTCGAAATTGAATCTATAAGTGAGTTAGGATTTTCTACATAACTGGTTGTTGCATTAATTTTGTTGAACGCAGTAAGATTCGCTAAGCATATTTGGTTCTAGAGGTTAAGGGGTGCTCTCGAATTTTAATCCGCTGAGCAGATTTCGCTGTGTTGAGCACATTAACACTGCGTTGATCATATTTGTCCCATTTTTGGGATTGGACCCAATCCATTGAGCGAGTTCAATTTCGCTCAGTGCATTTACCTTTTATAAGAATAATACTGAAAGTGAGATTTGAAGTATAGAGTATTGAAGGGCGATTAATAGTATGTGAATTGAGAATGATGAGTATGAAAGTGGGCATGAGGTCGTATATATTTGAAGAGAAAATTATTGTATGAATTAAATGTGGCATGTGGCATAAGGAATTCGACCTCAATGTGGATCAAAGTCATTTCTAAGACCACATGTGGTGAGAGGTCGATGGAGGTTTTGTCAGTTGCTTTGAAAAGACAATTAGATGAGATTATTCTGATATGGAGTTGGCTATGAGTAGCGTGAGGATGACATTAAGGTGAAACATACTTAGTTAGTTGGTCATGATAAGACCCATGATCATGTTTTTTATACATCAGGTGCTAGTTTTAGATATCTGAGATCCATTCCGTCTTCCGGAAGGCGTTAGTCTTGTTTGTGAGTGTGATATTGATATATGTAAAGCCTTAAGTAGACCCTTACACTTTGAACATGTTTGTGAAATATTGTGTATAGTTTATTAATTTATACATGCTCTTTTACATCACCAACTTACCCTACTTTGTTGTGTTATGTATGTTTGACTGTTTTGATCGAGTACCTTGCATAAGAACAGGTATTAGGTCTGAAGAGGGTTCATCAGCTGAAAGGCAGTAAATTTAGGGTTGATGTAATATATTTTAAGGATATTATGTGACCTATATTTTGGGCCTTATTTAGACATTATTAGGCAATGTAATAGAACTAATCTTTTAAATATTGAGATATTATAAACCAAGTATTTTGGGTATGTTACATTCACCTTAGGACTAGTAATTATTTTAATAAAAGATAAATATTTTTTTAGTTGAGTTTTAAAAAACATATAAATAAAAAACTAAATATTTCATCATTTCATAAAACATTATTTCTCCAAAAACAATTCTCTCTAAAACCTTTGTCTTATCTTTAAGATATCTTACTCACTTCTTATCTTTTTCAAGATTTGAGAGATCATTTCTAACATATTAAAAAAAAATTTTAGATAAGTTTTCTCTTATCCTAAATTTTTGGACTTCTGATTGCATGAGCTTGTATGTGAGCCCTACTATGATTGCATGCACCATTTCTCTATTCAATATGAATCCATATTAGCTTAGATGCATAGTAATGCAATTGAGATTACTATTGATTTTGTGATAGAGTAAGATAGAGCATTTTAACTCAACTCATTTTGGGATGATTGAAATGTAATCTAAACTTTCTTATATTTTATTTATTTAAAAATATTAGTTTACCTTTTTTGTGTGTACTTATTGATACTTTAACAATCATATCTTAATACAAAAATAAATAATATGATCCTAGATAATAAATACTAGTTATGCTGATAGGAGATTCTTTTTTAATTAAAAAATATTATATACTATATAATAAAGTTAATAAAATTTCTAAATAATATAATAAACTTAGTCATAATAACATGAATATAACATGATGGGTTGATTCTTTATACGTTAGGTTTGTAATTAATTAGTAATAATTTAGTGAATTATAATCTTTTATAATTAGAAAATTTCATTAGTTAGTTGTTTATCGTGCGTATATTATTATTATTATTAAAAATTAAATTAATAGTGATATTTTTTTAATATTAAAAATACAGTTAAATTATTATTAATATTTGTAAACATTATTTATCAAATTTTATATTTATGTTATAATTTTAAAAATATTTTTTTAAATATAATGATTAAAATTTTTACAATATAAATTATTTTAAAATTATTTATTCGTAATAATATTTAAAAAATAATTATGAAATATTTATAAAATAATCATTATTTTTATCTGATGATATAATAATTTATCATTATCGTATTATATTATTATGTATAATTACATTATAAATATTTACATTAATTATTAATATTTATATTTACGGTAATTTTGAATTTATACAATATAAATATAAATTTATAATAACTATTTATCTAAACATTATTTAATATTTAATAAAAATTTATTACTTTTTTAAAAAATATTTAAATATCTTATGTTTATATAAAAGTTACATAAAAATATTTATAAAAAATAAGGTCAATATTTATTTTTATTATTATAATATTAGAATTATGTTTTTTTATTTTTGAAAAATTATCATTTTATTATAATATTAAATATAATAACTCTAAAATATAAAATATAAGATGACACATTAAATCCATCAAACATCATGTTATCACACAAATAAATTTTTGGAAGTCATTAATTATTATGTTCGAACTCACATACTAATATCTATGTGTCACATTGTTTTTGAAACTTGTCATAAACCTGATCATGTGTCACCTTTATCATTCTACACATAGGGTAGGACTACTAGCATCATCTCACCCAACCTAGCATACCTTTCTATATACCGAGTGTGTCATTATCCCTCCATTAACTCCTCACCACCTAATCTCATAATCTACATAATTGGTGGAGTTTAAGATCTTATTAAATTAGCTCTAGCATAGTTTACCACATTAATCACATATTAGTACCTCCTTTAGTACTATATAACATACAAACATAATTAATTTTAGGTACCCACCCTAACAACTTAACTCGCCCCAACACTTATAATATAGATAATAGTTCAATAGTTTAATAACTCAATTAAGAACTTAACACGTTAACAAGTTGGCCAAAAACATATCACCCAAAAACATATCACCTCAACAGGTTGATCAAACGCCAAACACTTTAATAGCTCATGCCAACACCTTAATAGGTCGGTCAAAAACATATCTTCTCTACAATATGCAAAAACACTTCAATAAGTCGCCAATGGCTTAACACTTTGGTAGATTGGTCAAAAGTTTAACACCTCGGCAAGTCAGCCAAATATCTTATACGTCAGCCAAAACTTATTACCCCTCCTACCACCAAACCTCTTTAATTGCCAATCACTTCTTCCACTACTAACCACCTCCTCCATTGTTTAAGCACCTCTTCCACCGTTTAAGTACCTATTCCAATGCCAAAGCACCTCTTCCACCGTCAAGCACCTCTTTCACCGCCAAATCAACTCTTCCACTATTAAAGTCTCAAGTAAGCCAATAGCTCATAGCTCAACATGTTAACCAAGTTCTCGAATTGACCTGATCAACCAAGTTGACTCAACCAAAATCTTAATCTCTCCATAAGTTTAACCAAGTTGGTCAAGTCAACTAGAAAAGCTTTCACTTATACCACCCAAAATACCAATGGCTTGAGAGGTGAAAAAACAAAATCAATAAATATGTATATAAAAATACATCAACATCATATAATTTACTCGATCATCAATTTTCATAGATACTATTCTTTGAATGACAACTCTCTCTCTCTTAGATAAATAGTTTTTAATTCAATTTTTTCTTGAATATCCTTCTTTTTAATGTTCATATCTCAAATTTTATAAAAAAAACTAAATAACATTCCAATAAGAGAGTTATTTTTTCGAACACCTTAAATCCTTAAATTAATAAATCTTTTAAAAAAATTAAATAATTTATTTGACCAACCAACTAATTACGTAGAACTTTTCATTACTCTCTCCTATCCTCAATTTTTCTTCCAAATTGAAATCTAACCGTCTCAATATCATTTCTTTACAAAGAATTAAAAAAAAAAAAAACTTCATTTTGAAAAAAAACTAAAACTTATATAAAATATAAGTCATATATTTATAAATTTTTACAAGTAATTAAACTAATTTTGTTATATATATATATATATATATATATATATATATATATTTTCACGATATTACAATTAAAAATATTAAATTTAACTTTAAATGTTTTTTTATTATAATTATTTTATAAAAATATATATTTTAAAAAAATATTAAATATAGAAAATAAAATAAAAACAAAAAAATAAATAAAGAAATATGTACGGAATTCGATTGCCTCACCAAACATTAAAGTGGTATCTTAAGATTTCGACTATGAAAAAAAAAATTTGGGAGGAATAATAATTAGGTCTATCTTTGTGAATAAATAATCAACGAGTTATCTGTGTAATATTTTAATTAAAAAGAATTATTAAAAAAAATATATATCATGTTCATAAATTTGAAAAAAAAAATCTCACATTGATTAAAAATGAAGTTGAATGATAGTATATAAGTGAGGTGTAAACCTCACCTTCTAAATCGGTTTTGAGGATGAATTAAACCCGTAATCACTTTCTACGTAATATCAGAACCTAGTTAACAAAATTATTGGACTTAAATTGAACCACCTGTTAATAAAATATATATATATATATATAAAAAAAATGAAGAAAAAATATTTTTATATCATAATATTTTTTTA
Source organism: Macrotyloma uniflorum (assembly GCA_016859785.1). NCBI lineage: Eukaryota > Viridiplantae > Streptophyta > Magnoliopsida > Fabales > Fabaceae > Macrotyloma > Macrotyloma uniflorum. Next base: position 1,983,516 of record BDMB01000021.1, read on the forward strand.
ATTTATATTACTAATATTATTTATTTTAGTATAAAAATATTAAGATTTGAAAAGAATATTACTACAACTTATCATAATGGATTATGGAGAAGAAAGGTTTTTTAACTAAAAAAATATTTATATACAATAAATTGTTATATCTAATTTTCTCTTTATTCACCTTTTCTCAAGAAAAATATTATATGGTTCATAATTCTTTTTTCTTTTTTCTTATTTATTAAAATCTCATATTTTTTATTTTTATTTTCTTTATCCCTCTTACCAAACTCATTAATAAAAGTAAAAAATAAAATAAAATTTTGAATTTTAAATTAAATAAAATTATTTAAAATTTGTATTCCTAAAATTAAAAAAAAAATCATTTATTTCTTCTATATTTTATTTATGTCAAAACATATAGTAATATATACAATTTTTTTTAGAAATGTCAATTTAACGTATAGGTACTCTCTTTTAGATTATTTTTTTAGTATTTCACCTAATTGAAGGATAAAAGAATTTAGTTCAGAAAATCCCCAATAAAATAGTTTAATATTAATGTTGAGGTAGGTTTGATCCATTATAAACAAATATTTATATTTTACAATGATTTTTTTATAAACATTTATGATATTATTATTTTTTATTTTTAATATTTATAAAAAATATAATAATAAAAATATTGAATTTTATGTTTTAAATTTTTTTAAATAATATAAATTGATTAGTTTAAATAAATAAATTATTTAAATAGAATATTATTCATTAAATAGGTTTTTATAGGATTATACCTTGATTTAGTCTAACCCAACTCATTCTTGTTTAATTTGTCATAACCTAAACTATCTTGATTAGTTTTAGTCTCACGTTTCTTAGGTTGGCCCGATCTAATCAGGTCTAATCCAACCTATCTTACCTCTACCCTTCTCAACTTATCTCTTACCAACTTGTTGTGGTCTTGACCCAACTCGACCCTTTTAAATCTATCACATCCCAATTTGTCTCAATTTGATGTGAAGCATATTGACCCAACTTAGTTTATTTAGTCTTATGTGTCTTAATCTAACTTTCTTTACCATGATTTGATCAAACCTACCAAACCTAACCTATCCTAACACGACTCGACCTCATTCTTACTTGACTTGATCCTATAAAACTTAGTTCGACTAAATTAATCTGATTTAAATAGGTATAGTTCATCATAAATTCTAACAAGTTATTTTAAAATAAATAGTTTATAACTTTCATTTTTTAAATTTATTTTTAATTTAAAAAAATTGGCTTATAAATTAATTTTGACTTGTAAGACTTTTATAAATATTTTGATCTTTTACATGTAGAATTTTTAACCCTAGATTAAATGGGTCAACATCAAAACCCTATAAATTGATCAAATTATTAATATTTTTCAAAATTTTTACGGTATTATAATAATAAATAATTAAAAATAATATTAAATAAAAAATAAAATTATTAAAAATATTTTTTATTATAATAGTTAAAAAATAATATTAAAAATAACAAAAATTATTAATAACAAATTAAATTATTTTATTTTTACTTATTTTCATTTGAAATATTTTTTTCCCTTTCTCAATTTTTTTTAAGCTAAATAACTTTTTTTCTCTTTTCACTTACTCAAATTTACTCCACCAGAAAGCAGTATTAGGTAGCTGTTTATTAAAAAAATGAAAATTGTGTGAAGATTTTGTATGAAAGGTGATGGATGTGAGAGAAGAGGGTACAGTACGTGGAAAACCTGGACATTCCTCAATCATGACACCAAAAAATTATAAAGGCCACACGGCACACGTGGTACATTAATAATATAATTTTGTTTATACTTTATAGTACTTTATAGATATTCACCTGTCTCTAGTCTCTAACTGCAACAACAGAAGCCTCAACAAGACAACATTTCTCATTTCTTAATTATTACCAAACTCTTTTTTCATTCCAAGGACAACTTTTATTGGAATACTTAATCACTTTATTTATAGGCACTTCTCCATTTTTCAAAGCAGGAGTATCTTCAGAAGTGTAAAAAAATATGTAACAAAGGAAGATGAAAGAAATTATATCCGTTGTATAAAATTTCCTCAGTACTCGTTTATTACAATAAACCAGGTCAACAAATAAGGATTTTTAGCGAGCTAAAGACGATTATACTTAGGTAATTAAGCTCTCTAACTTGGGTAAAACCTGATCAAATAAAAGAAACATAAAAGAAAAAACAGCAACAGGAATCTAAACTATATATGAATTGCATCATGATAATATATCTGGAGGATAGGACAATCACTCTGAACGACCAACACATTCATCCCTAAAGGTAGCTCCAAACTGTTCTCTTTCCTCTAAGCCACTGCAGGCATGTCCTTCAGCCATGAATCTAGAGGTTTCCCAATGGAGTAAACGATGAAACCAATTTCCCTCAGCTTGTTAACATCAACAACATTGCGCCCATCAAAAATGAATGCAGGCTTCTGCATGCTGTCATGAACCTTTTGGTAATCAAGGTTCTTGAACTCATCCCACTCGGTCATGATGCAGATACCATGTGCATCCTTGATTGCCTCATAGGCATCCCAGACCACAGATACTTGCTTGTTGGAAGTGGGGCTAAGGGGTTGAAGATGAGCAGGGTGGTCCCAATCAAACTTTTTCATGGCCAAATCCCTCGTGATTTGGTCCTCAGAAACCTGAGGATCATATATGCTCAACTTGGCCTTGTCTCCCAATAGGCCCTTGCACACATCAATGGCTGGGGTCTCCCTAGTGTCACCAGTGTCCTTCTTGAAAGCAAATCCCAGAATAGCAATTTTCTTGCCTGAAACTGTGTTGAACATGGAAGACACCACACGGTTCACAAACCGGTTTTTCTGGTAGTCATTCACCTTAATGACCTGTTTCCAGTAGTTGGCCACCTCAGGGAGGCCATTGCACTCACAGATATAGACCAAGTTCAATATGTCCTTCTGAAAGCATGATCCACCAAAACCAACACTGGCATTCAAGAACTTTGGTCCAATTCTTGAGTCTGTGCCAATTGAGTGAGACACCTGGGAGACATCAGCACCAGTTGCCTCACAAAGTGCTGACATGGCATTCACAGAGGAGATCCTCTGGGCCAGAAAAGCATTCGCTGCAAGCTTTGAGAGTTCAGCAGACCACAAATTGGTGCAAAGGATTCTATCCATAGGAACCCAATGGGCATATACATCCCTCAGGGTATGAATAGCCTTTTGACCCTCTGGGGTTTCCCTGCCTCCAATAAGGACTCGATCCGGCTTAAACAAGTCTGCAATTGCTGTTCCCTCAGCAAGAAACTCAGGGTTTGACAGAATTGTGAAATTGATGCCTTTCCTGTTGTGAGTCAAAATCCTCTCAATTGCCTCAGCCGTTTTCACAGGCACAGTTGATTTTTCGACCACAATCTTATCGGTTTTCGAAACATCAGCAATCATCCTAGCCGCACTCTCCCAATATGTCAGATCAGCTGCCTTCCCAGCTCCAAGCCCCTGAGTTTTAGTCGGCGTGTTCACCGAAACAAAGACAATATCAGCCTCAGATACATGCTTCTCCACATCAGTGCTGAAGAAGAGGTTCTTCCCCCTGCACTGCTTCACCACATCATCAAGGCCAGGCTCATATATGGGCAGGTGGTCGCTGTTCCACGCATTGATTCGCGGAGCGGCGATATCCACCACCACCACTTCAATCTCAGGACACTTCAGGGCAATCACGGCCATGGTTGGCCCACCAACATACCCAGCTCCAATGCAGCAAATCTTCACCATTTTTTATTCTTGTCTAGCAGCCTGCGTCACCAAAACAGTCAATACTCCAAACTCAACAACACAAAAACAATGCAAATTCCAAATTCACTCCCAAATTGTTCGTTCATTACAAGTCAACAAGGTAAAACAAACCATATCAAGATCCAAAGCAGCATAATTGAAAAGACCAATCAACAAAAATCACCCAACAATATAATTTCCAAGTGAATTTTACAAAATCACGAGTATAATCAAAGGGGGAACAAGATCTACAATTCCCAAGCAAGGCAAACATAGAAAGGCAAACAGATCCAGATAGAGACACCATTAGATACGAAAATGCAAACGGGTAAACATAAATAATAGAAATGTTAATCTAATACACACATGCAAGCACACACACATCACAGAAACATATTAAACAAGAGACAAATGAGGAATCCAAATCCCCACATGATAAATTCAGCCACCAGATCTAACAGACACAATTCACACGGAACCAGCCAAACCAAACCGACAGATCCAGTGATCACCAACCCACCCACAATTCAAAAACAAACAATTCCGCATATATAAAAAAGGTGGTATTATTTGAGACCGAAACAATAACACCCAGAAGTCGAAATGGAAAAGCAATGGTTAAACACGAAATGGGTAAGAGGAAAAAAACTCACTTGCAGCCAGGAGAAGGAAATGGAAGAAAAAAAGAATTGAAGAAAGGAAAAGAAAGAAAATAGAGTTGTGTTTATGAAGAGATGGGTGGAATTTACCTTGAATGAAGGAGGAAAGAGAGATCTGAAAGGAAAGAAAGAAGAATTGATAGAGAGAAGAGGGAGGGAATGAGAGGAATGAAGAGGTGTGAGAATTTATATAGAGAAAGAAAGAGAGAGAAAGAGAAAGAGAAAGAGAGAGTGAATGTTGTCACGTAGCAATAGCATTCAAAAAATCAAGATCTAATCCGTCCCGTTCCGTAGACCATAGTTTTTTCCGTGACAAAAGCATTACATTACTACCATTGTGCCTCACACGTTTTCGCTTTTCACTCCTTTTCTGCGTACCCGTTAATTATAATTTAATAATATTAATTAATACTCTCTTCTCCGCAAATTCTTCTTTAACTTTTTATCCCATAGAAATAGAAAAAGAAAAAGTTTTTTTTAATAGGATATTATTCTCTCATATAACAGATTTTGTTTATATAAATATATAACTTTTTTTAAATATTTCAATATAATTATACATTATACGTTCAACATTTTTTCTACATATAGTTAATATTAATTGGATTTTATATATTTTTTTTCTTTTTTATTTCATTTGGACAATCAATAATATTACTTTACATTCATTATTTCAGGAAAAAAGTTATATTCAAGATATCATTTATAAATGAGTTTGTTGCATTTTAATTTAATTAATTTTTTCAATAAAAATAATATATTACATCCAGTCCTTATTTTCTGTTTTCTTTTTAAGTTTTGCATTTTTTTTTTATGACATGATTTACAATTATCAAAATTCGTCTCAAATAAATCAAGTTTGGTCAAAAAATATGTAAAGTTTGATTATTTTATAACATTTTATTAAAAAAAACAATTCAATATCATATTAATTACGAGAAAGTTAAAGAGAATAATATATTTAAAGTTGTAATAACTAAATATTTTTTTTTAATAAATAAGTTATATATTACAGATTTGACTCCTAAGTTTGGACAAGAAAACCTTTAGAAACTGTTTTCTTTCTTGCATTTCTTCTATTTTTATTTTATTTATAGTTTTTATTCTTTTCAAGTATTATTAGTTAGTAAATTAATTTTATCTTAACTCAATTTAAATTTTATATGAAGTTAAAAACATTTTTTTTTCTTAAGTAGATTGACTTATAATCCTAAATTTTGACCTAGCATATCAATAGATATAATGTGCTTTAATCTAAACAATCATTTTCATAATTTTCTCAGGTTAATTTTTTCTCTTTGATATAAAATTATGTATGGCTAATAATTAAAATATCCATTAATCTCCTTAATTATTTTATTTATAACTTTTTAATTTAAAAATACTTGTGTAATCCATGTAAATAGTTCTCTTTTTCTTGATATTCAAGAATGAAATTTTCTTAGCTCTCAAATAAATAAAAAATATAATGTATAAAATAAATACATTTTTTTTACCAATATTAAATTATTATTGAAAAGTGACATTTAATTTTTTTTTATTTGTTTCCTTTTTATGAAAGTGTTTGGGGAAGCTTTGAATTTCAGAAAAGTTGAATATCACATGGACAGAGAAATTGAGTACCGTGGAAGGTCGTTGAAACAAAAATGGCAGATGCAGAATCATGTACAAGCAATCGTTGTTAGTTTAAATTGAATATCACGTGAGCTAATAAAAAAAATTATTTTATTTTAATATATGAGAAAAAATTATTTATTCTGAAAATGTTTATGAATAAATTTTCCTAAAATATATTCTTGTCATGTTTAAGCAAATTACTTTATAAATATTTTTTAAAGGAAAAAATAAGAATAAAAAATAATTTAAAATTAACTTATACATAAATTAAAAAATAAAATTTATTAAATAATTTTTTTTTATAAATTTATATTATTTTATTTAGAAATTCAATTATTTTTATATAGAAAAAAATAATATAATATGTTATATATATATATATATATAAAAGTAATTGTGCTTTTATATATTTATATGACCATTGACATTTTTATTTTATTTACTCAAACTTAGTCACTAAAATTTTTAATTATTGCAATCAAGAGATTAATTGATAGTTTTTTTAGTAAAATCATAAACTTTTTATTTTTCTATTAAAATAAATTGGTAAGATACAAAATTAGAATTGGAACTTTAAAAGTAAAAGAAAAACGATTATATTGATAAGTATATTATGTAAAATAGTTTTAAATAATTTATTTGATTTAATTATTATAAATTTCTTATTATGACAAAATTTAATAATTTTAGTTGTGGATAAGGTCAATCTAAAAAAGGGTTGAATTGTGACAATTAAAGCTGTTTTTGGAAGAGATTGAACCAATTCAATGATCTTTCCACTTCAAAAAGAATTTGCTTTTATTTTTCGGTACAAATAATTCTTATTTAAGAAGAAAAAAATATCTTTTGGTGTGCAACAAAAATAATTTCCTAAATAAACAAAAATAAAATTTGACAGATAAATCTAAATTTTGAACCTAAAGTTTATTAATTAAAAATAAGAATACAATGAGAATTATTTTAATAGTTAGATTTTGGAAATATTATTTATAAGCTTAAAATAATATTAACTAGTTTTATACCTATATATATTCATTTTTTTTATTAATTTATATTTATATATTTATTATAAAAAAATAAATTTAATTTTTTTTATTAAAACTAATAAAAACACACTCACATATTTCTTTTTTATAATTAACAAAATAAAAATAACTGCAGATACAACAGCTTTTATAGAAAAAATTACCAAAATTTTATGAAGGTAAAGATAAAACTATAATATATATATATATAGAGATATATATATATATATATATAATTATCAAGAAAGTTTGTATCCTATATATGTTATATTATAGTATAGATAAAAAAATATTTCTTAAAAAAAAACCGAAAAAATTATCTATATCTGCGTGAAGAAAATGACCTTATCAAACTACGCGCCCATTTAAGCTCCATTCCCAACGGACACTTCTATCATTAATTTCCTTATACTATGGGAATTTTTTTCTCAAATATTTTTATTTTAAAAAATTAATGAAATAAATCCTAAATTAAAATATTTATCAAATTAAAATTATTTATTATTTATAGTCACAATTGAGAATTTAATTTTTTTTTTAATTCAAGAAAAAATAAAAAAACATGCAAAACTAATTTATCATAAGCACATACAAAATTTAAAATTTAAAATTGACAAATATTTTTATAAAAAATAAAATCAAACAATCATATTTATGATAACTAAAAACATATTTATATTATATATATAAAAAAAAAAGTGAGTGTAGTATATATAAACAAATGTGTATGCAAATAGAAATATAAAAAGTAAAATCATAATTTGAACCAAACAAACACAATCTCTCCAATTCAAAATATGAAACATGTGAATGAATTACAACCTCTTGAGAAGTTGTTGAGTCATTTTCATAACTACCTCAACAGTTACAATGAAAAAAAAAAAGAGTAAATAAATAAAGATATTTTTTAAAATTAAAAATTCCTATTTGAAACTATGAAATGTTGAAAATTAAATCAATTGAAAAATTGAGATTAAAATAATATAAATAAAAACTAATACTTGTTTATATCTTATTTTGAAGTAAAGGTGCATAATTCTTGAATCACCTTTTCTTGTTTTATACACTTGCTAAATCATATTCTAAAGTGGTTCATTAGGCCATTATTTGTTTATAGAAATCGTAGAACATAATATATGATAAAGTATATTAATTAATTATATATAATGCATGTTATAGTTACAAAGCTTGATTGCTATAGAAGTCTGTTCGTGGAAGATCTCATGTTCCAACTAAAACGTAAGTTTTTTTTCTTTTTCAAAAAGAGAACTAATAAGGTGGGTAGCTGTTTATTTTAGTAATGATAGTTACGCAATGATAAGATCCATGATTATAAATAATTTCTTCAAGGATCAATCTCTAATAGAATAAATTGTTATGTAAGAGTTTATTATGCAATTTATATATATCACAAAAAAAATATATAATATATGTAGATTTTAAAATTTTATAAAAATGTTTATAAAAAGTGATTATAAGCTTAACTCACTCTAAAATTGGTTTAGAATGTGAGATTCAACTTTTTTTTAGTTAATGTGAGATTTTTCGATAACATGACCCAGTTTAGATTCAACAACCTTGTTAACAATTAAAGTTTTATATAACGGCTCGTTAACAACTTTATTAACAATCAGGGTTCCTAAAACCATGTAGAAGGAAATCATAATCTATTAACATGTAACCCAATCTAGGTTTAAGAACTTGTCAATCAAGATTTAATATATTAAGAAATGGTCAAATCTAGGCCCAACAATCTTGTTAACCTGACTCTAATATCATGTAAAAAGTGATTATGAACCTAATTTACCTTACAACTTAATTTATTCTAAAATTAATTCAAAAATTTATATATAATTCGGTCTCATTTTTAATTAATATAGAATTTTCGAAATATAAAAAAAGTGTTTAAAAAAAGTATGAATAGTAACTGAAATATTTGAATGGTGGAAATAAAATTCTAATACTTAATACTCAGTCACTATCAACATAGATCATGTGTTTCTCATTTAAAAAGTACGAGTCTCATGGACCCAGTTACTATGAAAAGTGTGACCCAATTGATTACATCATCAAATCATGCGAAAGCTTGTAACTCTTCTTATTATAAGCAAGTTTTTTACTTTGTATTGTTTTTTTCAACCAAACTTTGTAACATTTTAGAATGATTTGGTTTTGGATTAGTGAAAAGAGGTGAATGTTTATTGCAGAATTGCCTAATGACAGATTTGTATTATGCACAATGTGTTGAAGTTTGGCATGGTTGGGTGAGTAGGGATGAGGCCACAAAAGCTAAAGTCAATTCCCAATAATAAATGCTTATGAATAATATAGAAAAGAGTTAATTAATGAAGTGTACACATTTTTTTAGAAAAAAAGACATTAATTCATTTAATTATACAAACAAAACAAACGAACTTATATGGATTAAATATAAAATTAAATTAATATATATTAAATAAGTATAAATTTTATTTTATAAATTAATTTTTTTAATAAATTTTATAAAATTAATTATATTTAAAATATAATATTATAATTGAGTTGAAAAATTTCGACGTTCTTATTAATCTTAAATTAATAATATTTAAAAAAAAATTTTAGAAATAAGACTTATAAATTATTAAATATATTATATTTATGTTTATATTTTTATTTATTTAGTATAGAGAATAAATATAATATGTTTAAAAATTTATGAATGCCATATTAATGTTAAAAAAAAATTGAGTGTATATTTAATAGTTTTTAATAAATTTTAGAAATTGAAAAAGTTAGATGAAAAAGAAGAAATTTGAGGGTTTGAAACTTTGAATTGTGTAGCATTGATTCCGAAAGTGTTGGCTAGATTAACGTAATAGAAACAAGTCATGTGAGGTTGGTGATGTGTCACTTGAGGAGTGCAAAGAAAGTACAAGTTTTGATGAAACTAATGCTCATGCCACTGAATCAACTTCACCATTTTCTCACCCTTTTTGCTTTTTCTACTCAAACTAACTTTTACTTAAACAAATTAGTTTCGTTTTAAATATTTGGGTTCGTATTTCAAGCAATTCAAGTGGACCCAACTCGTTGACCTTTTTATTTTTCCACTCTGCATCTCTTTAGCCCTGCCAACCACATTAATTTCGTTTACTATCTTACATTAATATATTTTTTTATTCATTTTATTCATATGCTTCATATTTATATTATTTATTTGTAAAACTTAAATTAGAACCATTGTTTAAATAATGTAAATCTAATTTTACCTTGACTAATATTGGTTATCTAAAATCTATTAAAATTCTCCCTTATACTTTTAACTTTCTATTTTTTAATCTAAAATTTATTAAAATTTTATTAATTTAAATTTATAAATAACTTAGAAAAAAAAAAGATAAAACTTGTATAAAAATAAAATAATTTAATCTCTTCTTATAAAGTTTTAGAAAGTAATTGAAATTTTAATTTATTGTTTTTTTTTTATGTTGTTAAAAAAACATTACCATATGAAGGTAGAAATGTAACTTTCCTAAGTTAAAATAAAAGTTTTAAATGCAAAAAATACTAGTATTTTATCAAATGATTTAATACGGTAGTAAAGTATAATATTGTTTGATTTGTAGAATTTTTTAACTAAACATAATTTAGTCATTCGTAATAATCATAAGGTTGATTTAGACATATAGAGTAGGGTTTTGAAAATATTTGAATGCTTTTTTGAAGTGATTTTGTTGGCAAAGTTTCTTTAATTTGTTGATTGAGTGCGACATAGGTTCTTAATTGTTTGGTTTGGGAAAATCTTTGAGAAAAGTAGGGAAGATAAAAGCAAATGATTTGATTGACTTTGATTAATTTTGGTGAAATGAAGGTACATGTAAAACCAAACGGTTGGTGTGGTATTTTACGTTACATGATTTAAAGGAAGAAACGTAGAGAAAGGAAGCAGATTTGCTGCGTTTGAGTAACATATCATGCTTATATCTTAAGGAAGGCTTCGTTGTTTTATGCTCAATATAGAACCTCTTATCCACTGCAAAACTGCATTAGTACACCTACTTTATCACGTCACTGCCCAACAGCAACACTAGAAAACCCAAATATTACATGTATGGACATTTTTTTTAATGGTATATTAGACATTTCACATCTTTTAACAAAATATATATAAAATAGTGTAAATTTTACACCTTTTTATGATGATGTTGAGTTAAATTTAAAATTAATTTCTGTTATGGTATCAAGTCTATTCGGCCACTCACAAATATCTTGTTTCACAAATATCTAATTGTACAAATGTATAGTACACGTTCGGGTTAAGAGAGAGGGTGTGTTGGATAACTGGTGAAAACTTCACCTCACATACTAGTTTTATGAGATTGAGTTAGGTTCAATGAGGTTGAGTTTGTTGAGAAAATCGTACATTGACTAAAAATGAGGTCGAATTATAGTATATAAGTGAAATGTAAACCTCACCTTCTAAATCGATTTTGAGGGTGAGTTAGGTCCATAATCACTTTCTACATAGTATCAGAACTAGGTTAACAAGATTGTTGACCGCTATGTAGAACCTTAATTGTTAGTAAGGTAGTTGGATAGATTGTGTCACCTATTAACAGATCACATTCTAGTTGAGAATGACTCCTCCACATAAAAAATCTCACATTGACTAAAAATGAGGTTGAACTATAATATATAAGTAAGGTGTAAACCTCATTTTTTGAACTAGTTTTAAGGGTGAGTTAGACTCATAATCACCTTTTACATAATTATGTTCAAAACGATTATCTTCAAAATTATTGTAATGAATTGAATTTTTGTATGTTAAAAGAAATTATGAAGATAATGAAAGAAATAACTTATTATTAGAGAAATTATTTTTATCCAATCAATAATAATTAGTCACGAAAAAGGAAATGAGAATGAAAGAAATAATTGAGTGTTATAAATATTACTATTGTTATAATAATGGTGAAGTTATATATTTTAGTCACAGCAGCAACGAGGCAGGAATTAGGGTTCGTGTTTTTCCCCCTTTTTATTGATTGGGTTTCTTAATGCTAAGATGAGGCATTTCAGTTCGGTTGACAATGAAAGGTTTATTAAATTACTTGGTAAATAAGTCTATTACGTAGCTAAATTAAAGGGATAAGCATGTTTTTATTTTTAGTTTATGTATTATTTTCAAATTTATTTTTAATTCTTATATTTTTAAAAGATATATAATTTTATTTCTTTTTTTATTATATTCATACTTAATATTTTAATAATATTTTTTACGATCACAAAATTCATAAAACAATAAAATTCATAAAATATGTAATTTTGATTTTTTTTATACTTAACGTTTAACAATGATTTTTTCCCTAATATGTAATCCCATTGAAAGACTTTTGCATTCCATTTATACCATTATTACAAAGAAGTTATAGAAGCTTTAGGAGTAAAATATCATGTGACATTTTCAAGTTGAGTTCAAGAAGTTCTTGAACCATTGAACAGATTGTTTTGGGTATCTCTTCAAGTTGTCTTTGTAATCAATGAAATATAGACCAAATCTAGATGTGAATCCTGATTGCCACTCCCAATTATCCAGTAGTGACCATACAAAGTACCCTTTTACATTGCATCCATCTTCTCTGTCAACAATAACATCAATTTTTTGTTAGCTTAACAAACTATGGATCTTAACTTATGGGAACCAAATTATATAAAAGCAAATATGTAATTATAAAATACATTACTTACTTAATGGAAGCTAATAGGTTAATTAAATAGTCATTGTGGTATTTAATCCTTTTCTCATCCTTCAAAGCATCTTTGATGGAGATAGATGGGTCATTTGGATCATCCATCCCTATGACAAGTGAGAGAGTGTGAATTAGCTCTTCGGTAAAAGTGATGGATTAAATGCAATTTTATAGGAATGTTAAGAAATGGTTTTTATGATTTATGTAATTCATGGCATTTGAATTTTTGTTTATAGTTTTGAGATTACCATTTTCTGTGACAATGAGGAGAGGATTTTGGTATTTATGTTTGATGTAATTCATTATACTTCTCATCCCGTGTGGCACGATGTACAGCCATAAAGAATTGGCCTGCAAGTCATCACTTCAATTTCATTATCATAAATAAACTTTCATAAAAAGAAAAAAAAATTATTTATATGAATTCAAACAAAAATTTTATTAGAAAATTTTATATTTTATTTTTTATATTTTATTAAAAATTGTTTTTTTAAAAAGATATCACAATTTTAAAAAAAATTAATGAAAAAAATATTAAAAAAATCTTACGTTAATTAAAAATAAAGTTTATAATATATAAATAAAGTACAAATCTTAGTTGGTGAACTGATATTAGGATGAATTAGATATATAATCATTTTTTACATGGTATTATATCCTAATTAATAAGATTGTTAGATTTAGATAAGACATAGATTAAATTACTTGTTAATATACTAAATTTTAATTAACAGATTGTGGAACATAAATTAAACTACATATTATTTAAAGTCTTGGATGTACTATCATAATATTTTTTACAAATAAATATCAAACTATTTACAAATTCAAAATTATTAGGTATATATCAAATATTAGAATAGGTTTTGGAAGTCAATCAACATAAAAAAAAGTTAATTATATCAATTCTTTTAGCCTCTTAAACTTTTCTTTGGTTAATTATTTCCCACCTTCATTTATGTTTCAAACAACAATGCATTAAGTTAAAGAACAAAAAATTGTAGTCTCACTTATAGAGCTTACCCTTTCTCCTATAACATTGGTACCATTAAATGCTGAAATGAATGAAAAAAACACAGCAAAAACAAATTGAATTAGGTCCAGATGAATAAAACAGATTGAAAAAACTCTTAAAATGAAAAGAATGAATTAATATTTATGTATAACATACGAAGAGTAAGAACAGCAGAGTCCTCAATATAATCATGAAGTGGAACTGCAAGATTGTAGACATAAAATGTTGTGTAATGATTGATGCCCACAAAATCTAGTGAACCTTTCACAAGACTTGCTTCAGATTCAGAAAATTTTGGAAGCCTATCACCAACTCTACTTCTCATTGTGCTTGGATAATCTCCAAAAATCAATGGGTCTAGAAACCTGTTAAGAATTTCAACCACTTTATGACATCAATATAAATTATATGTTTTGATTCATCTTTTAGTTTTTAAAATTTTGGAGAATTCTGAATTTGATTTTTTTAAATTTAAAAAATAAATCATATTTTACTAAATTACCAGCCCAGTTGAAAATCTAAGGCTCGTTGAGTTGCTTCAATATCTTCTTTTGAGCTTGTTGCTGGTTCAAACCAGATCACATCCAGAGATATCCCAATAAACCCACCTTGTATTTTCTACACAACAATAATAATATTACTTAGATGATCCATCATAATGAATATAGTTAAAGATGAAGAGATATTTTCACTTTACCTTGTACTTTTTTCTGTAAATGTCTACTACTATTGCATGAGAATTAAGAACATTATGAGCCACAATGTAAGGTTCTGTAGAAGAGTTTCCATGTCTGCATAGTTGATGCAGAAGAATAGAACATCTTCCAGGAGCTTCAAGTCCAAGATCATATCCCATCATAGCAAATGTATGAGGCTCATTGAAAGTGATCCAATGTTTCACTCTGTCTCCAAATTTTTGAAAGCATACTTCAGCATATGTTGCAAAGTCTTTTCTGTTGGATACAAATGTTGCAAACATTCATATGTTACTTCAATTATTACTATAATCATAATGATATTCTCAAGTTAAACCTAAGTTAATAATATGAATTGAATTTCATACATGATCAAGGGGCTAAGCCAACCATTATAATTGTCTTCCAACGCTTGGGGTAGGTCCCAATGGTAGAGAGTCACATATGGTTCAATTCCTACAGATATTTGTTAACGTTCATGACAATATAGTCTCTTAAAAAATGTTTATGTATACAAATAAATTTATGTTCTAAATATAAAAATGATTTATTTACTTCAACTTATATTATAATCATATTTTTCTAAGATTTTTCTAATTATATATATATATATTATTTATATTTATATTTATATTTATATTTATTGTAAAAAATAATTATGAACCTAACTCGTTTTCAAAATCAATTTAAGAATAAGTGAGATTTACATCTCACTTATATATTATAATTCGATTTAAAAAAGTGAGATTTCCCTAACATCCTCTCTTTACATCGAGGAAGCTTTTTTAAACTATGTAAAATGGATCATAATTTATTAACCATCAAGATATATTAACAAGTGATCCAATTTAGGTCCAACAATCTTGTTAAACTGGTTCTAATATTATGTAAAAAGTGATTATGAACTTAACTCATTCTCAAAATTGGTTCAGGAGGTGAAATTTACATCTCATTTATATTTTATAATTCGATCTTATGAGATTTTTCTAAAATATATATATATATAAATAAATAAATAAATGAATAAATCTTTATCATTTATTTGAAAACATGATTTATGATTGATTATACAAAAATAACAAATTTTACCTTTGGCTAGTAAAGCATTGATGAGTTTATTGTAGTGATCTATTCCTGCTTGGTTAATTTCTCCAGATCCATCTGTGACATTAAACTCTATTGTTAGAATGTTTTTTCTTCAATTTCTATAATATTTAAGGTTGATGTGAAATATTAAAGTAATCAGCAACATCTTCAATCTAAGAAATCTGTTTGAATAAATGGAAAATATCCGAATAAAAAAGAAAAATTAAAAAATTTAAAATTTTTACTTATTTTTAGATAAAATTTAAAATTTTTTAATTTTAAATTATCAAACCACTATCACAATTTTTTTTAATTATATATATTTTTTAAATTCTTTATCTAATAACATATTTTACCATAAAATATTTAAATTTTTATAAAAGTAATTTATTTTCTATAATTTCCCATCCAAACACTTAAGAAAATATTTTAATGAAAAAAAAAACTTACATGGAAAAATTCGAGACCAAGAAATTGAAAACCTATAAGCATCCATTCCCATGTCTTTCATAAGTTGTACATCTTCCTACTTAAAAAATAATCAAAGATTTACAAGTAAAATATCAAAAAAATTATTATAAAATATTAATTAAAAACTAAAAATGTTGTTATATCTATGGATCAATTACTAAATGAATAATTAACTTACTATATAAATTGATTCATTTATGACATACATTTTCTTTTCTTAAACTTCAATATCATCATGATGAAACTAAATTATAAATTTAAAAAAATTACACAAAACTGCATGGTAATTTTGCCACTAACTAAACTCATCTTACTTCATAACGATGGTATTGATCCACTGCAACATCAGCATTACTATTATCCACTATTTTTCCTGTTACAAACAAGACACAAATTTCAGTAACAACATTTTATATTTTTTAAATTAAATTAATAATAATATTATTCAAATATAAATATTTATTTTATAATTAATAATACATATACAATTTTCTTTTTATACGTGATACTCATAAATAATTAAATATATCATATTTGTATTCAATATTTAAATATATGAAAAATCGTTCAACAAGATTAAAATTAAGTAAAAGAAAAATAATTTAAATAAAATTTTTTGTTAAAAAATTTTATTTCACGTATCATATTTATATTTATATTGCACAAATATAATATATATGAAGTAAGTATAAAAAATATATTAAAAATATTAATTTATACACATAAGAAAATTTTCCAATTAATTTTTTTTATTTATTTAGTGTTTATAATAACTTACCAGATGAATGGGAAAAAGTATCCCAGACAGATACCCCTCTTCCATCTTCTTTTACTGCTCCTTCGTACTGTCACAAAATCATCAATATCATTAATTCAACATATATGAAAATATTAAAAAATAAAAACTATATGCAAATTTTTTTTTTCTTTTAATAAGATTAATTGAATATTAGAATCAAATGAGTATTTTGATTGAGAAAAAGGGAAAGTAAATGAGAAAGGGTTAGATAATAATGAAGATAAAATATAAATGATAATAAAAAATAAAAGAAACAAAAGGGGGATTATATAGAAAAGAAGGTGGTGTAAATAGCAGAAGCTGTTAAATAAGGTTACAATTGGGTAGGCCCATTAAATGTCATTCTACCATATTTTTAATTTTTTAAAATTTCATTCTATTTTAATTTTCACTATTAGTTTTGTTTTATTTTCTTCTGTCAATATTATTCGATGATAATTTTCAGTGTAAAATTTGTTTTATCTTTTTATGTTAATCAATATATTTTTCTCTATATTATGTCAATAAACATTATTATATTAGATTTTTTATTAAATAATAACGAAAAAAAGTATATTAACTCAATTTATAAAAAAATTGAAAAAAACTAATAAATAAAGTGATGAAATTATTTTAGAAATATTGAAGAATGGTGATGCAAATAGATATTCTGAGAATTGAAGAGAAAGGTAACCTGAAAAGCTGAAGCAGCAGTGCCGAAAACAAAACCTTTTGGAAAGCTTTCTCTGTTAATCTCTGAAACGCACTTTTGAATCTGAAAAATTACACTTAAAATCACTGCTACTGCAACAAAAGTGCTTCTTCTCAACGCCATGGTTTCTGTATGATGGAACAATTAACAAACAAAAACTAGGGTTAATTCTTTTATACTCTTTCTTTATTACACAATAAATTGAATAATCAAGTTCTCTCTTCAACTATTTTCTAGGGCTTAACGACCTTGGAATAATCTCTTCTTGGAATAACCTTTTGCTAAACAGATTTTACATCGTTTGCATCAAGGGAATGCAATGAACTGAAATTACAAATTTTCTTTTTATGAAAACAATATTTTTATTTTAAAAGTTTAGAATAAATAATCAATTCATATTAGTATTATATTAGTAGTGGATTTAAGTCTAACTCATCCTCATAAAATTGGCTCAATGAAGTGAGGTTGGTCTTATCTCTAGTCAATGTAGAAATTATGGGTGGTGAAATGGTCCGATATCGGTCTGAAAAATTTTTAAGTGATCCAATAATAATTTGAGAATCTCGTTAGGATTGATTCTGATACCATATTAATAATATTGGTACCATATTAGTAGTAGATTTAAGTCTAACTCATTCTTATAAAATTAACTTAATGAAGTGAGATTTATATTATTATATAAAACTTATTTTTTCCTTATATATATATAGTTGATATAGTTGATATGAGATTTCCAACTATTTATCAAACTAATAAACTAGACAAGTTAGACAACTTTAATTAAAAATGACAACATTTTTTATTTAACAAATACACATAAAATAAATTTATTAATTTTATAATGATTTATTTATTTATAATTATACATACTGAATTATATGTCCACAATTATATAGGAAATGTCTTATGTGAATTAATCCATCTTATTATATTTTTTTTTATTAAATATAAGAAAAACTAAAAATGAGATGGATTAACCCTTTTTTTATCTTTATTCAATTTTTTTTGACAAGAAAATTAAATAAAGTTAAGGATTAATTATTTTATAAGAGATTAACATAAAAAAATGACTGTATAATTATAATTGTGACATTTGTTATGAGGATGCTCAATTGGGTCAAGTATGAATAGGAAGGAAGAAAAGAAAACATTCATTTGGCCCAATTCCCATTGCATTTTTCTATGATAGAGGATTGTGTTCATAGAGTATCCAAGTTCACTAACCTAAGTTCATTTATTCCATTATAAAATATTCAATACTAATATTGCAATATTTCTTGGTTTCATTCCAATATAAATTCCTAATATTTATATTCCTCTTTGTAGAATATAAATAGCGTTATTTGATACCCAAAACTTGGTAGAATTTCATATATAACGCTAACTGCGTATCGCACGAAGAATTAGAAGAAAGAGAAAACAGAAGAAAAGCCGCTAAAGAAACAAGAAGAAGCCAGTTGAAGAAAATGGAGCACGAGGAAGACGAAGAACCACCTCTTGCTGTTCAGATTCAAGGGAATGATGAATCCGTTTCGCAGCAATCTTCTGTTGGGGTTACTCTCATCACCGGCTATCTTGGTGCGGGCAAGTCCACTGTAAGCTTTTAAAACCCTTTCCATTTCTTCTATGCCATCATTCCAAACGCCCCATCATTTTTTCTGCTCAAGATTCAGTCCAAATTTTCTATTTTTCCAATTTTTGGCCAATTGGGTAGTTTAAAGTTGCGTGTCTTTTCACTTTGGTTGTGTTGTTCTTGCTGTTGCTTGATAGTACTAGTTCTTTTGGAATGGTGATGATGTTTTTGTGTTTGGAGCTGTGGAATTGTGATTTTGTGACTGAATCATTGTTTTCAGCTAGTGAATCATATTTTGAGTTCGCAACATGGGAAGAAGATTGCTGTCATTTTGAATGAGTTTGGTGAGGAAATTGGCGTGGAAAGAGCGATGATCAATGAAGGGGATAAGGGTGCACTGGTTGAAGAATGGGTTGAGCTTGCCAATGGGTGTATATGTTGCACAGTCAAACATAGTTTGGTTCAAGCTCTTGAACAGCTTGTACAGAGAAAGGAAAGGTAAAACAAGAAAATACTTCCATATTTATGGTCAATTTGAGGCATGAAAAATTGAAGCAACAGTTGTAACCCTTACTTACTGTTGCAGTTTACTTTCATCAAATCTCATTTTCATTTTATTGTGAATGATGTGTTGTTCGCTAAGGTGGGCAAATTGCTGCATATTTTGGCACAATTAAGTAGTTTTTCGTATTGTGTGTCTTTAGGCTTGACCATATATTACTGGAAACCACTGGATTGGCAAATCCAGCACCTTTGGCATCTGTTCTATGGTTAGATGATCAGTTGGAATCAGAAGTGAAGCTTGATTCTATTGTCACAGTAAGTATCTTTTTTGCTTGAAACTTATTCTAGTTTGTCTTTTTTATGGCCTGAATATGCTCTAATTTTCTATATTGTATTTAAATTAGTTTTCGAATTTTCTCTATATTAAGACATTTGCTTATAGTTGTTTAATTCCATGTTAAATGAAATGAAGCAGTTTTTATTATTGTCTCCAGTAAAATTGTCTTGGTTTTGTGTTTGTGGCTCTTCTTCTCATATGATGATAGATGCTGTTCTTTCCTTGGTATATAACTATAAGAGCATGACTTGTGAATCATTGCCTTTGTTTAATTGAGTTTCTTCTCAAGTAGGTGGTGGATGCTAAAAATTTGCGCTTCCAGCTTGATGAGCACCGTGGCTCGTCTTCATTTCCTGAAGCATATTTTCAGATAGCATTTGCGGTAATTATTTACTATAACTGGATATTTTATTGATAACGTATTTTTCATTTTCTCATTTACTTGCTGTCAGAATCTCAAAGATTGATGAATAGGGGAAAATATAAAGAGGAAATGTTAGAAAATATATTTCATTTATGAGACTATTAAGTAATTGTCATGTGTAACACTAATCTTGTACACCTATTTATATTAATAATTTAGGCCAGGATTAGCGTAGTATAACTACTACAAGCATTTAGTGTAATCGGGTACTGCAGTGCTAATAGTTTTTGCTACTTGTTTCAGGACATTATAATTCTTAACAAGGTTGATTTGGTATCTGCAGAGAGCTCTGGAGCTCTGGAAAAACTTGAGGAGGAAATACATGACATTAACTCTCTTGCAGAGATAATACATTCTGTCCGGTGTCAAGTTGACTTGTCTAAGATATTGAACCGCCAAGCTTATGATACTGCAGTTAATAATACATATTTTTGGCTCTTCTTGCATAGTTTTTCTTCCCATGCCACGCAACCCGTTCTTACCTTTGCTATTTCTCTTTACAGCGTGCCACTCATTTAGAGACGTTGTTAGAAGAAAGTCGTTCTTTGTCTAACAAAAAGCTTCATGATAGTGGCGTGAGAACCATATGCATTTCTGAGACGCAGACAATTGATCTTGACAAGGTATATATATATATATATAGTGAGACCATTTAATGAGAAAGGTTTTTTGTAAGAGGGACAAATATTGACCATGAGATTTTATCATGAATTATGAAATTTAAAATATAAAGAACATTTAGGATGATCATGTGACTTTAACTATTAATCTCAATCATTTATGTATAGTTTGTCTGACCAAGATTTGCTCCTCCCACTTTTGTAAAAATAGTATTTTTTTTTTTTTTCTGTAAATACATCCATATACACACTCACGTATATAGTTTTCCCTTGTTCTATATCTTCTACTTGTTGAGTATCATCGTAGTTCATTCAATAATTAACAGTTGCAATGTGCTTGTTTGTGATTGTTTAAATTTAGGAAATAATTGGTTGTTTTCAAAGTTCTCTTAGAAAGCTAGCAAGTTTAAGTATTTCTTCAAAATAAGCTGAACCAAAACACACTTAGTATAGGGAAAAGTGGAAAATTAATTAGAACAACGTTTCCTTCTTTATTGACCATTAAATCTTATCATGAATGATCAAGTTTAAAATATAAAAATCATATGATGTTTTGGGATGATCGTGTGACTTTAATCATTAATCTCAACCATCCGTGTATAGTTGTGTATGACCAATATTTGCTCCTCTCATTTTCATAAAAATCTGTTTTACTAGATACATCCATATACTGATTTCCCTTTTTCTATGTGCTTGTTTGTTAATAGTAGCTTATTTTTCAAAGTTCTCCAGGAAAGTTAAGCTTTTATTTCTTCAAAATAAGTTGAACCAAAAACACAGTTAGCATAGGGAAAGAGTGGAAAACATATTAAAGCAATGTTTTCTTCTATATTTTTCTACTGGCTCCACCACCAGAGGCTTCAAAGCATTATTTCTTCAAGGCATAAAATTGCTGCACTATTTAATCTCAGTCCGTTGTTTGTTTCTGACTTTCTGTAATGCATAACAGTAAACATTTTGTCTTGAACTCACTGTTTTTCATGTTAATGTTTAGAATAAACCTTTTTCTGTCTTGTCTTCTATTCATATATTGTTTTCAACCATGATAGACGCGAATATGGCTTGAGGAGATTCTCTGGGAGAAGAAATATGATATGGATGTATACCGTTGCAAAGGAGTGTTAAGTGTTCAAAATTCTGATCAACTGCATACATTGCAGGTAAATTATACTTAACACAATTAAGATATTTACCCACATGTTTTCTTGTGCTACTACAATGTGATACTTGGGCGGCTGTGTTCATGTTGTTCTGTATCCAAGTAGGTTTGTGATTACATTAATCAGTGGTTGGACATTTAAAATTCTGTTTATATTTTATAATTAGGTGTACCATTTCATTCACTGTTAATGTTTGATACAATATTTAGTATATAAAAGACCACCTCCATGGGTTAAACTGACAAGTAAACTTTGTTACCTCACAAACAACTAGTCTATGATGCCATCTACCTTCAATCCCTAG
This sequence comes from Macrotyloma uniflorum, assembly GCA_016859785.1. Classification (NCBI taxonomy): domain Eukaryota; kingdom Viridiplantae; phylum Streptophyta; class Magnoliopsida; order Fabales; family Fabaceae; genus Macrotyloma; species Macrotyloma uniflorum. The sequence continues at coordinate 2,006,004 of BDMB01000021.1, forward strand.
ATTGTAGATTCTGCAGCAGTTAAATATTGTTCTGGCACTAGCTACTAATGCAGATTGATTTTAATTCCTTTTGTATTAGGAAAATGTCATATTCTATTTATCTCTAGCAAGCATATACATTTTGAACTACCAGATCATGACTTGATAAAGGGTTTGCATCATCCATAACTGCTTCAGAAGTTTTGATAAATTAATTTATTTAATATATACTCATGGATTTGTATCTGCTATTTGATTATGAGATGCATGCAAAGAAGGAAATACATGTGTCATACGTTCTTCTATTTATTATTGTGTATTATTTTAAAACCATTTATTCATGAAAATCTTGCAGGCGGTGAGGGAACTATATGAGATTGTTCCATCTCGCAAGTGGGAAAAGGAAGAGAAACGCATAAATAAGATAGTCTTTATCGGTAAATTGAAGAACTTATCTTGTTTTAGCACAAATTTGAAGAGTGAAAAGACCCTCTTCAGCCTGATAACATACTCATTTTTTCTTTCTTTCTGAATGACAGGTCATAATCTGAAAGAAGATATTCTGATTAACTCTTTTAGAGATCGTGCAACCGTGTAAAGTTGTTTGTTCCCATTGTGAGTAAAATAGTTCAATAATCAATGATTTGGTGAATGATTGAGTTTCAACCAAATCACGATGTGTTTGAATCTGAGGCTTTTTAAAAAGAAAATTTGGTTTTCATGGGGAAACAATCGATTATCACAGTGATGAATTTGGAAAGTGCATATCCTGTCCGAATAAATAAATTATTGTTTTTCAAACTAAAAGGTTACGTTAGATCATAGAAATCTTGAGAATTGTTAAAACATAACTTAACCGAGTTATTTATAAGCAGTATAATAATATCATGTAAATTTAATTATTTTAAACAAAAAATAACTTAAATATTAAGATTGTTCAGATTTTATAAACTATCATTTCCATTAATTTAAAGCTAACAAATGTTTTGCCATGACAGAAAGTACGACACATGCTGCTAGAGAACTTATTACTCGAGATTTTAGAGAAAAGAATGAGGTATCCACAAACTTCTTGCATGCACCAGTCATGAAGGAGTCCTAGTTTTAAAAAATGTAGACTAATATAAGACATTGGTAAAACTTGTCTCAATTAGTAGTTTCTTTATGTTCCAATTAACAATTGTGACCGTGATGATCTTGGTTAGGATCTTGACTAGCAAAATCATAATCATTAAAAGATGATACATGGTTATTAATTTCCGTTTTCTGGTTGAGCTAGTGTGTACCTCCTGCAAATTCTTTGATAATAATGTATATGAATCCCTTTAATTTTTATTTTGTTATGTTAAATTTATTGGAAGGTTTTATTAATAATTATAACTATTCTCAAATATAATACGTTAAAGAATTTAATATAATATTTTTTAATTTGTATAACTTTTCCATTATGTAAAAAAAATTCAAATTAGTTTTTGTTTTTACTCTCTTACCATGCAAAAGTTGGTACCATTCATACCATAATTTGAACAATAACATTTTTTTTGCGTCTATAACTTTCATGGTGATTATTTATTATACGATATAATAATAATAATAATTAAAAAAACAAGAACAATATTATACAATGATGAATATTTTGTAAAAACATAAGTTACAATGAGAAATGAAGACATAAAATTTATATTGGGTATAAAGAGAATGATGTTTTGGAGTGGATAAAGACAAGGAAGAAAATGGATGAAGTTTGAGGATGAAAAGTATGTGATTGGGTGTCATAAAAAAAGTTGTCCTCATATTTGGCAACATGTACACGTAATTCGTCATTTATTAGCCGTCCGTTTCGCTGACAGCAAGATCCAAGTGCATTACAATTTATATGTCAACTTGCATGCTTATGGATAGAGTTAAAAAAAAAACATTCACATTATAAAAATAGAAACATTGAATAATAAGGAAATTCCTTAATAAATAACTCTTCTTATTTTTCTCTTCACTATTATCATACATAGTCAAGTAAAAAATCTAACTAAGCTTATTAGATTTTAAATAAAAATAACTTAATATCTATTATATAGACTTTTTAAATAATTAAGTTTTTTTTATTTTAAAAGTTTTGGATTATAATTTTATTTAGTGCGGAGTTGTTTTTTGGGTGGAGTGGGTCTTGAGTCTTCCAATTTTTTATTATATATAATTTAATATTTATATAAAAAATAATATTTTTATTATATCATATTTAATATATTTAGTATTTCTATATAAATTTTTATCATATTTAAAATATTAATTAAAAATATATCACTTATCTTATCAGGTCAAATTTTATCTTATTAAAATATAAAATCTTAAAATTTATGTAATTTAAATTAGATGAATTTTTATTTGAATAACAAATTATTAACAAATTTATTATTGATCTTTGACAGTCTATTAAAGACAATTTGAATAGACCAAAATCTTCAAATTTCAAATAAAAAGATATTGAGAGTAAAAATTTTTCTTAGTCAATACCCAGGTTGTAAGGATGTTTAATAATATATCTAGAAATTTCTTTCTAGAGGTGATATATTTCAAACAAAAATAATGAAAAATTCAATTTGTTAAATCAATTCTCATCTTACAATATTATCATATTTAGTCATAATGTAATCGAATTTTCGCAATATATATTTTATCAACAATCCATTATTTCACTTAATATCACATTTTTACACATGAAATCCATTTATCAAACACTTAAGATGCAATGCAAATCTTAATTAGTTTCCCTAATCTTTAGACTAAGTTTTTTTCTTTTCAATTTGAGATGAATCAAGATTATTCTAACATATTATATACTATCTTAAACACCAAAATTATCTAAATTACTATGCATCTAGATCATAAATTTCTAAAATATAATAAAAGTTTAAATCCTTAAATAATTTAAACAAAATGTTTTAAAAGTTTAAGGAAATTTATACTCAATATAAAAATCTATTCGGATAGAATTGATCCTTACTTCAGAAACTTCCTTCTAATATTCTTATATATTTAAATAGATGTAAATTGAGTAAGAAATTTTGAAGAGAAAGAAAAAATTTGAGAGAAATTTTAAAGAGTTTAAGAAAATTAGAGATTAAAGAGATTTTAAAGAGAGAGTTTAGAATTTTATAATAAATAAATAAAAATGAGATCATTTTTCTATTGATGTTTTTTTTCTAAATAGGTCTCTGACTCACCCAATTACTTTATTCAATACTTACAAATTCTACGTTTAAATATAAATAAAATTATTTATTTTTATTTTAAAATATTTTTATTAAATTAATATTAGTTAAATGTATTTAATAGTATTTTTTATTTAATACAAAATTTATTTTACTAAATTATCCTAAATTATTTTTACAAGTTTTATAAGAGATGACATTTAAACTCAAATATCAAAATATTTTGAAATAATAATATTAAATAAAGTTTGTGCTACTAAAATATAAGACATCTAACCTAATTGCTTTATTTATTTATTTATTTATTTATATATATACTACTTAGTAATTTCAAAACTAACAAACTATATATAAATAAATAGCTTAATAATTATTATTATTTATAATATTAATTCATTTTGATTATTAAATTTAAAATTAAAAATAATGAGAATGAAAAATAAATTTTTAATTTTATTATTTAGGTAAAGGATCTCTCCTCGTAAAAATATGTAAATTATTATTGATATTCACTCATTCAATAATTTGTTTAGGTAGTAATTATATTTTTCTGTGGATTGTTATCAAATTATATACGTCACGTTTTAAAAAATAGGAAACATAATATATGTTCCCTAACGTTGAAGGTACGTAGTGGGAAGAAACAATCATTACAGAGCAATTATTCCTTGTTCGTTTTCGTTTACCCAAAACATTTATGAGTGTTTATGTTTTCTTTTTTAATCTGATGGATCTGTTTTATGAATGATTGTAGTCATTTATATAAATGCCAAAATGACAAACATGACATCACAACAAAATTGAACTCAACTCCCTCAAATTGCTTTATGAATCTCACTCTATTCTAACTAACTCAATTCTTGGTGCCAACCAAAACCCTAATTGTCCATTTCCCTAATGTCTTTTCTATTTTCCTTCTTGTTTTGTAGTTAATTATCTGCTTTGATCTGATCGGGGTTAGTTGTCAATTTTTTTTCCTTTTATGAATTTTCTTAGTTTGGTTGCTGGAAAATGAGAAATGGGTACGTATATTGATTGATGGAGCGAATCTCTTTTTAATTTGTGTTGCAGGTGATCTGATTGGTTGTGTAAGTATTGGGTTTGTTCAGAATTGGGACTTTGAATTGAGAAATTTTAGCACCTCTTTTTACACCATATTAGGGGTTTTGATGAATCCATTGGCATTCCTTCGTTATTGGGGAAGGAGTGTGAGTTATTGTTTCAATGCTTTAAGGGATAGTGAGGATTTCATAGAATCCTGTGTTATGTTATGATAGGTTGTGGTTTTTCTCTTTGCTTGCTGCTCTTGGAATTCTGGGTTGGTGGCATTTGGTGTGGGTTTTGAATCTGTTTGTCAGAGGAATTTCAAGGATTTGGACATGAGAAGCTCCTGGTTCAATAAATTATCAATCATTATTGGTCATAGACCCCCTGTGAACTGGTTATTCTTGAGCCTAATCAGCCTGCTTGTGCTGATTTTTGTTCTAGGTTCATCTTCTTCTAATATTAATGATCTGGCACCTCATATTCCGGTGTCTCTCATATATACAAACTATAGGAGGGTTAAGGAGCAAGCGGTGGTTGATTATTTAGAGCTAAGGTCTGTGGCAAGGGGTATCTCTAGACAAAGAGAATTTGACCTTTGTGGCAAGGAAAGAGAGAATTTTGTGCCTTGTTACAATGTTTCAGCCAATTTGTTAGCAGGGTTTAAAGAAGGAGAAGAGTTTGATAGGCATTGTGAACTGCTAGTTGAAGCAGAAAGGTGTTTAGTTCGCCCTCCTAAAGAATATAAAGTTCCCTTCCAATGGCCAACTGGCAGGGATGTTATATGGAGTGGAAATGTGAAGATAACCAAAAACCAATTTCTTTCATCTGGAAGTATGACCAAAAGGTACTTTTTTCTCTATGTCAATTACTCGAGTGAAATTGACCCTAGTGTTTAGGCTGTAACAATGGACTGCTTAAAGAAAAGCTCTGCAACTTTTGCAAGGAGTTTGTTAATATATTAATAAGGTTTTTCTATTTCTATAAATTGGCAATAAATTATCTAGGTTAATGCTTCTAGAAGAGAATCAAATTGCTTTCCACTCGGAGGATGGACTAATCTATGACGGTGTGAAAGATTACTCTCGCCAACTTGCAGAGATGATTGGGTTGGGAAGTGACAATGAGTTTCCTCAAGCTGGTGTAAGTCTTCCATTTATGATAATGACAAGCTCTTCTCCTTGGGGGATCATAATGTTTGACAGCTTGTTTTTTCGAAAATGATTTAGTGCTCTATTTGATTCTCATTACGAATTTTTATGCTTTTGTCGCATATAATATATGACTGCTCTATATTGATCACTATATTGCAGATTCGCACTGCACTAGACATTAATTGTGGATTTGGTAGCTTTGCAGCTCATTTGGCATCACTGAATATAATGACAGTTTGCGTTGCCGCATATGAGGCAACAGGTAGCCAGGTTCAGTTGGTCCTTGAGAGAGGCATTCCTGCTATGATTGGCAACTTCGTCACTAGACAACTTCCATATCCTTCATTATCATATGACATGGTTCACTGTGCTCAATGTGGCATCATTTGGGATGAAAAAGGTAATTACATTATGTTATTGTTAATGTTAATTAATGAGTCGTCTTTGCTTCCATTAGACTTCTCTCTGGATTTTTTTTTTTATAAAAAGAAGTTACTCCCCACTTCTTTCCTAGTTGCCTGCTTGCCCTATACCAGAGCTAATAACATTTAGCTTCTTTATGAATTTCTATCTTTCATTTGTTCTTTAATGTTGACATGTTCAACAGATGGAATGTTCCTTATAGAAGTTGACCGTGTTCTTAAACCCGGAGGATACTTTGTGTTAACGTCGCCCACAAGCAGGTCACTGGGAAGTTCATCACAAATGAAAAGGTGGAACATGTTGAAGCCAATGGAAGAGCTGACCGAGCAACTCTGTTGGACTCTTCTAGCTCAGCAAGATGAGACATTCATCTGGCAGAAGACTGCTGATGTTAATTGCTACGCATCTCGGTAAAGATAGTTGATAATATTGTCTATAGAATGTTTATATAATATTAATAATATTAACTACCATTAACTCTGCTAAAGGCTTGCTCCTTTGGTATCTTGAAGTAATCTGTTACCATAATTCTTTTAGTGACATGTTCCCTTACACTGTAGAAAGAAGCATACTATACCTCTATGCAAAGATTATGATGATGTTCAGTCATATTATCGGCCTCTTCAACCATGTATAAGTGGGACCTCTAGCAAGCGCTGGATTTCAATACAGAACAGATCCTCTGGATCTGATTTGAGTTCAGCTGAGCTTAAAATTAATGGAAAGTATTGTTTGTAAATGCTTTCAGATGATTTGCTTTGCCTCTTTCTAGCGTTCATTCCATTCTGTAGTACTGCTTTGCCTTTTCATTGACATCTCTCTACTGTAGCAGGAGTTCAGTCTGAAGATTTCTTTGAAGACTTAGAATTCTGGAGATCAACTCTCAAGAACTATTGGTCTTTGCTTACACCACTAATTTTCTCCGATCATCCAAAGAGGCCAGGAGATGAAGATCCATTACCTCCATTTAACATGATTCGTAATGTGATGGACATGAGTACTAAATATGGGGGATTGAACACTGCCCTTCTGGAAGAGAAAAAATCAGTTTGGGTCATGAATGTTGTTCCTGCTACAGCATCTAATTCACTTCCTCTTATACTACATAGAGGTTTTGCTGGTGTTATGCATGATTGGTAAGTTGCCTATTTGTTCCTTGTCTAGGCAAGTTGTGGTGAGAAAGGTTGTCAAACTCAAGAGTCTCCTGGGAGTTTCTAGACTCAACTCAATCTCGACTGATATATAATAAATAATATTTAAAAAACTATTAATGACATAATACTCTTAATACAACCATAATATAACATTTTTACTCTGTAATAAAGCGAAGTTGAATCCACTATAATAAGGTTTGATAATATATTAGTACTAAATAAGATCAAACTATAGCAAATCATATTTAAATTTATAAAAACGTAAGTTTCTAAAGTGCAAACATTTAAAAAAGAAGTTAATTTCTTGAGACCATTCGAGTCCTAGTAAAACATTGTCACTATGGGGTCATTTTGGGGGGAGGGGGCAAAACTTATGTTTGATTTCGCTTCTTAACTTGCTCTCAAGAGTCTGAGTTAACTCAAATGTTTGACAATGATGCTGTTGTGAAGTAAATGGTTTCATATATATGATCTGGTGATTGATCTTTAGGTGTGAACCTTTCCCTACGTACCCCCGGACGTATGATATGCTCCACGCAAGCGGACTTCTTTCTCATCTCATTTCAGAGAGATGCAGCATGATGAACCTATTCTTGGAGATGGACAGAATACTGCGTCCAGAGGTACGCCGTTATATTTTTGTCATGAGTAATTGTGCTGGAACGCTCAATGTGGTAACTTGATTTTTATATTATGCTTAAGTCTACTTGATTTTTATATTATGCTTAAGTCGAGCATTGCATTCATCGGAGAACAATTATCTGGAACCTTCATTCCTATATGTTCCTCATTTTTTTTTTCACTTATCCTCCAGCATGATGAAAATGGCAAAGTATTTGACTCTAGCCATGCATGCTTACTTATTGGGGTGATGCACAATCTTGAATTCTTTATTGACATAACACATTCATGGCTTGGTAGGGATGGGTCATTCTTTCTGATAACATGAGAACTATAGAGATGGCTCGCACACTCGCTGCACAAGTACGATGGGAAGCAAGGCTAATTGACCTTCAGAATGGAAGTGACCAGCGACTTCTTGTTTGCCAGAAACTATTTCTGAAAAAATGATTGGATTTGCTCTATTATGTCTCACCCTGGCAGATGAACTCGCTGTTTTGCTATGGTAATTCTTCTTAACTTCTATTGTACATGGTGATGGTGGCCTTTAATTCTATATAAAATTAAAAATCATTGGATGCTGTAAAACTCTAATGTTGGTCATGTAGGACATGGAATCTGCATAAGTCTTGATGATATGGATTATTTTGTTTACTAATCTACTAGTGTGATGTATCTGTCAAACTAAGCTTCCTTATGTTGCTTCACTAATTGTGTGGGGAGATGGAATGTAAACATCCATGAACATGATAACTTGTAGTCTGCAAGAAGCACTGCTACTTTTGAAATTGCTACTTATCTGAACACTAGAATGCAATTTCTGGTTGCTATTTCAATTTCAGGCATGCTGTATATACTGCTTGAAGCCCTGACGTTTTTCTATATCTTTGCGCAATTGGATCGGGGGAATTGCGGAAGCTGTAGATTGTCAAGGTTCACGTTGAAGTTAGCTCCAATTCATTGTTTTTGTCAAATGTGTCTGTATTAATTCATTCATTTATATCTTGTTAGCAATTTTTTACTTAATGATTCTTTTTATCATTGGACGTAAATTACTTCTTGTTGAACAATAACACTGATCTTTATAAGAGAGAATATGAATGACCACGAAATTTAAAAATGATTGAGATTGTAGCTCAGTTGGAGCCAGTGTTACCATATGCAGAGCCATTTTTTTTTCTGTTGACGGGATAAACATAGCAATGCTTAAGTATTTATCATTAAGTACTTAAATTATTATGAGTTGTCTTGTACATAAAATACACCAACTCATGTCACAATTTGAATAAACATTTTGTGTTTGTTTCTCTCCATTACATCTCATATTCTTTGTCTCTCTTAGTTGTACAAATGTATAAGTAACATTTTCAGTCATTATTTGACACTTGTGGAAACTATATTAAAGCAAAATAAACTCCCGTTAATACTTTAAACACCAATCACTTCAACTTCCCTTCTTTTCTTTATTCATAATTGTTAACTTCCCTAAATTCGTATTCAGTTCCTACCTTTACAGAAATAATTTACTTTCATCTTTAATGTTACTAAATGAGGTAAGAAAATTACAATAAACAACTTTGTTGCAAAGTTAGGATTAACAGAAGATTGAAAAAATCAATAATTAAAATGACTAATTTTAGAGACTAATTTAGATGTATATTGCAGTAATGTGCTTATCAACAAAAAATTATCAGCAAAAAGTTTCGATGAATTGAATCTAGAATGCTCAAAAAGATTAGGACATATCTCGTATAACATTCAAGATTATGAATCCAATTTGTACCAATTAAACCAATTTTTGTTGATCTCTTATAAAGAAATGACCTTTTTTCCTTTGTTAGTAAAAAAGTTTCGGTTAATTGAATCTTGATAGCTCGGCAAAATTAAGACATATCTCTAAGTGTCTACCAACAAAATCTCTACGTCGAGAGTGAAATTCGAACTCTTTCTTATTAAATATTAACACAATTCTTATAAACTAAATTAATTTTTGTTGGCCTTTTTGAAATTACCTGATACATCATGTCTGCTTGATATTAACTTTCGTCAATTTAATTCATTCAAAAATGCATAAGTTTGCTATAACAAAAAGTAGTTCAACTTTCTAAGTTATAATAATTCTAAATCAAGAAGATTTCAAACTATGAGTTGTATACATAAAAGTCCATACCAAACAACAGCAGATTGGGGCACTTCAAATTTCTTCATAGGGCTAGCTTGGGTCATCACCTATAATTTTAAAAAGAAAAAAAAAGTAGAAGTTCACAACAAATTCAGTAAAGAAAGTATCAATATATTAAATTGAAAACAAAGTGATTCATACAATCACTCTTAACTTAAGCATACATGGGCATAAGTGTTGATATAAAGTGTAAAACTAGTTGTCCACGGATTCTCATATACAGACTCACATGGAATGCTTGACTAGATGTCCATTGTCCAATCCAAACTAATATCTTTGAAATGATTAACCAAAGGTAATTTGGGGAGGGAGGGGTTTGTAAATTGCTAGAATCTTTCACTCTCTTCCTTATTCTGGTCCGCAAAATTATAAAATTATTAATCACTTTAAATACAAAATTACAAAAGCCAGCATAGTATTGTCCAATTCTTAAAATTAGTGAAGCATGACTGACATAATCATTCCTCAATAGACCTGCACTATTGCCCTGATATTTGAAGGTTGGATTATCTTGGAAACATGAAAGCACTAGGTGCCTTTTTACCCTTATTCTTTTTTAAAAAAATAAATAAATAAAATTATAACTCAAAAAAGAAATAACAACAAATGATCTTCAGTAACAACTAAATGGCACATGCTCATCCTAAATCATTATTTCTAAATTATGTACTCATAGAAACTTCCATATAACGGGGTTGGGAGAGAGGGAAGATAGTTTATACATGAAACTGGAAAACCAATGATATATAATATTTAAGGGCATATATACCTGAATCATTTGCTCCCTGCAGGACAGATTTCTCCATTATTGCAAAGCTTAAAAATGTCGAGATTTCGTCAATCTCCTGCTTCATTTCCAATAAACTTTGGTTTTTTTACATAAATTTACATCTACACAGCCTGATTATCAGTATCTGATATCAGTCATTAGTATCTGCAGCTATTGGACTTCTGTTTCTTCTCCTATCTCTAGTAGCCATCTTCTGCCCGTAACTCTCAAGTATGTCTGCCAAATCAAACAACCCCACCTCTCTCAACTTTTTGCCCACCTCCTCAAACATACGCACACCTTCCTCATTTGAAAAGTAGTACAAAAACTTGTTATAATCAAACCTTGGCACCTCCATTCCTCTGTTAATCACCCTCTCCACATACTTAGTAGCTTCCCGTGACTTCCCTGCCTTCACCATACCCCCAACAAAAATAGTGTCAAAATTAACAAGCGGATCAGACCCCTTCCTTCCCCTCCTCCCCAAATGCCCTTGCAGCAGCATTATGTATGTGTGCATAGTCGGCTCGCAACCTCTCCTTACCATCTCCCTAAACACCTGAGTCGCCTCACTCGCCCTTCTCAGCCTCAAAAGCCCCTTTATCAACCCATGATACACGCTTAAATCTGGTGTCTCAATCCCCTCAACAACTTGATAAGCCTCTCTAACCCTCCGCCTAGTTAGAAGTCCATACACAACATGCCCCAAAGTCGAGTTATCAACTCGAACACCCCTCTCGCGCATTTCCTCAAACACCTCATGCGCCTGTGCCATCATCCCCTTCTTACACAACCACCTAATCACCAGCCCATAAGTTGAAACCCCAAGTTCATCCATCCTCTTGAACCTCATTGTCTCAAAGAGCCTCAAAGCCTCACCATACTGATTCACCTTAAAAAGGGTCTCCATCATTTTCTCAACAGCGTCAACATCAGGCTCAAACCCCTCATCCTCCATCAAATTCCAAATCTTGGAAGCCTCAACCAAGTCACCCTTATCACAGTACCCTCCAACCAACCACTTGTAAGTCACCCCATCAGGCCTAACCCACTCCCTCAACTTGAAAACAACAAACTTTGCCTCCTCAACAAGCTTGCACTTACACATTGCCTCAACCACTTTGTTAAGAGTCCCCAAGTTGTATTCACACCCATTGGAATTCATCAAGTGAAAAAACTCCACACACTTCTTGAGCTCCCGTGCACCCCCTAAAGTCCTCAACGCGATCACGAAGGTCTTGTCGTTAACGAAACGACGACGTGCCATATCGTTGAGGAGTTCCCAGAAGAGGTCGATGTTGCGAGACTTGCCTACTACGTCGAGCATCTTGTTGAAGGAGACGGTGGTGTGGTTGAAACGAGGGTGGGACTGTGTGTAGAGGAAGAAGCGGTAAACGGGGCGCCATGAATAAGGGAATTTGTTGCATACTTGAAGGAAGAACTCGTGGGTGAGTTGGAACTCGCACGAGGCGAGTTTGGAAATGAGTCGTGACTCGGGCGAGTTCTGCTGCTGGTAGAGGACGGTGCAGACTCGGAGGAGGTGATCGGGGTTGACCGGAGAAATGGGTTGGTGGTGAAGGCGGCGGAGGGGTTGGAGGGAGCGAGGATTTGAGAATATGAGCGTTGCGGTTCGCCGGAGAAGAAGCATTTGATTCTTACGAAGAGTTGTTGGTTTGTGGTATGTGTGTGAGAATTAACATTTATTGAGGGAAACAAATTTTGAGACTAATCTTATAAATAAGAATTCCTTAAATATAACAACAATTTTAGAAAAATTTGGCATGCATGCTTAAGAATGTCACACAGTTTCAACTTTAATGCAAAAGAAATGAAAGCCACTTCATTTTTTTTTATATTGCTTTGTAAAAACTTTATTATTTTACTTCAGATAAAAGATACTATTTTGCTATATTTTAACTTTTCTTTTAAATATCATTAAATATATATATATATATATATATATATATTTAAATCTTATAATTTTTATAACAAATATATTATAGACTAATGAGATATAAGATTATAGGAGTAATTCATTCAAAGAATTCGAAAAATATATATTAGAGAATGAAATATTCTGAGATAAAAAATTATATTTAAAAAAATTTATTTCAAGATATATTTTTCTTATTAAAACTCTTTTTCTAATAACAATTGTAAGTATCATTTATTAATATAGTTATTATTATTTTATAAATTATTTATATCAATACTTTTTTCATAACTTAATTTTTGTCTTTAAGGATTAAATTTTAAAAAATGTCTTTAAATCGTAAGAAAAATCTCAGTTACATTTTTCTAGAAGCTAGTATTTTTATTTAACCATCATCTTGATTATCATTATTTCTTTTTTTTTATATATATTATTATTCTATTAAGAATTGACTCTCATTCCCTATCCACCATTGTAATATCTATTAAGTAAGACAATTAAGTAAAACTCATCATGTCTTCTATATAGGTTTAATTTATATAAGTTACTTCTTCTATGCTATCCACAATCTTATAGGGTTTTCATAACACAATGGTGTGGCACTAACCCTAGTAAGGTGGAAGCGATGGTGGATGACAACTACCATAAACGATGAGCAGCTACATGAGTGTATGATTTGGTAGACAGAATTGGTGAAACATGGAAGGAAGATTCAAGTTTATAGAGATTAATCAGAGATATGAAAGATGGAACAACCACCCATAAGCATTATTGTTAGCATCAATGTCACCATGAAGAGAATCAGGTCTATGGTTTATTAGAAGGGGTTAATGAGTGATGTAAGGAACTTTATTCAATAGTGCATTGTATATCAATAGTGCAAATAGAGTACTATTGCTGCTATTTGGGAGCTTCACCCATTACCTATTCCAAGGTTGATTTGACAGTCGTTACCTAAATCAGAGGAAAAATAGGTTTGTTTACTTTTTATAATAATAAAATTTGTATAAATTAATGAAAACTGTTTAGATTTTATGTCAAATTAAAATTAAACTAAATTAAATTGTAATTTAATTTTTATGTTTGATTTGGATGAATATTTAACGAAAAATCGAATCAAATTAGGTGATAAACACCTTTATTCATTACTATACACATAATTAATGAGTAACAAAAAAAATTAGATAATATCACACTTCTTTTTTTATTAAACTATAATTTTAAGTCAAAAATTTTTAAATTACATCATGTTATAATATTGGATTTTGGACCAATATATACCTAACATAATATTTACAAAACCCAACAAAGATATATATATATATATAAATGAGATCTAACAATATCATAATATCATGAATATTAAGAAATTTTAATATATATATATATATAAATGAGATCTAACAATATCATAATATCATGAATATTAAGAAATTTTAATATATATATATATATAAACTTTAATTATTTATAAAAAATTTAGATGAATTATCTTAGTTAAAATAAATATATTTATTTTATATGTTATTTTTTATTTTAAAAGATTGAATTTTTATTTTAATTATTAAATATTAATTTTATTAAATTTTAATGATGAGAGAAGATTTCGAAAATATTATATATAAAAAAAAAATTAAAAACACAAAAAGAATTTTTGAAAAAATTATGAGAATATTCAACTATTTATAATTCATCCCTTAAATATTTTTTTTAAAAAAATAACTAACTAATAAAATTTAATTTATTTTAATGTTATAAATAATTATTTAATTATATTATAATTTATCTTATATTTATTATGATTTTTTATAAATAAATTTTAAATTATTTTAATATTTTTCAGAAATTTTGATATATAAAAATATTTGATACTTAAAGAAAGAATATATTTATTAATTCTTTTTATTTTATAAATTTCATTTTTTTAAGAATTACAATTTGTATATAAACTAAATGATTCATAATTTATTTTTAAAATTATTTATTATTTAAGTTTTATAAAAGTAAATATTTTACTGAACTTTTATATTACAAAAGTTTTAAATTTTCTTTATGAGTATTAGTTTTAAATTTAATGATATAGGTTCAAAATGAATTCAAATTCTTCGATTTTATTTTAATTCAAGGAAATATTTTTTAATTAATTAATAATTATTAGTTATTTTAATTAATCAAATTTAAAATATTTATAAAAATAAGAAAAAAAATATTTAATAAATTGAAGGTCTTTCAGCATTTGCCTTCTAATTTTAAAGTAAAATTTAATTAATTAACCTTGTAAAAAATTTAATCTCATGCTAAATACTATTAACATGTTTTTATAATATCCAAGTGTTTTTTTTTATAAAAAAAATACTTGCTATTATCATATAAGTAATTTATAATGCATGGCTAGTTTTTTTTAAACGGTCTTCGGTCTTTTAAGATTTTCTAAAAATAGAGAAATTTTCTATTTTCTAGTTCTTATAATTAAATATTATATAAAAATAAAAATATAATTAAAAAGAAAGAAAGCATTTATCAGTCTCTTAAAATCATGAATTTTTTTATAATGGAAAAATAAATTTTAGACAATATAAAAATCAAGAAAAACAATTTAATACACTGTCAATAAATTATAAAATACTATTTAAATCAATTTTTTTAAGGTAATTAGTGTAAAAATAAAGTCAAAAAATGTTAAAAACCCTCTCTTATAGTAAAATTTATTGAAGATCATTAATTTTGAGAAAACCTCACTTTTCATCTACTGATTCTTTCTTGATTTAGAAAAAGAGTATAAAAGAGAAAATTAATAGCATTCTTTTTTGTAAGTGTGAGATTTAAAAAAGAATAATTTTATTTTACCTCATTTAAAAACTTATTAATTACTTTTTATATTATAATTTCAGTTTCAATCTAATCATTTAAAGAATTTATACATATACATTATCTTATTACAAGAAAGGGATTTATAAGATTTATTAAATTTGACATGAAAAGAAAGTAAAAGAGTGTAATAATGATATGAAATTGATCCAAAATGAAAATGAAAATGAAAAAGATTAGATTATTAGAGTTAGTAGTTTATATTGTTTAAGAAAAGATTTAGAAAAATTAGAAGTGAAAAGTAAAAGTTGATAGTAGTGGAAGATGAAATAATAAACAAAAATTACAGATAAGCAAATTATCTCTGTGTCAATCACGATTTGCGCGCTTCATCTTTCAAACAAGGAGATCCAATGTTTCGGTCACCCTTTGACCCCCACAACATGCTCCATCCTTAACCACTATATAACCACTCCATCTTTTTTTCTCTTCTTCCTTGCATCACCCCTCATTCCTCTCTTCCTCTTCGCCCCTTTTCTGTTTTTGTCCTTCTCCTCGCTTTCTGATCTCTCTCTCCCACCATGTCAGCCGAGAAAGAGAGAGACACCCAGGTTTACTTGGCCAAGCTTGCCGAGCAGGCCGAGAGATACGAAGGTCTTGCGCCCTTTTCTTTAATCTCAGATTTTTATTTTCTTTTTTATTCTTTGCTTTTTTATGGTTCTTTCTTGGGGTTTGTGATTTGATGCTGGCATTGGTCTGGATCTGTTTGTTGGAGCGTTTTCTTGGTTCTTTTGGGTTGGGAATGTGGATGGAGAGTCGAAAGATTTGATTTTGAGATGCGGGTTTTCAATATTTTTGTATATCAGTTTGTGGGTTGGATCTTTTTCCCTGTGTGACCCTTTCTTTTGTTTTTGTTGATTTACTTTTAGTAGATTTATGTTGTGAGTATTGTGGTAGATATTGAGATGTTAAATTTGATGTTTCTTTGGACAAAAAGTAAGAGACGGAAAAACTAGGGTGAGTTTGATTTTTTTTTTTTTTTTCAGAAATTTTCTTTAATTTTCAAAATGAATCTGAACAAGGTTACTAGGATAGTGGGTGGAGGGTGATCTAAGGCATAAAAACGGGTGTAGAACTGAAGGAGAGGTTGAATGTGATGAATATAAAAACAAAATAAAATAATGGTAACTTCTCCCAGATTTTTGTAAACACTTATTTTGAAAATAATTTATTGTTTTTGATAAATTATTTTAGAAAATAGATTTAAAATCAAAGGGTTAGAAGGGAATCAAATGGGCCCTAATTTTCAAAACTGTAATGGGTTACCAATTTGTTGTCATGGGGCCAATGAAGAAGACCTTTCAATTCAGAGAATAAAATTGTTGTCCTTTTCTATTTGTACTTGATTCTGTCCTCCTCTACTTGATAAACTCTATTTGCATTGCTACCCTTTTGATGGAATTAGTCAAATCCGGATCATGTTATTTCTTTTACCGTTATAGTGTCATCTTCTTGCCTGATTAAGTGATTTTTTTTTTTTTCAGTTTTATTTAGTTAATTTGTCTTATTTTGGACCTGGGTAGACAAAGTCTGATTTAGGCTCAGAACCTATTGCATAAAGCATAGTGCATCCCAGTAATATGTCCTTTGAATTTCAAAATACATATATGATGATAGAGATAATATTTTGATCATTGTAGTCAATTCACGCAAGTGAGAAAAGGCTTGGTTGTTCTAGTTTTGTTGTATCAACACAATGATATCCTTCTGAAACTTAATATTTATTATGCAGAAATGGTTGAGTGTATGAAGAAAGTAGCAAAACTTGATCTTGATCTAACTGTGGAAGAAAGGAACCTTCTCTCCGTGGGATACAAAAATGTCATTGGTGCACGGAGGGCCTCTTGGCGCATCATGTCCTCGATTGAGCAGAAGGAAGAGGCTAAGGGAAATGAACACAATGTTAAACTGATCAAGGGTTACTGCCAAAAAGTTGAGGAGGAACTCTCCAAAATTTGTGGTGACATTCTGACTATTATAGAGCAGCATCTGATTCCTTCTTCTGGATCAGCAGAAGCTAGTGTTTTCTACTATAAGATGTGAGTTATACTGCTACACTTCCTTGTATGTACTTGATTGATTCAATTCCTTTCCCAATGCTATGAGTCATTATCTTTATCTCCATATTTTGTAATATTTATAATTGTCTTTTCTGTTTAAAGTCTAAAATAAGATATCAGTATTAGTCTGGGGAAGCGTATCTGTATGAATATGACCTTCTTTTTTTTTTTTTTTTGTCCCTTATCCACACCATTGGTAGAACACCCTTAGCATGAATGAGTCAGTGGATTTGTTTGTTTACTTTCTGCTTGTCATTATGCTATACAACATCTATTATTCTTAAAACATTTTCCTTTGGTATTCCTGATATCCTTATTCTTCTTTTGATCCAGGAAAGGTGATTATTTTCGGTATCTTGCTGAGTTCAAGACTGACCAAGAAAGGAAAGAGGCAGCTGAGCAATCACTGAAAGGATATGAGGTATTTTTTTATCTCTTGTATTTGAGCACTGAACTAGTTTATAAATTATATATATCATTCATTTTACTTTCATTTGATTTTCTCAAATGTTTTAATTATTAGGCCGCTTCAGCCACTGCAAACACTGATCTTCCATCAACACATCCAATTCGTCTTGGACTTGCACTCAATTTCTCTGTCTTCTATTACGAGATAATGAACTCTCCAGAAAGGTAAGTTATTGGTTCTCTCAAGCTGCATGGATCCATTGAATTGCATTTGTTGCTAGCTCTTGTCTGAATGGCGATACTGCAACTTACAGGGCCTGCCATTTGGCTAAACAAGCTTTTGATGAGGCAATTGCAGAGTTGGACACCCTGAGTGAAGAGTCATACAAGGACAGCACTTTAATCATGCAGCTGTTGAGAGACAACCTGACACTCTGGACCTCTGATTTGCCAGAGGATGGAGGTATAGGAATGATTGAAACTTTATATAAGATGCATTTGACTTTTGCCAAGGGAAAGCAATAAATATTGTACCATATGTTGCTCAATAATGATGTCCTAGAGACAAAAAGTGCTTGATGTGCACTTGTACAATATCATTGCAACAGTTATCTTCCACTCACTTTGTCCCCCTCTCCAACTTTGTGAAATAAAAAAAGTTAGGATGAACAGATAGAAAAATAAAACTGCATGCTCTTGGATAGATTATCATGAAGAAAGATCAAAAGTCATTGTTTCAAGAGTGGTGGCTTCAGCTGAGTCACTCCTAGTATACAGCATGATTATGTTTCCTTTTATTTGATTTATACTAACATACTTGGAACTACTAAAATGCTAATGCTATCATACAGGTGAGGACAACATAAAAGCTGAAGAAGCCAAACCTGCCGAGGCTGAGGTGTGTGCATAATAAGTTGTATCTATTTTACATGATTTTCTTGTTAAATGTGTGCAAAGCCATTATATTAAAGTAGTTAATTCTTGATAATTAATTATGTAGAAATAAGTGAATTCTTTTATATAAGAGTGACTTGGGTCTGTTTAGTTTGAGACATTTTAGTCATGTTTTTTCAAATAATTATAAAATATATCTCACGTGGCTATTCCAAAGATTTGTGAGAATCATTTTTCTGAAATCAAGAATGTTTAGTCACTGTTTAAGGTTTCTAATTTTGACATTCTTCTACTTCTGCAGCATTGACCATGATTCGATAGTCAGATATCTACGGTATCACAGAGGACAATTTTCAGCTTTTCTTGTCATGGATTTGGACCAGTCAATAGGGACATTTCATAATTCTTGTGCTCTCAGTATCCTCCTACCAAACCCAGAAGCTCTGTGCCTGTCTTTTTTTTTTTTTTTACTTCAAACCTTTTCTTTTTTTTATTGCCTTATCTGTTTTAAGTAAAGTGATCAGTTGAAGCTATGAACAATTTACAATTTACATTTACCCTTATAAGCATTTCATTCCTTCATTATTTTTCGATTTATTTTGCTTAAGATGATTATGTATCCTATATATACTCCTAGATAGTAATCATAGTGTAGAAAAAAGAAAAAAAAAATGGTTAATTTTTGTCATAAAAATTAAATGTAGATTAAATTAATTAACAATAGACACGATATTATTTATAGTTTTTGCTCTTAATTTCTTATTAGAAAATAAGAGCAATCATGATTTATGGTTTTGACGTGACAAATTAAGATATCATCAACATTATTTGGACTGAGAAATGCATGAAAACAATGTGCAAAACAATAGGCAAGGACGTAGATTTGATTAAAATCGTCGTTGGTTTACAATGAGCAGTACAAAACAAAAGTGAATATACATTCTTTTTGCTGCAATGATTATGACTGAATAAATGAGAATATGAATCAGGCTATGAAACGAATTCTGGTTAAGTATATCAGTCCACAAGAAAAAGAGTGAGTGACTCAACAGCACTGTAGCCACTGGAAGGTGATCAATAAACAAATCTCTCATGATTCTTTATCAGTCTCTAAAATTTAAATAATAAGTAAGTTTTTAAACATGCAATCCAATCTATTAATAACATTAATATAAAAAAAAAATGTTAGCAGCACTTGTTTTTAAATATTTTCTTTTTTATCGGTTGAAATTGATTGAAAACAACCTATTTTGGTGATTCTTATTTGTTCACTAAGGTCCTTTGGATTAGGGAGAGAAAAAAGTGGAAAGGTGAGAAAGAAAAGAAAATTGGGGAACATATATATAAAAAATTAAGAAAAAATTATATTAGAATTTATAATTAATTTGATTGACGTGGTATAATAAAAAAAGTATTATTAATAATAAAAAAATGTTAAATAATTAAAATAATCTTTTATTTAGATTGTATATTTTTTTAAATAAAGTTAATATTATTTAGTATTAATTATTATTTTTATAAATAAAATTTATTAGAAAAATAATAATTTTTTAAAAATTATTATTAAAGAAAAATAATTTGATGGAATTAACATATTATTTAAAGTAAGAGGAAATTTAATTAAAAAGTAATAAAAATATGTAAAATTTAAAAATTGAAATAAAAATAATAAAATAGTAAATAAATAAATAAAAATTTTAATTATGTATAATGTTTTTCATAATAATGAATTTAATTTTAATATTTAAAAATTAAATTGAAATATCCTTTTATTTACCTATTAATATTATCTATTTCTACAAAGATATATTATATTTATCTACAATTTTAATTAAAAAATATATAAATTACAATTTTTTATTGTTTCAATAATATCTATAATAATAATTAATGTTATTTGAGTAAAAATAATTATAATAATAAAAAATAATATAATACTATATTTTAAAATACCAAATAATGAAATATATTTGACCAAACATCTTATTTTTTTATTTATTTCAATATTAATAATATTTTTATTCATCCAATAATATACTAATTTTTTTATTATGCCTTCTATAATAATGAATTTAATTTGAATATTTAGTAAAACCAAGTTAAATATCCTTTTATTCACTTAATTTACCCATTTGTACAACAGATATATTACATATATACAATTTTAATACCAAATTAATATGTCTCAAGGCACAACACATGAATACAACACATAAAAACAGTGCAATATAAAAATAGAAATTTCGAAAAATCAACAAAGAATGGAACATAATCTATTAAGGTTAAGGCATAATGATTTACTGGATTATGCACATAATCAATTATACGCCTCGATATAATAATTATGTTTTTTTTTTTTCAAAATGAATTTTTAGTCACATAAATGGAACCTTCTTACTTCTTTACTTTATGCAATGGTTCAATGCACATTTTGTCAACAGAATAATAAGTTAATATCTATATATATGATAATGCTATTTATGTAATTTTAGATAATTTTATTATTCAGAATGTTTTAGTAGTACATTTTTTATTAGTTATAATAACAAGTATTTAGTATTTGATAAAAAAAAAAATTATAATAAAGATATATATAAGAAAATGTGAATAATCTAGTTTCGAAAGTAACATTTTATTTAATATCTTAAAAAAATTATTTATTATATAATTTTCATTAATTTTAACAACTAAAAATATAAATTAAGAATAATAATTCTATAATTTTAATAAATAATAATAATTACATATAAGTTCTTGCAAATAATTAGTATTCAAACAAAAAAATATTTCATTTTAGTCAGTTCTTAAATATTCATAATAATAATAATAAAATTTAATATTTTATTAATACTTACTTCAAAGCTTTTTAATATTTTTTAAATAGTTGAGATTATTTTTATTTAATTAACTATTTAAGATATAAATTATCGATAAGTTATGTATATTCGTAAAACTATATTTTAGAAAGACGTTTTAATTGTTGCACTAATGTAGAATATTAAATTTACATAATAACATGTTTTAACAATGACTCAAGTAATATGTAGTATCTCCATAATTATTAAATATTATTTAAAAAATTAAATTGATAATTATTATATAATTATTAAAGATATAAAAAATAAATAGATATATACGTAAATTTAAAATAGAAAACAGTAATAAAATCCAAATTTGAAAGTATTAATGAGAAATTCAAATTTGAATTTAACAATTTCAAATACTTTTAACAGTTTGACTTCATATACATTTTTATTAACTATTTTTAATGTAAATATAGAAAAAAAATAATTAACCCATAAGGTTGAGATAAATATATCAGTTTGATTTTTTATTAAATATTTACTTAAATTAAATATAAAAAATAAATATAATATTTATAATTTAGATAGTAATTTTCATTATTATAAAATTTTTAAATATATTCTTTTAAAATTAAAAAATATTTAAAATATATACAGTATAATATTATAATAAAAAATTATTAAATATATTTTATTCTTATAACTATGTTTTATAAATATAAATATATTATAAATATTAATGAAAACATAAATTTATATATTTATATATTTTATTTTATATTTTTTAATAATTTTTTATATTTAATTTAATTGATATAAATAAAATATTTTTCAAAATTTAAATAAAAAAATAAAAATTAATTAATTAGTATAAATGGAAAAGTTGAGAAAAAAAATAAAAATAAAAATTAATAATAAAATAAATAAATAAATTATAGATAAAAATAATAATAAAACATATTTTAAATAAAAATTAAAATAATTTTAAAATACATTAAAAAAACCATACTCAAAAATATAATACAAAAAATATTACAAGAAAAATAATTTTAGATATTGTTGTAGATAGTATAACAAATGAATTAAACACATTTTTATAAATTATTATTTAATTTTAAAAATATAATATATAATATACAATTTTTTATTTAAAATTCAAAATCTGAATCCCAACACACTAAATTATCTTTGCACTTCTTTTCTTTTATCTCATTCGATAGATAGCATCCAATCAACTCAAATTCACAATGTTCCAAAGAGTTTTCTTTATACAAATAGTCATTTATCACTAGTTATTTTAGACATCAACTCAGCATTTGATTGAAAATATTACCATTATTTGCAGCAGAATTTAGTACAACCACAGCACCATAAAAGCAGTCTTCAAATCCTTGCAGCTTCTAGTTGATGCCCACTAGGTTGTAAAAAATAGGCAGTGTTAAGAAACCAGAAAAAAAACACATTAGAGTTGACTTTGATTCAATCCTCTCTACTAAAATTGGATCAGTAATAAAATTATTTTGATAAATTTGCTGTAAGGGTTTTCACTAGGAACCTAATTCCATCATCAATACCCCTCCCCACTTCATTAACACATACAAAAATAGAGGTTGTGGGCGAGCTATTTTTGCATTATCCTGACCCGGCAACCAGAACAGCATCCACTAATATACAGAGAGATTCCCTTGGCTATGAATGCACTAAAAGATATGCCAAGATAATTTCAATAATTCATCGGGACATCAAATACAACGCACCTGCCAAAAAAAACCTTTATTATCAAATATGAAGAGTGGGTTTAGTGCATAGGGGAAAAACATAAAACAAAATAATTAGACTCTCCGTTCCTAGTCATAACAGTAGTGTATTTATGTGAAAGAAACAAGACCCTACTAAAATGTATATACACATCAGAAAGTAAATATTTTCACTCTAAAATATGAGACCATTTGAATTGAGATTTTTCTTTTCTAGGTTTTATTTTCACTTGGTTTCCTATTTTTAAGAGTTTGTATAATAAATAGTGAAAACAATAAAAAAAAAGTTATACTTTATACAGGAAACAGTAAAAATGGGAAATGGAAAATGGAAAATGAAAACAGACATTTCCAAGATCAAATAATCCTTACATTTTCTAAAAAATCATCTTGTAAGTGTCAACTTATCTTAAATTGTCAAAACTTACCATTCAAGCATAACCCACACTGTAATCAAGATTAAACAGAATGTCCCGCCGGCCTTCTGAACCCAGCCTGAAATTCAAGGAATTAGCCAGTGATTGTACTCGGTCATCACTTTCGTAGTCCATTTCTCTCATGCATCGCCGCCTGACCTTTTTTAGGATCTCTTTTGTCGGTTCAAATCCAGCAGTACTCTGCCAAAGAATTTGATGTACATACAATGACTTTTGCTGGCAAATATATATTTATTTTTTTAAGAAAAAAGATAATGTAGATACCATATCATCAATCACTGCAAGGGAAGATTTGACATCCCGGTTAATCAAGTGGGCATCAATGAGCAGAGAATATGATTTTGCATTAGGCTTGAGACCCAGACTCAATAGGTGCTCAAACACTTTTGAAGCTTCATGTGTCTGCCACAACATAATTAAAGAGTTAAGTGGGTTTTCTTTGTTTGACATACCAAATCTTGCTGTAGTACACAATAATTAAGCAGCAAAAAAACAATAAAAAATGAGTCAACTCCTAAACCAGCTTCCAACCTAGCATACACACCCTCCTATCATCCTATGCAATCCCAGAAACAATTGAAACGACTAAGAAAAGCTAGATTGAGTGGCTCCTATATACTACTTTTGTCCCTTTATATAAAAGACTATTTTAACTAATTCATAGAAATTTAAAAAGTTGGTTCATTTAGTTAGTGGCATTAAATTTGCTAGCTGTTTACCCTTAAAATTATTGTGACTCATAATCTCAATCTTTCTACCTATTCGCTAACGGTTGCACCAGACAATATTGCGATTCATCATCTCAATTGTGGCTAGTCATCTTTTTACTGATTGACTACACATTAAAAGTAATTAAAGACATTTTGATAAAAAATAATCATTGCAAAAGACAATTTGAAAGGAGTTTTATAAAAAGGGGATGAAGTGAAGAGTGGAGTGGATGAGCAGAAAGATATATAAAGTGGGTTGGAAGAAGGAATCATCACCTTCTTGAGCTTCCCAAAGGCGTACATCAGCCCATTGTAAGAATGAATATCAGGGCTCAACCCAAAAGTAGATCCAATTGACTCAAAAGTTTGGTAGGCTCGATCAAGGTCCCATATGTTTGCACATCCTAAAATGACGCAGTTAAGTGCAACAACAGATTTGTAGGGATGCTCTGCACGGTTTAAACTCTCCAGTTGAAAATAAACCTAAATAGACCAGAGCATGATTAGATTAAGCCAGAGTTGAATGTAACATTATTAAAAATAAAACTACATAGATCATGGCAGAAATTTAATCAATGTTGCATGCATGTCAACAGTTAAAAAGATGTAGAATAAATGGAACATCTGTCATAGCAAAATGGAAGTTTTTAAAAATATATAGTCAAAAATGAAAAATTGTATAATCTATTTCCAAATGAAAACTTGTCAACATTAAACTAGTAAAGTCAATGAAAATTATATGCACCATGACAGGATTAGATTGGTAATAAATGTGAAAGAACTAAGGTACTATTAAATATTTTGTTTAACAGAAAAAGATATACATTATCTAGAGTCTCAAAACCCTTCTTGGAGCATGCCATAACCAATGGACGTAATGAAGTAAATGGGCAGAACAATTCTTCAGCTTCTTGACCAGAGTCTCCATAAGCCAACTCATACTCATTCAGAGTACTAAAAGCCTTTTGTAGATTTCCCAATGATGCAAGGGCATATATCTTCGCAAGATATGACTCTGGATTAGGAGCTTTCTTCTTACGCAATGAGCGGTCCAAAACAGCCCATGATGCCCCTAGCAACTCAGAATTATAGGTTCTACCAGCAGTCAAAAGAGTTGACAGAACTAAACCTTCATCTACAGACAGAAATAGAGGCGGTCTTTGTCGTTCACCCTTTACAATCCACTTAGCCATATACTCCAGGCCATAAAAAGCTAATTTACCATTATCCTCTCGAGTTGCAGTTTCAACAATAAAATTGCACAAGTCCCAGTTGGGGCAAAGAGCTTTGTTTTGATCTGATGCCTGGAAACAACAATTAGAGAAGAAAAATCAAATAAATCTGTTACAGACAAACTTATGGCTAAATTGCAATATTGGTCTCCCTGTAATTTGTTTTCTCTCTGCAATTTAAGCCCCCAATTTTAAATATGTTTTAATTCAATTTGCATATATTTTATTTCTTTTACTTTTTATGCTCATTTCAAGTATCATTAAGAAATAATTTAATTAATTAAAAATAAATAAACGAATGGAAGTTTGAGCATTGTACCAAAATTACAATTTTCTAAGATATGGGGACTCAAATAGCAAGAAAAAAATAGGGACTAAATCAAAGATCCAGTATTAAAAGAGGAACAAAATTACAATTTAGCCAAAATTTATTATGCATCAACAAAATTAATGACTCACCCTGCACCTTTCAATTATTGTCACCAATGTATCAAGCCTTCCATTTCTGACACATGTCCACACACAGTTCATAAATACCTTCATTGACAAGACGTTACCAGATTTCAAAATTTGATCTATATATTTAAATGCTGTATCAATCTGGTCTGTTTGAAAGAGCATTCCAATGACTAAGTCATATGATTCGTCATCAGGGAGAGATTCGTTTCCTGTCTGCAGCATCCTGATAATATCATAATAACAAAGTAAAGCTTGGTATATAAAGGAGAAAATGTGCTCAATTACTTGTAAAAATACTGCAGACAAACGTACAAATTAATAAGAGAGTAATATTGAAGGTGGTTAGTCTCATTGGTGTGCTTATTGGCATTTCAACTTTGTGTTTGTTGTTCAATAATATAAGAGGATATGATGCAAGAGAGAGGTCCGTTCAGTTGTGTGAGAAACAAAACTTCGTTTAAAGTACAGAGCCTGCCTTCTTAACAGCCTAGCTATTAGGAGTGGGCTCACCTCAAATCAAATCAAATGACATAGAACCCACTCTGTCTACCCTCTTGTGTGTGCGGATTGTTCTTTCAAACCTGATGAGTTGACAATGAAGCTAGAATATGACATCAGCTGGAAATTAGACACAACCCCAACTTTTAAATTATTGTCATTTAACAGCTTGGCTTTTAAAAAGGGTGGGATCTCCACTACACCAAGATTAACAATTACAATTTAGGAATTCCCAACCAATTTTTTTTAATCCAATAACAATTAAACTAAACATGTAATTAGTTAAGGTAATATATAGCTAAACCATTGGCAGTTCTTCTAGCGCGTAATCTCTTGCCTAGTAGTAAGCAGTATTACCAGCAATTCCAAAACAGTAATTTTCCTATAATCAAGCCCATAACAAAGTGGATGTGTAAAATATAATCATACCAAAGAACCAGTTATCGGGGAAATAAAAATAAATATTATAACACATATATTAGTAAGCCTTAGCTTCAGCCAGTTCTATACCCAGAAACTATTTTAAAACATGGCAAATAACTAATTAAATATAAAATGCAAAGTACTAAACACTTGCCTAGCATTAATGCCAGCAACTTTTCTTCATTAACAAAAAGAAACGGATGTTAAAAAGGTTAGCTCAATACACAAAGTTTCCACCATTGTCAGGTTTGGCAAGGTTTCTCGCCCCTATTAACAGAGAGAATGTAGGTCATTCATTAATTTCAACATTTTTATCCCAAAGAAACTATTATGAAGTAATCCTGATCAGAAAGATTCGATTATTCATTTCCTGACAACAATGTAGGGAAACTTCTAGTCAAAAGCTACGACTTTTAGTAATAGAGCTCATGTAATTGTAATAGTAATAGAAAAAGTCAAAGAAAAACCAAAATTTCAGATGTAACTCCTCTAAAGTAAACAAATATGCATACTAAGAACAGAAAGGTACTTTCACATTGATTTAGGGGATTCTGGTTTTTCACGAGATTCTAGATTTTAATATCATTGCCACCATTGTACAAAAAAAAGCATGTTTATTCCTGCGTGAAATGATAAACATTTTTCACCTCAGAGAGTAGCTTCTGTGTTAATAGCTTAGGCCTTGTTTGGACAATATTCTCCATAATAACTTTTACTAAAAGAAATTAGAAAGGTAAAATTAAATAAACTTCTCCTAATATCCACATGTTAATTTCAGTATTCTATTCTGGAGAAGCTTTTCTAATTTAAGAGAAACTTATTTTACTTTTCTCCTTATTTTCTTATTGTTCTAAACCTACAAGTGTTTACAAAAAAGTTGATCCAAACATTTTAATCTAACTTTATGCAAATTAAAAGCCTCACAATACCCTGAACTAACCACAAGTCAATGATCAACGCCCTCTCACTAGCTCATCATTTTGATCACCATCATTTGACCACTCACATGGCTGCAGGATCGTTTAGAGTCCAATAGGCACTAATAAGAAAAGAAAAGGAACTTATCCATAACTCAAAATTAGCTTATGCATTAACTAATTTTTAGAAACTCTGCCATGTATTAATTTCTTCAAAAAGATTATTTTCTTCTCCTAGAATTTTCATTTTGTTGAATGTGCCTATGAAGAACTGTCCCTAGTCGTATAACCAGACAAGAATAACTAGTAAATTTCCATCCAAACAAATTAATATTATATTAAGGGTTTCCGAAAACCTCAGAACTAAGGAACTGCATCGATTTCAATTCAACGAGTTCAAACGAGAAGGGAGAAGCGAGTGCGATCTAAGGGACTAACCGTTGGAGCAATTTATCCGCAGCGACGGTTTCGTTGGCCTGGCACATGGCTTTGAGGACGAGGTTAAACGACGCCGTGTTGGGCTTGACACGGAACTCATCCATCTGCGCGACGAGGTCG
This sequence comes from Macrotyloma uniflorum, assembly GCA_016859785.1. Classification (NCBI taxonomy): domain Eukaryota; kingdom Viridiplantae; phylum Streptophyta; class Magnoliopsida; order Fabales; family Fabaceae; genus Macrotyloma; species Macrotyloma uniflorum. The sequence continues at coordinate 2,034,497 of BDMB01000021.1, forward strand.
AGGAGGTCGGCGGCGGAGGCGCCAAGCATGAGGTTGGCGCGGAGGTAGTGGTTGAAGAGATTGACGTCGGGGCGGTTGGGCTTACCGGTCTTGTCTAGGGCCCTGACCCAGGTCTCGAAGAGCTGTTTTACTTCGGTCCACTCGTGCGAGGCCATGCAGTCTCCGAAGAGGTCGAAGAGCGCGTGAGGGTCGAGCGAGTCGGCGGAGGCGCGGTTGTAGATTCCGCCGAGAGTGAGCGCGTTGGCGGAGGGTGCGGAGGGGGGGTGCGGGGAGCGCCAGTTTTGGTGGTAGAGGGGGCTGCCGGAGGCGGGGTTGGGAGGGAGAGGGGCGGGTTCCTCCAGCTGAGGCTCCTGCGAGAGGAAGGGGAATGTGGATATGGTTTTGACGAAGGAAGAGGGTTTCAGAAGGAGGAGGGAGCGCGTGCGGAAGAGGATCGCCATTTGCGACGCCATGAGAGAGTGACTGTGTTTTCAGGTTTAGGGTTTTGTTTTGTTTGTTTAGGGTTGAGATTTGGTGAGTTGGAAGGAGTGAGGGGTAGAATTGGTAAATTATTTTAAGGTTTTTTTTGTGTGTCGCGGATTGTATGTTGGGCTGGGCCGGAATCAAACTCTTCCTGAGTAGGTTCGACTATTGGGTTCGACTACTGGGCCGGAATCAAACAAGTGCTTTTGCAAAATGCACCCTGCTTTAATATTTTAGATATGAGTTAATTATGTTTTTTTTTTCATTGAACTTTTGTTTTTAATTTCAGTTTTAGTTTTTAAATAAGCTTTTAATACTTTAGGTTTTTATATTTTTATTATATTAATTATTTTTTGTATTTTCTCTCAACTAACAATATTAATTGATTATATATTAATTGCATTGACCATATAATAAGTTATAACATCGGTGAATTTTATAGAGACTACCATTAACAATTTAATAGATAAATTGTGTTTTTAATTATTAAGTAATGTCATTATAATTGATGAGAGATTAAAAATATAGTTTATCAAAACTTAGATGTGATTATCCAATTAATTTTTTTAATAATGTGATAGATCATTGGATTCTCAAAATAACATATGCTAAATATAAAAAAAAAAAAGGTATAACTTTTTTATTAAAAATATTCTTACAAAGCAAAAAAAAAAAACATTTATATAAAAAAACAGATAAATGATGAGATAAAAAATTAACTAAAATAATATATCCTGATAAATTTATTAGAAATTAAAAGATATTTAAACTAAACTTATTTCATATTTAATTTCTCATTATGATGATAAATTTCTTAATTGATTGTTTATAAATAAAATTCAATTTTCACGTAATGTAACTGTAAACAAAATTTATATCATTAATTAAATTAATTATAAATTAAATATTTTTAAAAATAATTATTATAAAAGTAAAAAAACTGTCAACAATTTTAAATTAAATGATAAGGTCAAAAAGCGTTTATGCCATTGTATATTTTAGCTAAATTCTTACAAGTATAATTTTAAATTTTGTGAATGTAAAATTTTATTTGAATATGTTTCTATTCTTTTTTTTAAATTAATGTATTTTTTAGTCAAGAGTTAATTAAGCTTCCCTGAATAAAGAATTTCAAACACAAATTCAATTTCATATTTTAAACATGATACGATAAAATATATTATTTAAATAAAAAAAATTATAAAAAATTTAAATTTAAATTTTCGTAAGAATATAATTTTATGATTATCTCATATTAGATAATTGATACGGTCTCGATTATTATTATAATCGATCAATTATTATTATTATGAGTTCAATAATATTACCTGATTATTAAAAAAAAGTAGATTTTAAATCTAATTATTTTTATAAAATTAATTAAATAAAATAAGGTTTATACCTATTAATATATTTTAATATGATTTTATTTCTTGCGATGTGGATTTCCAACACACTCCTCTTATTTCGAGACTCTTTAAACTCAAATGTGAGATTAAAAATTTATGGGTGGTCCAATAGCAATCGATAGCAACGGCGTCAGAAAACTTGTTAGGTTTTCAATTAAAACCTCTCGGCAAGTATACCGAATAGAAGGTATCGAATACAGAGATTTGGAAAAATTATGTCTACAAATATTTCATGTATTATCGGAATTCAAAGAGTAAACATAGAAAATATGAATTAAGAATAAGTGTGATAAATTGGAATAGATTGCAATATCATCTATGTAATTTTTTTGTTTTGATTAAGGTTTTGGTTGTGCATGTTATCTTATATTTTTGAATAGGTATTTTTGTGGAAACATTATATCTTTTATGATCTCAACCCTAACTCTAATTTACCTAATTTTTGGAACAATTTTGGTCTAATAAAATAAAAAATTTTATTAGAATAAATTTTGATATTATATTAGAAATGAATTTTAAGCTTAACTTATTTTTATAAAATTGGTTTAATGATATGAAAGATGTACCTACTCTTTAAATTAACCCAGTGTTGAAGTATTATGTTAATGTAAGCATAGGAATAAAAATGAAAAAAGAAAAATGATGAAAAGATGTACGTGAAGAAACCTATAATAAGAACATGTGGAGGTCGGTATTATGCTTTGTGACATTGTTCATTATTACCAATAATGAGGTAATGGATTCGTTATAGTCTGTAATGAAGTGTGGTGAGGACTTGAAAAGGAATAAGGAACTTTATCCCTTTTTGTAAGAGTCAAAGAAGCATTCCTTCGAATTTTATGGTCACTTTATTATGTGTCTCTAAAGTGCTTAATTGGGTTTAATGAAAAGGTAGATGATGAACCCTTCATCACCATCCAACCCAATCTGTGTAAAACTTTATCCTTCCCCTCAAAAGTTCCCACTTTTCATCATCTCTCCACATTTATTCTTCTCCAATTTCATATTTCATCACTACTTTCTCCTTTTCGTTTAATCATCTTTTTCTAATAAGATTTTTTTAAATTCATCCAACATTTCAAAGATTAAAATCATAATCAAGCTTTTAAATTTTCACAAATTATGTAGAATCACTTTAATATCTTGAAAACATCAAGTTGATTGAGTAATATTTAGTCCTTCAAATTTGTAATTTATAAATGAAAAAAATATACTTAAAAGAAGAAATCTCATTGGAGATGTTAAATAAACATTAAATAATCTATATTGATAACATAATAAATTTTAGTTTTACACTTTGGTTTGGTGTATGTTAAATGGCATCTAGAATCCTACTAGTAATTCTAGATAAATATTTGTGTGTTTAATTTTTATATTGAAAGAATTATTATGAGTTTAGATAGATTTTGAGTTCAAATTAATTTATATACCAAATTTTACTATTAATTTGCTTTTAGATAAAACCATTTAAATAGAAATCAAATCATTTTCATTAAAATAAAGTTAATTTAAAAATAATTTTACAAATGTTTACTCAAACATACACTTACAAAATTCTGAAACATTTACATGTGGTAAAAAAATACATTTTTGAATTAATTATATTTATGTTCTAATTTTTTTACAAATCGTATAATTATTTAAAATAAATTCTTTAGCATTTTTAATATATATAAAATTATGTTTGATGGTTATTATAATATCCCATCATGTATAAGAAGTTAATACATAATTTTATTTTGATAATAAAAAAATAAAATAAAAACTCATAAATTTATTATTTTGGATTGAATAATTAATATTCTACAGTTAAAAAAATTCATATAAAATTTTTTATATAAAAAATTACTGAAAAAATCGTATTGATTCGGATAAAGGTTTCAATTTGAATTATAACCTATAAACGAATTTGACTCATCATGACTTCGAATTGAGTTGGGTTAAAAAAAATTAAATATTACATGAAAACTAATATTTATTTGTAATCAAATCAATTAAAATATTAACCATGATTATGATAAATTAAATATTAGATAACTTTGTTTATATTATCTTTTATAAAAACGTTTATTTAATAAAGACTTAAATATATTATTAATTCTTCATTTAATATAATAATTAATTTTATTTATTCAACTTATTTTAAAATCTTAGTCTTTAAAAAAAAATATAATTATTAAATTAGCCTTTCACAAAATACAATTATATATTTTAATCCTTTAAAAAAATTATAATTCCTTATTTATATTATGTTTGCAATAAAAATAAATAAAAATATTCAGTTCTTGTCTTTTTTTTTTTTTAAGATATTTATCTGACATTCATATGTTTAACAGATAAAACAGGTTTTTGTTTAAAATTGAGTGTTAAAGAAAATCATTTTACCAAACATGTTCTTGAATAAGAATAACAAAAGAACAAGTTAGAACTCAAATGAAAGATAATCTAGAGCTGCTAGAACACAAGTTGAATCCCCAAAAAGGGCTTGTAACTACTGGATGGTTCTAGTGCCAACACAGCACCAGAAGAAAAGATCTATGGGAATCTCCCTGCTAACTAGGCCCACAGGGAAGTTGTCACCACCCTAAACCACCCTGAGTTACCACCCTAAACCACCCTGAGTTACCACCCTTATGAGTTTATGACCGTTTGAAAATTAGACAAAAATAAAATACTCAGATACATACATGCATACACTTGTACACAACATACTGTAAGCATACAAAAAATAATAAAAGCTTCAGCTTTAGTACAATTCCCCATAACACACTGCCCCAGTGAAGAATACATAAAGTTATATTACTTAGTACTCTATAATAATTTATTAGCCTTTATTATATATACTTATGCACATAATGTTCAACACATAAAGGTGCTTGAAAAGTGTACCAGACAGGCTCCCACCACCTCACCTCTCTTGTCCAGAAATCTCCATTTTCCAAAACTCCTTCTACTCTTCTAATTTCCTCTCTTTTTTTCCCTTTTGCCTCACACTGGAGTACCCTCTTGTTTGCCCTCCAAATTCCATCTCATAAATTTCTCTTATACCCTCTGAATATTCATCATCACCATCGTCAATCATGGTGGCTCTTGTGGTGTATTTTGTTCTTTTTCTTACCCTCACTGGCCATTCAAGTAAGCACCTTGATTTTCCTCTGTTTGTTTGAAGCTTCATGGTTCAACATGTGGATAAATGAGGGTTTTAATCATGATTCTGAACTCTGAGATTTGTTCTAATGATTGCTTTGTTTTACTGTTTTCTGTTTGGGTTTTGTAATAAAGACTGAGATTTGGAGGTGGATTTTGTTTAGGATCTTTTCTACTTTTGTTCTGTTTTACTTCAAGCTGGTGCTGGTAAAAGAAAGATGGGATTTTTATGGACCAACTGTTTTCTGTTTCTGATTATGTTTTTTACATTTTTTTTTTCTTGAATAGGTGCCCTTTACTGTGTATGTAAAGATGGTGTGGGTGATCAAGCTCTTCAGAAAGCAATAGATTATGCATGTGGTGCAGGAGCTGACTGTACCCCAATTATCCAAAATGGAGCATGTTTTCAACCTAACACTGTGAAGGATCACTGCAACTATGCTGTTAATAGCTATTTCCAGAGAAAGGGTCAGATTCAGGGAAGCTGTGATTTTGCTGGTGCTGCCACCCCAAGCCAAAATCCACCAAGTAAGTGGCCTGAACTTTCTACTCTCCTTCAAAACTTTTTGAAAATTCCCTTTTTCTAATTTCTGTCTCTTTGTTCTGTCCCTACCTCTTCGATCTGCAGCTTCAGCATCTACATGTGTTTACCCCTCAAGTCCTGGGTATGTTTCTTGATTGTGGATCTTGCTGATTTGTTTATATTAATCTACAATCATTAATTTAATACTCTGAATTTCAAATTATTTATTTTTGCTAATGGCAAGTTGATGGTTGCTTCCGTTCTGCAATAAACCATTTTGTTTTCCATTTACAGAAGATGAAGGTGACCCTTCTTGCCCATTTTTCTCTTTATTGAAGTTGGCTTTGGTTAACCAATTGCCTACTTTGGTGCCCTTAGATGGCTTTGGTTAGATTCAACTTCAATTATATCATTGGCAAAAGCAATCTATGTTATTTTTATGGTACTGCACACCTTTTTTAGTTTACATTAGCGCAAAAGGACATTTTTTTGGGGTTCATGTATCCACCGCCTGAATCAGATTTACTCACCAGCCATGACATCATGATCAACCTTTTGAAACATTAGCTGTCATGATTATGATGTTCCTCAAATTTTTTTGTCCACTTCATTCCCACATATTTGATCCTAGATCTAAGATCATATAATATTTAGTGTAACTAATTCTATACTTAGTATATAGTTTATTAAACTATTAAAATACTGGTCTATGTAAAGATCATAAGCTAATTTTTTTGGCTTCCACTTGCAGCAATACAGGAACAGGCACAGGAACCCCAACAACCACTACACCAACAACAGGCACACCATCCACCTTAACTCCAACCACTCCCACAGGTACAACTCCAGGCACTGGCACAGGCATAGGCACAGGCACTGGCACTGGCACAGGCACAGGCAGCACCACTGGCACCACCACTGGAAACCCGAATGTGTTTGGAATTAGTCCAACATCTTCAACTGGAACAAGCTTCAATGATCCAAGCAAAGGAATGGTTCACTTGAAGGACACATGCATGTTGCTATTGTCCTTTGTTCTCACCTTTTTTATAGTGTTAGAGGTCTAAATATTGCAGTTCTGGGAAAAAAAACTTAGGGGGTTTGTGATTTGTGTGGATGAGATTTTGCCAATATAGAAGGGGTGTTCATGTAATTTCATCACATGGAATCATCCAGAAGCAGACCCCACTTTAGCCTCCTGTTTCTTGTTTTTGTTATGTTCCTAAGAAAAAAAAAAGTTAGGGAATTTGGTTCCTTTTCAGTGGTGAATATTTGATATGTGACTACCAAAGGGGTGGAACCTGATCAGTTTCCTTTTGTATATTATTATCTATTATCTATCACTATGAGAGCCATTTTTTTTATTTAATCAAGCCTTGCTACCTTATATTATGTGTTTGATATTTGCTGTTTACCTTTTTCTTCTGTCAAACTATCTTTATTTCACAATTGCTTGCAAACTTTGCACCAATTTACATCATTTTCAAAGCCTAAGAACTTGATCTGCATAAGTTTAATGTTTAGTCCGTGAGTTGGTTCGTAGTTTTTCATTGGACATTGATGATTTGGCACAATTATGTGATCAGTAATGGATCTGAACAATTCAGAAATTTGGAGTATAACATGGCGTAAGATTTAAGAATCAGACCCGAATAGGATAAAACTGAATAAGAACTGGTATAGATAGTTCTTTGAACTATTTTCTTTTACCTTTTCTAATTTAAAATTTTCAAATGTACGTACACAAACACTCCCTGAATTGGAAAAAAAAAGTGTACACCTGCATAAATTTATATTTTTACACAACAGTGATGTGAGAGTACGTGTATGAGTTGATGTTTTATTGTCCCATTTACACTCCAAACATGCACCTTCTTCTACTTGTTCTTTTTTGTGCTACAAATGGATCCAATAGAGTGAAATTGCGTATGAGGGAAAAGTGAAGCAGATTCAAATATCAGTGTTGGAAGATCAATAATAGGAGACAATTTACAACATTAATAATTTACCCTTTTACCTTTTTTTGCTTGAGTTATTTTCTGCATTCATGATGATGAGGACCAAATTATGTTTTCATGATGTCAACAACCACCGAATGACTGAATGAGAATGAATAATGGAGTTCTACATGCTTGGCCGACATAAATAATGGTGCATGCTTTGCCTCAGGTATCTTTTGTAGATTATCAAAATAAGGAAAGAGTGAATCACTAGATTATACATAGATTTTAATGATTGAGATGTGTGTATTTCTATAATTTTTTCTTTGTTTTATTTTGAGTTTTAAGTATATAATTACGTTAAGTATTATATATTTTTTTCCTTAAGAATACGAACTGATTTATAGTAGTCATATCCCATTAAAGTAAGATTATTTTTAGTAAAGAATATTCATAGTTTATTGAAAAAAAATGAAAAATGTTCTGTTAAACTTCAAATATTAAGTATCTAATTATTAAATATTTGAAAAGAAAGTTGGGTTTCTTAAAAAGATTTTTTTTTTTTTTAAATTATGGATGTTTATACATCGATTTGATTTGAATTTATAAAAATAAGATCCGAATTAATATTATTTATTTAATTTTTAATTTAAATTAAACTAGTCCGATAAAAAATAGTTGATTTATTTTGGATTAATTGGGAGCAAATATATTAAGTATATAAAAAATATTTATATAATTATATCATAAAACTTAACCTACAATAAGTAATAATAAAATATATATCATTAATTTGGTTCCGAAATTTTGAAATTATAATTGATATCCAAATCAATCATTTTTAATTGGTTTGTTTTGAATTAAATTTGGTTAAATTAAGAACTGGGTAAAAAATTAATCATGAACTGAATAATGTTATAATATTATCTACTCAAAATTATCTTGAGCAAACGGTAAAATATTATTAGTCATCAAAATTAGTACCATTTATTTATATTGTCCTAATTATACATATTATTTAGTTATGCATTATATTATATGCCGGTAATTTTTTAAAATAAAATAGTATAAGTTTCTTTGAATATTATTAATATTTGGTCAATAATTCCTGTCACATAAAAATAAATGATAAATTAAGATGTCATTAATATTTTTCTCGAGATAATGTCTATGTAAATGTTTAACAACATAATTAATATATGTTATTAAAATTCAAATAAAATTATAATTATTGTATGAAAACTTATTAACGTTTTGTTATTATCCTAAAAAGGAAATTAGTCATGCGTGAAAAATATATTTTATCTTTTAATATATTAAATAATGATTTAATTTTTTAGACTATTATTATTAAGCGTACCTTTAATCAGACGACGGAAAGATAAAAAGGAAAGATAAAAAGTAAAATGTGCTAAGATGAGAAAAAGTATAATTTCTTCATCTAATAAATTATGTAATATTAAAATATTAATATATTTTATATATTATTATAATAATAAATAATTAATATAATATTAAAATAATAAATAATAATAATAATATATATTAAATAAAATTATTAATAATTATTTATTTTTATTTTAATATAAATAATTAAACAATTTATTAATAATATTAAAATAATATATATTTTTTTATTTTTTTATTATTATTATTATTATAATAATAATAATTTAAAAAATATATTAATAATAACATTTAT